>JABYQE010000013.1:0-350870 GCA_022376435.1 Amylocystis lapponica
ACTCGCACGCCGGATCTCACCGCACGACAACCGCGTTACAGACCATGGCCTCGTCATTGTCGCTGTCGATTCATCCATTCACGGTACCGGGTGGGTCCTTTACCAGATCATGAGATCGACAAGCATCCGGCCCTATTTGGATCATGCACGAACAACGAGACACACGCTCGGTACTCTCAGCCCAAACTCGAGCTTTTTGGAGTGTTCCGGGCTCTCCGAGATCTGCGGCATCGTGTCTGGGGCCTATACTTCCGTCTCGATGTTGACGCTAAGTTTCTCAAGCAAATGATCCATTCCCCTGACCTTCCGAACGCCCCCATGACACGTTGGATTCGTATATTCAACTTTTCGACTTCTACCTTCATCATGTCCCGCAGCCTGCATCAAGCCGCAGACGCACTGTCACGCGAGCCCCGCCCAGACGACTCTGATGAGTCCGATGTGGACGACTACCTAAGCCGAACGCTTGCAGCTCAGGAGCTGGTCAGGGATTTCCGACTGTACGCATATCGTATCCGCATGCATGCTCAGATCTACGACACTCGATTCCTACATCCCATTTCCCTCTCCCTATCAACATCTATCTCCTCCCTCGGCGTCACTCCTTCTGGCGAGTGCGGTCTTACGTCTCTGAGTGATACCGCACCTCCGGGACATTCTGTTTCGTATGCGGCATTGGTCAGCCTGGCGGGATCCGACGCGGACATCTTCGTGGGTAATGACTTCATGCGGCGTAAAGTACCCCGTGAAGTAGCAGTAATGTGTGTGATGGGAGATGAGGAGAGGGAATTTCCTATCACAGAATACAGGTACGCCTTTATCACCGAGCCTGAGCTCAGGAAGGAGGAGGGGACAGTCCAGTCCCGCGTACTCCATCCGGACCCCCCGGCAGAGTTCTACGCAGGTGCAGGGCACAAGTTCGGTGTGCCGGAGGAGGAACGAGACGAACAGTGGGATGAAATCAAGCACTATCTAAAGGATAGTGTCTTCCCCGACTGGTGTGAAAGCATGGACGAGCGCAAAAGATTTGTTGCTCGCTGCTCACGGTTCACAATTTCCGATGAACGGTTATGGCTCGTAAAACGGGGGAAGATGCCAAGACTTGTTGTTACTGACCATGTTCGACGCCGAACAATCATTGCAGAGGCTCACAATCAGTGTGGACACCGTGGTCGCGATGCCACATACACCCGGCTCGCAGAACGCTATTACTGGCCCAACCTCTACGCCGAGGTTCTCAAGTTTGTCCGCTCGTGTAATGCCTGTCAATTCCGATCCAAGGCGCGCCCGGCCATGACCTACAGTCCTTCGTGGACGGTTGCCATGCTTCGCAAATTCCACCTCGACACAGTATATATGCCACGCGGCGCAGGAGGAAAACGATATCTATTCCAGGCATCGGAACCTGCGATTGGCTGGCCGGAGGCTTGCGCATCAAAGCACAACACGTCGAAAGCGTGGGCTAAGTTTATCTATACTGACATCATCTGCAGGTTCTCGTGCATCCCTGTGTTCGTATGTGACAACGGACCTGAATTCAAGGGTGCCGTGCGACTCCTACTCGCTAAGTATAATCTCGTCTGTGTCCTCGTATCCCCATACCATCCAGAGGCCAATGGCGTCGCCGAGCGCTCGCATTCCACACTCGTCAACTCCCTTCTCAAGGCGTGTGGTACCCAGACAGCCGACTGGCCCCTCTATCTACCCGGAGCACTACTCGCCATGCGAACGACCACCACACGCACCACAGGCTATTCCCCTTACTATTTACTCTACGGCCAAAATCCTGTATTTGGGTTCGACCTTGCCGATCGTACTTGGTCAGCTCTTGACTGGTATGCGATCAAGGATACCAGTGACCTTCTCGCGATCCGTCTCAAACAAATCACTCAACGTGATTCGGACTTCACGGGTGCATTCGACCGACTCAACCGAAGCCGCAAGAAAGCCATCGAAGACTACGAACGGAGGCATGGTGGGAAATCGGCGGAAATGATGGCGCCAGGAACGTTGGTGTTAGTACATCAGACGTGGTTGGATAACCAGCATGGGAACAAAGGTGCGCTGAGATGGGCAGGACCATATGTCGTGCATGCCACGAGAGACCGGTTTTATGAGTTGCGGGAGTTGGATGGAGCTCACATGAAAGGAACAATTGCTGCTGACCGGGTAAAGCCCTTCTTTTTTAGACATGAACATCAGTCCATGATGGACCTGCCAAAGCAACGAGACCTGCTCAAGCCAGCGAGAGCGGACAAGACGGCACCAGAAAGGTCTACAAACATGATCTTCTCCACGGTCGACCAGGACCAGCCTGAGCGAGGCTTGACGATGGGCGACATTTCACGCGGCACGACGCGTCTGTGCGGAGATGACGACGAGAAGTTGACCATCCGGGGAACGAACATTGGCGAGTTGGAGCGGGCGGCGGAGAGCGTGCGGGCTTGGTGGTGAAAGCATTGGACATGGTATATTTTCGTTGTTTTACCTTATTTTACTGATCCCCTCCGCACCGGTGCGGGGGGGGCCTAGGATCCGATGCTGAGGACAGCATCAGAGGTACCCCCACCTGTGGTAGGGCCAGCCGGGACGCTGGTCGGATCCGCGGGATCGGCCGTTCCGGCCTCTCATCACTTCTTCCACCTCATCCGCCATACCTCTGCCTCCACGGCAGACAACGTTCTCGACACGAAGACGCGCGCGAACGATGGACGGATGTCGGATACGGGTTGGATGAGCAGGCGAGGTCACGGTCCGGGCAGTCAGATATGTTCTTTTTTTTCTTTTTCTTCTCTCCTTGTACCCTCCTTCCGGGCGGCGTGTCGTGACCATGCCGAGCGCATGCAGGACGTAGGGTTGACGAGGACGCGTGTCGGTACCGCCCGCGAGCCTAGGGCGGGGGCCACGCGTACGTAAATTGGCGGGCTGCGCCGTCCTTGTCCCCGAGTAATGGCCTGTAGCGCGGAGCGGAAGTCCGGCGCGTTGACCATCCGACATCTTCCATACGTACTCGTACACATGTTCTCGGTGAGGTGCTGTGCATGGCGGGAGGGGAGTTGGTATATTGGCTGGAGGAGGAGTTCTGGATCTGTGTCTCGCACCCCCATCATCTATACTACATTCTGCCCTGCGGGCACTCTGATTTCTACTACCGTTCGATCCGTCAGCATCGCTGGGGGGGTCCACTCGCAATACGGCTCTCACTCCTGTCTCCACGCCCGACTCCATCCTGGACGCCGACGCAACCCGATCGCGATCCCTCAGTCAGCCCCTTCCTCCTGCGACACCGTTGGACTCTCTGTCGTTGGACCTTATCCACGTTATAATCAATTACTTAACCTGTGCCATAGTCTAGCTTAGATTTGCCCGCTCGCCTGTAGAGCTTCTTTGACCTTTCTACGTTTACGCTGACCTGCCGATTCCCGCTGTGGAATTCCTTCACCGACACCACCTTCACTTACACTCGAGTCATCGTCTGATGACAGTCCTTCTAATATCAACTCTTCCTCCCAGTCCCTATCTTCGTTGCCATGTTCAATGTGGAAGATCAGTGTATGGAGTACTATACAGGCTCTAACCCACTCGATAGCTCGCAAATGATCAACAGGGCTCTTGATTTGTTGACGCAATCCCTTCAGTGATGCAAACCGACCCTTGATGTAGCCAACAGCATGCTCGGACTTGACTCGCACCTGTGTGGAGTCAATAACACGCACAGAAGTTGGGATAGAAAATGAATCACATACACGAGATACCCAGTAATTGAACTGACCATTCTCTGCAACTTCGGCTGCCGGCTTCTTGTACGGACTGACTGACCATGTCGTCGCAGGATATGCAGAGTCGGCCCAGATCCATTCATTTGGCGCAAAAAGATGCCGATGTTTAGCGTGCGTGCGCGAGTCAAGAAAAGCGGTCGAGTCGTGTGCGCTGCCGCAGTGACCAACAACGTAGTCGATGATGCGTAAGTTGGGAAGATTGATAAGCTAACAAACTGAGAATGTCAACAACCGTAAGCACACGTACCCTAGATACAACGCACCTGCACATTCAGCGAATAGTTCGATTTGCGATCGAAATACGCCTCCCCATGATACCCAGGCTTGTCGCCCAACGGAACAAGTGTACCGTCGACAAAGCAGTACCCGTCTCTCCACGCTGCGCATGACGAATCCTCCACCCAATCCTTCGCAGCCTCCTTCTCGTCCACAGTAGGCCAGTGAACCACCTCGTCGTGGAGAGATAGGGCAGCAATAATCACGCGACGTGTAGCATTGACCACCATACCGGCAGAGACGCCAGCCCATTGAGCTATTGCCTCAACCGACGCAGCATTGCCGTAGTGCCCAAAGCGGAAGAGGACGATCGCAAGCTGATGCTCAACTGGGAGCTGCGCAATCGGACCGTCACTGGTAAAAATCACATGTGGGCGCAGATGCTCGAGAAGTGCGTCGAATGTCGAACCAGAGACTCGTAGGTTGAGTCGGAAGCGTTTGGGGTCATCCTGCTTGTACAGTACAAGTACTAGATAGAGCTGAGAGAGCTTGTGCACCTTGTTGGGATCGAGAACGCGGGTGGTGGACAGGTAATGGATGCGTTCTTCGATCGCCCGAAGGTTGCACATAAGGCGGAGGTCCTCTTCATCATCGGTGTGGTCGTCCAAGTCTGATTCATCTGCGAACTCAGAGTCCGAGGCATCGAAGTCGGCGCTATCGATAGAGGAGATGTCCGACACCGACATGGAGTCATCTGAATCGGGATTGGCGGCATCGGTACTGGTGTCGGAAGACTCAGAGGTGTCTGCAAGCCTGCGCAGCCTGAAAATGCGCTCGGTGTCGGCTAGTGCATCCCGCAGCAGGGTCTCGCGAAGTGAGAGCGCAGGCATCGCAGTGGTGGTCGGTCGCAGGCTTCGGGGATAACCATATTAGGCAGTTCGCGGACAACACGCCCCGCCTCGGAAAATACACTTTATTCCTACAAGAACTTACGGTGGGAGGGGGGTTTCATGTTGGCCTGTTTCGGGCCATTCTCAGCCCAGATTTTGACAGTATTTTTACAGAGCTCAGTGTGAAATCGATAGAAAATGACGGTTAAAATCAGTCTCAAACCCGCTCAAAAATCCCAGCGTGAAACACCCTATTAAATGAATGATCATGGTCACTTGCGGCAACAGTGCGAATGTGCCAATGGCCAATGGTAATCAGGGAAATTCGCTAGCTGAACTTGCGGGAACGCTAGCAGTTCTGGACAACAACTGCGCATGCGTCAAGATTGTCGTCGGTCGGTCCAAACCGTCCCACAAGTGCTGGATTGCGAGCTGGTTTGGGCCGACTGACGAGATTCCTTACTTACAGAGCGCGTACTTGATGTTGTGCTACAAGCACGCCACTGCAAACGACCAAGCAAGGGAAGACGTAGTGTATTCGGTGCGGAAACTCTTATCTGCTCCCGCCTGCGGCGCTGATTCTAACAGAGGATGTTTTCTGGTGCATCCTCCATCGGATCACGGGAAAGAGACGCGGTAAGGCGCCCTGTCGTTGCACAACAAGCTTGACCTGTATGTCGCAAGGCAAGCGGGCAGAGTGCTTTGTTGTCCAAGGGATCTGAACCCGTATTGTCTAGCACGGAGAAGCTTGCTGTCCGGTTACGGACTGGCAAAGACACGATCTCATTTGACGAAGATGGTGGTGACGATGACACGCTCAACTTTGTCGTCCAACCTGCGATCTGCAGCGTACGTAAGTACGTGATTACTGGCAAGAGCAGGTGGGAGGGACACGAGAACATAATAGAAAGACGACGCGCGATGGGTTTGTACAGAATTTTGATCCGGTCTCTCGAAGTGCAGGTCATCGCAGGTAGTGGTGCGTGCGACTGGACCAGAAACAAGCTACTCGATGAGAGCGAGGCGGTCGCCGCCAGCCTGTGCTCTCTCGGTAGTGCCTGTATCATCGCATTTCAAAGCATGAAGCACAGGAGGGCTCTACAAAATCAGAGGGACGGACTACGGCGCTGCTGTCCTGCGAACAGGCGCTCGCGAGCTTCTGGAGGACGGTCTACATTGCGATTATCGGCAATTGGGCGGGCCTCTCATGGGTGGACCCAAGTCGTACCGCATGTACTCCTGTATGACTTGACGAACCACAAGGAAAGGTTGTAGAGTTTGTGAGACGGCTGCTTGCGGGTCGCGTCGTGGCTCGCTGCATGGGCGGTCTTCTTCATCTCTGTGGCCAATGCAGAGATACAGCACGTAATAATTAAAAAGGTCTCTCACTCACTCGGGGAGGGCGAGGCAGGAGCTAGGCCGCCAGGGGGAGGCTGCTTTCTCTTCGGTGACGATGCGGGGAAGGTAAGTAGCACCGCAGGTGGGTTGGGTAGCTGGAGAGTACCAATCTGGCGGAGGATGTCATGCTGCTTTTTGCTGTCGAGTTCCTTCCTCGTCGACGAGGACTCCATCTCCGCAGACGTTGGACGTTGTGGCGGTAACAGACAGAGGACGTGACTCTGCGTGACGCGTCACATCGCGTCTACAACGCACACGTCACGTGTCCGTGTCCGCAAGTAGGTCCGACTTCAAGCGTGTGCCGTTTTACATTCAACCTCACACCAGAACTCCTTACATGATGTCTAGCTTTACGACCAGCGCACTTCGACCTGCCAGTATTGGGAGTGACGAACCAGACACCGGTGATCTCAGGCTAATAGGAGCGACCATGGGCGAAAGGTTTGTGCAGGTGGAGCTGGAGGAGCTTATGGACAATTACGTGCGCTGCACGGGCGATCCTCCCGAGGAAGACTGGCAGGGGATGTTTGACAGCATCGAGAAGGACATGTCTGAGACAGAAGTTCGGCGCAAATTCGTACGTCTTTTGCCCTTCCTCGTCAGCGTTACAGGTGCTAACTCAAATTCATCAGATGGAAGCCATCACTAAGAAAAACATCCTAGGAGACGATTACAAGGCTATTTCCTTGCCTTCTTGGGGTGATCCGAGTGATCCGCCGAGATATAGGCCGGACGCTGGAGTGTATCCGACCTCAGTAGCTCTGACCCACGAGCGGACCATTTGGGAGATGAAGCGACTTTCCGTCGAGTTCAGAAAGGAACAGTTCAAGGACGATCCATTCGACGACGACGACCCGCTCGATTTGTTCGAGGCCACCTGCCCGAAGCGTCAAGCGAAGCGATTCCAAAGCATGCATTCGGCCTCTGAGATCTTCTTACGACAACACCGCTGCTTCCTGTATTCGGTGATCATTCTCGGGACGTCGGCGCGGATCGTTCGGTGGGACCGGTCTGGGGCTATGGTCACCAGGAGGCTCGACTCCAAGGAGGAGCCCCAGACGCTTTGCGACTTCCTGTGGTACTTCGGGAGGATGTCAGCGGAGGACCAAGGCTATGATCCCTCGGCGGTCCCAGTGGCGAAGGGCTCCGATGACTATGACTTGATGGATAAGAAGGCGAAGGAGGAGCTTCCGCGGGACGAAAACAACAACGAGAATGTCCGGGACTACGTGCGGAGGTACTTCAAACGGTCCCTCGCTGATGGCTGGCAACGTTTCAAAGTGGAGGTGCCATTAGACGAGGTCAGTGAGGACACCTACGCCAAGATCTATGGCCACGGAGCTGGGGATGGTCCGACGACGAGCACAGGCGAGGAGAAGACCAGGACATTCTTGATCTGCAAGCCTCATTTCTCCACTTCCGGGGTTGTCGGTCGGGGTACGCGGGGCTACGTCGCAATCGACTGTGCCACGAAGGACTTCGTCTTCTTGAAGGACACATGGCGCATTGACCTGCCCGACACAGAGAGAGAGGGCGATGTGCTGCAGACACTCAACAAGAATGGAGTCCGTAACATCCCGACCGTCCTGTGTCACGGTGACATTCTCGCACAGTATACAGAGACTCAGAATTACGAGATTGAAGAATCCCCTGCTCGGAATCGGTTGAAGACGTACTGCCACTATCGTCTTGTCGAGAAGGAAGTCGGCCAAGCGCTGGAGGAATTCTACGATAGTCAAGACCTGGTCAGCGTAGTCGTCGATTGTCTCTTCGGTGAGTATCCTGTTGGCTCGCCGTTCAGTTGTGTCCTGATCCAAATCACAGCTCATAGTGATGCCGTCGAGAAAGCAGGAATACTCCATAGAGATATCAGCTCAGGTAATTTGCTGATGGTCAAGGAGAAGTGGCCGGATGGCAGCATCCGGCATAGCGGGCTGCTCAACGACTGGGAGCTTTCCAAAGAGATTCCTGTCGTCAATCCCTCAGAAGATGCACCGCAATCCGCTGCACGCCAGCCAAGTCGAAGGGCAAGTGGTGCACAGCATCATTGGATTCTACAGTCGGACTCATTGAAATTTGATAGGGAACGTGGCAGTTTCTTTCGGCCATGTCGCTGAATGACAAGTACAAGCAGATCGTCCTCCAGGACGACCTCGAGTCATTCTTCCATGTCCTGCTTTATATGGCCATTCAATACTTGCCGAGCAACTGCCCCGATGTGGACAAGTTCATCGAAAGTTTCTTCGACGGAGCCAGTATCACCGACGGAGATTACACCTGCGGAAGTACAAAGATGTATGCCATGGAGAATGGCAAGATCAGGATCGACATTGCAAGAGAACGACTTCAGTTCTACTTACCTCTTGAGGTCGGTTCGAACAACACCGCCAGTCCATCGATCTATCGTACAGGTCCTTCGGATCATCCGGACAACATCAAAGATCGTGCTGTTACTATCTCGGGCCGAACAAGACGAATCATTCATCCCATAAACATCATCTTCACTGCGCTTTCTTCATGGTTCTCCGCATACTACGAAGAAAGAAGCCGTAGCCTTCAAGCGAGGGACGATGTTTTCATTATCCCGAGCATCTCAGCACTCCAGACCGTGGCCGAGGCCGACGATGGGTACGGCGACGATCCTCAAATCCTCGCCATGGATCCGGAGACGATCGAAGCGAGAATATCGGCAGCCAAAGCCAACCTCAAAGATACCAAATCCGCTGAAAACTTGGCCTCGCACGGACCTATGATACAGCTGCTTCGGAGTGTGCGTCAGAATTTACAAAAGAACGACAAGGTCGATGTCCGAGCGGTCCAGGCCAGGAACTTCGCGAATCGCAACCAGGTAGTTGTCCCCGCAGCGCTGGCCAGCATCCGAAGCCCTTCGAAGCGCGACTACCCAGACCCAGAGCGAGAAGTAGACGCTCCACCTCTGAAGCGTCCGAGGATCTCGCAAAATGAGTGATTCTTCCTCATCAATATTGAGCGGCCAACGTTGTCGGAGTCGCGCCGTTCAGCTCAGGCTTCCGGGTCCAACGCCGCACCATCTCTCACTCGCAGAGGGTACAGCAAGACTGGTCCGTTGAATAATCTAGGGTCGACGGGAGGATCGAAAGGCTACAGCGGTCATGGCTGGTCTGATTTTCTTCACGTTCGCTTTCATATCTTTGTTCCTTTTCTGCATTGTTTGTTTACATACTGACCACTCGTTGTACTTGTGTCTGGACGATATACTAAGTTAATTGCCCCTCTGATCTACTGTATTTATAGGCTGCACGCTCTTCAGCCTCGACGCGAAGCGCGCAGAAGTTGGAGTGAGTGGTCACGGTCACTTGCAGCAAGAGTGCGAAAGTGCTACCAGGACCCCCGATAATAATTCATATAAAGGATTGATCATCCTCCGGCCCAAGCATGTTCGTGTCCGGCTCAGGTTTGGACCTAGGCCATCAGCATGTATATGAGAAATTATTTTTATTTCTCACTGTAAGTGAACTTGCAAGTGTACCGCTCAGATGCAAGTCGCGCCGTGACGCCGGAAGACAAGAAGCATGCTAGAGCCGCTTCAAGCCACAGCGGCTTCGTAGACGAAGCATCGACCTTTCTGAGATCATAACATATCGACATGTACAGCAAATCAAACAGGCGGCCTCCAGCATCCGGGCCAAGGCTGTGGAGTGAATACAACGGGCCTTTACTAGGCTTTTTTCATAATGCCGCTACTAGCATGTATTCATTTGTATCTGAGGCGTTGCATAGTCAAGATACAGTCCTTGATATTTTCCTGTATGTCGCCAATAAGGTGATCTGTGAGGAGGGAGACGGCTAACATGCGGGTTTTCGACACGCTAGTACATCTCAGGAGTCTGAATGCAGCTAGCCACAACTTGAAACCGCGTTGACTGCCAAATCGGGAACGAAGCGCCACCGCGACGCGATTGTGGCGGGCGCTTCAACCAACGCCACAACTCGAACCGTACCACCACGCCCACTAGAGCACGACGATTTGATTCTCCGCACTACCTCAACGCACATTGCACCCTCTGTTTTTGCGTTGATAGCATTCTATAGCAGATTATACGTAGGTCTCAAGTTGCCTGCATTGTCTGCTGTCATAACGAGTTGCGTGTGGCCAGAGGTCTTCCGTGCCCGCTAGCTTGAGTGTGGAAGATTTGACTCTCCGCTTTGTCACAGCCCAATTGTTGTCCCTTTGACATCATTTTGACATCTTTATCTGGACAGTCGCTCGTAAGCATCAAAGCTACTCTCTTTGTATCTTGTCCTAACTCATGTGCGGTGGCCAGCGGTTCCCCATGACTTGTTTGGCCAGTGTGCGATACACATATAAACACGCGTCGTTTGAATCGGGTGAGCGTCACACTTAAACCCCCCACACCATGTGCTCTTCTCCCGCGTACAACACCATGTCCTCTCCGTACCCCACGTCCTCTCCGTACACCACGTCCTCTCCATACGTCATGTCCTCTCACAACACTATGTCCTCTCACAACACCATGTCCTCTACCTACGCCATGTCTTCTTCCCACGACATGTCCTCTTACAATTTGAACGCTACGGCTGACACACCTCGAAAGGCCCCTCCTCGCCACAAAGGCAACAAAGCAGACGGCAAATGAAAGGACCTAATAACGGCCATGGACGGAAAGTTTGCAAGTGTGGAGCTAGACACGATGATGAATACGTTTGTTCGCTGCACGGGCGATTCTCCCAAGGAAAAATGGCGGGGGATGTTCAACAACATCAAGAATGACGAGTCCGAGGAAAACATCCAGAGAAAATTTGTATGTCTCTTGCCACGCCTCATTTCGGCGTTAGAGATGCTCACTCGTCTCCATCAGATGAGAGCCATCACTAAGAAGAACATCTTGGGAGACGATTACAAGGCTGTGTCTTCGTTCAACCGGGGTGACCCGTCTGATGCGTCGAAACAGAAGCCGGACGCTGGAGTGTATCCGACCTCAGTGGCTCCGACCTACAACCGGACTATTTGGGCGACAATCCGGCTTTCCATTGAGTTCAAGAAGGAAACTACCCAGGACGATCCATTCGACGACGACGACCCGCTCAATTCGTTCGAGGCCACCGCCCTGAAGCGCAAGGCGAACCGAGGCCAAATCATACATTCTGCCTCTGAGATCTTCTTACGACAACACCGCTGCTTCCTGTATTCGGTGATCATTCTCGGGACGTCGGCGCGGATCATTCGGTGGGACCGGTCTGGAGCTCTGGTCACGACGAAGTTTGACTATAAGAAGCAGCCTCAGGCGATCTGCGAGTTCTTGTGGTACTTCGGGAGGATGTCAGCGGAGGACCAAGGCTATGATCCCTCGGTGGTCCCAGTGACGAAGGAGGAGTACAACTTGATGGATACTAAGGCGAAGGAGGAGCTTCCGCGGGACGAAAACAACAACGAGAATGTCCGGGAATACGTGCGGAAATACTTCAAACGGTCCCTCGCTGATGGCTGGCAGCGTTACAAAGTGGAGGTGCCGTTGAACGAGGACAACGAGGAGACCTACGCCAAGATCTATGGCCACGGAGCCGGCAACGGAGCGACGGCGAGCACAGGCGAGAAGAAGACTGGGACGTTCTTGATCTGCCAGCCTCATTTCTCCGCTTTCGGGGTTGTCGGTCGGGGTACGCGGGGCTACGTCGCAATCGACTGTTCCACGAGAGACTTCGTCTTCTTGAAGGATGCATGGCGTGTTGACCTGCCCGACACAGAGAGAGAGGGCGACGTGCTGCAGACACTTAACGATAAGGGAGTCCGTAACATCCCGACGGTCCTGTGTCACGGCGACATTCTCGCGCAGCGCGCAGCGCACAGTGACCCAGGACTTTTCCCTTCACAAGACTGACCCATCGCGCCGCCTACTAAAACCTGATCGGTTCAAACCGCACTGCCACTATCGTCTTGTGGAGAAGGAAGTCGGCCAAGCGCTGGAGGAATTCTGGCACAGTCGAGACCTGGTTGCGGTAGTCCTGGATTGTCTCTTTGGTAAGTCTGCCATTGTCTGAGTGTTCATTGCTATGCTGAATCGAATCGCAGCCCATAGTGATGCCGTCGAAAAGGCTGGAATTCTTCATAGAGACATTAGCGTGGGCAATATGCTGATGATCAAGGAAATGTCGCTAGAAGGAATCCAGCATCGCGGACTGCTCAATGACTGGGAACTTTCAAAAAAGATACCGGTCGTCAGTCCCTCAGAAGGTGCACCGGAATCCGCTGCACGCCAGCCAGATCGAAATGCAAGTAGCATACACTAGCAGCATCATTGGATTTTTCAGTCGGACTCATTGAGACTTGATAGGGAACGTGGCTTTTTCTCTCAGCAGCGTCACTGAACGACAAGTACAAGCAGAT
Source organism: Amylocystis lapponica (assembly GCA_022376435.1). NCBI lineage: Eukaryota > Fungi > Basidiomycota > Agaricomycetes > Polyporales > Postiaceae > Amylocystis > Amylocystis lapponica. Next base: position 12,669 of record JABYQE010000013.1, read on the forward strand.
GGTCCTCCAGGATGACCTCGAGTCATTTTTCCACGTACTGCTCTATATGGCCATACAACACTTGCCGAGCAACTGTCCCGATGTGGACAAGTTTATCGAAAGCTTCTTCGAAGGAGCTAGTATCACCGACGGAGAATACACCTGCGGAGAGGCCAAAATGAGTGCCATGGAAAATGGCGTGATCAGGATCAACACTGCGCGAGAGCTACTCAAATTCTACATGCCTGTTGAGGGCGTCTCGAACGACACCGCCGGTCCATCCAGCGGTCCCCCGGGTCCTTCTATCTATCGTATGGATCGACCCGACGGCCTTCCAAACCATGCCGCCGCTATTTTGTGCCGAACAAAGCGGATCGAACATTTTATAAACGTCATTTTCACCACGCTTCTCTCGTGGTTCTCTGCGTACTACGAAGAAAGAAGACGTATTCTTGAAGCGACGCGCGATGATAATCCCTTCCTAGTCCCAACTGTCCAAAGCACTTCGAACTCTCGATACATCGCCGACCCTAAGATCCTCAATGCCAAGACGATTGCAGCGACAAAACCGGTGACCGAAGCGAACCTCAAAGATACCAAACTTGCAGAGGCTTTGTCCGAGCACATGCCTATGATTCAGCGTCTTTGGTTTGCAGGTTCGGTCTTACCGGATAACGACGAAGTCGATGTTCGAGCAGCCCAAGCTAAAACCGTTACGAGGCGCGACCATGTCGTTGTCCCCGCAGCGCCGGCCAGCACCCGAAGCTCTTCGAAGCACGACTCCCCAGACCCGGAACGAGAAGCAGACGCCCCATCTCCGAAGCGTCCGAGGATCTCGCAGGTTGGGCGGTTACTCGCCAGCGGTATTAAGCGGCCATTGTCGGGGCCTCGCCGTCCAACTCAGGCTTCCGGGTCCAGCGCCGCACCATCTCGTGGCACTCGCGGCGGGTACAAAAAGGCTGGTCCGTCGAAGAGTCGAGGGTCGACGGGAGGATCGAAGGGCTATAGTGGACGTGGCTGATGTGGCTTGGCTGATTTTCTGGACGTTCGTTTCCGTATCTTTGTTCCTTTTTCTTTGTTCGAGTTTGTCTACATACCGTGACTGACCACTCGCTGTACTTGTATCTCGACGACTTACTAAGTTATTCGCTCCTCTGATTTATTGTATTTATACGCTGCACACTTTTCAGCCTCGACGCGAAGCGTGCAGAAGTCATGATGAATGTTAATCACGGTCACCTGCGGCAAGAATGCGAAATTGCCCCTGGCCAATGGTAATCAGGGAAATTCGGGCGCTAGTGGAAGCGGGAGCGCTGGCAGCTCTTAACAGCAACTACGTCAAACCACTAACTTACAGATAGTCGCCAATGCAGATACATTTACTATAACGCTGGATCTCGAAAATATTTGTATGTCAGAATTGTCGCTGGCCAGTCCAAACCAAGTGTTGGGTTGCGAGACGGTTTGGACCGACTAGTGCTGGTGAGGTTCCCCGCTTACGGAGTGCGTACTTGTGCTACTACAAGCACGCCGCCCTGCAAACGACCAAGCAGGGGAAGACGTAGTATATTTGGTGCGGAATCTCTTATCTGCTCCCGCCTGCCGGTCTGATCTTACACAGGACGTTTTCAGGTGCATCCTCCATCGCATCGCGGGAAGACTCGGACGCGGTAATGACACTTCAAGTTCTCTGCCATACGTATTGCGGCCGAAATTACTAGTTCGCGAACCAGCAACACTCAAGAATAGGGCACACAACACGACCAAGTTCGCCATCAAGGGTCTTGCGCAGCTAGTGCCGGCGAGTCGAAGCGACTTCTCAATTTCATCCGCGTACTGATTGTACTCGCACCGCACAATGATATCGCGGTGAACGCGTATGCACCGGTATTCTTCTTCGCCCGACTGTAAGTCTGTGTGCACTTCCTAATCGCATCGAAGATCCTACAACCTAGATGCGACCTTCTCAACGAAAGGGGAAGGAGTTCAGGGATCCGGGAACACTCAAGAAGATCAGCCTAAGTCCTGAGGAGGCCTGATGGCTGATCGCGAATACCGTCGCTGCACAGGAAGCTGTGTATCCTCCCGACTCCCCTGACGGCATATCGACTCCATAGCCAGCGCGGTGTCCTATCTCGCGAAATCGGAGGGATACATTATCACTTGTGGGTAATGGAAGTTTGATGTTCGAACGGCCCTTATACCACATTTTGATGCGGGATATCGATGAGCACATTCCAGATGCCTTGATACACGGGGGTAATATCGTCTTGAGCTAATTCCGCGTCTGCACGACTGCCGTGCACGCACAAACGACTCTTCTGCAAACGTACAGCTCGAAATGGAATGTTCGACGCTGGAACGTTCAGATCGTGGTACTGCGCTGTTATCGATAGGCATCATTGTTTCGCCCTGAGATATGACAAGACGACTTTGACTGCAAGGCGACTCTAGCAGGTCATTTGGAGTTGATGAGGAGCGGCGAAGGATGCACGTGTAATAGCACTAGTGAACATTGGGCACTGACAACCGATTCGATCGAGCCAGATGACCTCCGACACCTAATGCCACCTTACGTGACTACCAAGACGAACCCAACTGCCGCAATTCACATTCCGTGCAAAATACGCAGAAGAGATACGTGCTTGAGCACTCATCGACCGCTGGAGCGCAAAGTGGTTGCGCCCGAAGGCGCGGTGCACGTGCGGATGCGCCGCGTCGCACCAGAACCAGCGTCGCGCCTCTGTGCTCAATTACGAAACGCGACTTTGGTCATGGCTCACCTAGCGGTATCACCGTGCCGTTCACATGAGGCCAGAGCACTCTGTTCGAGTAACGTCCGGGCCGCCGGGCGTGCGAGGGTCGGTTCTCCATCCACTATATAACCACCGACTTCCCAGTCTGTGGCGTTGCCTCATCTTCCGCTCCTCCCACCCAACGCCCACCACAACAGATTACCAGAATGGCTAGCGCATCCCCCAAAGCCCCTGCCCGCGTCGCGATTGTGACCGGCTCGATCCAAGGCTTGGGCCTGGCTATCGCCCTCCGCCTTGCGGACGACGGCCTGGACATCGCGGTGAACGACCTGAAGAGTAAGGGCGCCGAAATGCAGGCCGTCGTTTCCCAGATCGAGAACAAGGGTCGGCGCGCCATCGCGGTCGGCGCTGACATCTCGTCTGAGAAGGAAGTGCAGGATTTGATCGCCACCGTCGTTGAGAAACTCGGTGGCGTCGACGTGGTGCGTCCCTAACCAGCACGTGTTCAGTGCACAGGGCGATCGCTGACGCGGGATGACCATCTAGATCGTTGCGAATGCTGGAATCGTGTTCCAGAAGACGATGCTCGAGAGTAAGCATGGGTTTTCACGATGCGCTATGTAACTCACCGCATCCGGCACGCTTGCCGTGCAAGCTTCTACGGAGGAATGGGATCGTATGATGGCTGTCAACGTCCGCGGTGTGATGCTCTGCTACAAGTATGCCGCTCTGCAGATGATCAAGCAAGGGCGCGGCGGACGCATTATAGGTCAGTACCCAGTCACCTGCCCAGAACTGTCACCGAGTCTGAAGTGGCTTGCGATTTTGAGGTGCATCTTCCATCGCCGGAAAGAGAGGTATCTATGGTCCACCTTCATTCAATGTCGCAGAATGATAAACTCCGTATCTAGGCCTTAAGACTTTATCGGCGTATAGCGCTGCCAAGTTCGCTGTCAGAGGCCTCACGCAGAGCGCAGGTGCGTCTTATGAGTAGTCAATCAAGCTTTGTATCGCTAAGTGCACATCTTGTGCTCACCAGCCCAGGAGCTCGCGAAGCACAAGATTACGGTGAACGGATACGCCCCGGGATTCATCATCACCCCGATGTGTACGTCAACCGCATTGTCGGCGTCATCCGACATGAACCGTTCATTAATGCACGGTTACCTATGGCACAGCCACCGGCCTTATGACTGAGGACAAGCACGCGGGAGCAGATTTCAAGAAGGTCAGAACGTCGCTGTTCGCGATGACGTTTCGAGTGAGCTAACCTATGCGTTGTGTATACAGCAAGTGGGTGTTGACCCCGACTGTCCTGATGCCACTCCGGATGTCATCTCCAGTGCGGTCTCCTATTTGGCCAGCCCCGAGGCGTACTTCGTCAACGGTATGTCATGGGATTTCGATGTCCAGCACATTGCTGATGGGTGATTCTTCGCAGGCCAGACACTTGTGATCGATGGCGCCGGAACCTACTTGGACTGAGTGCGTCTGTATCTTCGGAGTGCTTGACATACGTCTGGAACGGTGGATTAGGATTTGGCATTGATGTAATTATATTGTATCAAGACTCTGGAGAGTTCTGCGAATCGATTCAAAGTAAGCTTGAATGAATGGACGAGTCATTAGGTGTCGATATACCTACAATGAGGTATACCTTAGAACAGCTGCTAAAAATGCTGACTCTGTGCCCCATGCCGATCTAATTCTTGTAGAGACGACGACAGCGCACAAAACACAAAAATGAAGTGATCTTGAAGAACCAGGGCTGTTCAATGATTCATATTGGATGTCGTTGTGTATGTCCTGTTCATCGTGGTGCGGTGGGTCTGCGACGTTGAGTAAAGATTAACTTCAAGAGTGCTGCGTCGTGCGGCCGTGGACGTTGCAAGAGAAGCCTGAGAAGGTGCGGTACACGAGTGGTACACGTGATATCGCGGCTTCTCTCCAGTACGATCTCCTAGATCTCCTACCGTGACGGCGTTCACCTGAAGTACCGTTCTCTATCCCCAACTCAGTTCAGTCTCGTGCTGCTGAAAGACTAACTTGATCTGGGCTCCTTACACAATGTATTTTTTAAGCTCAGAACACCGCCGCGGTTCATTGTCCATCCTTTCTCCCCCATTCTCAACAGTCATCCTCCAGTATGTCCAATGCAGTCTCTATCACTTACGCTGGAGCCTTAATTGCGACGTAGATGTAATTCAGAGGAAGGTGCGCTCTCGCAGTCGCTGTCGATGTCCCGTCAGACAAACAGGTGAAGCACATGGTGGCGTCGCAAAGAAATAATGCTAGAAATATTAATGACTACGACATCATCAGGGTAACCGTGACCCTGTCGATGCACTTCAAAGCCTCGGAACACGACAATATCTCTTTGCTTTGTCGGTGTATATTATTACGGAATACCACAACACAATTGTCTCTGTCGCCACCCATCTCGCAACTCTAGGTCTGTTAGTACCAATCTTTGTTTCCCCTTTCCGAACACTGAGCACGGCGCAGTGCCACAGATCATTATCCCCCAATAGCATCGATTTACGTGTAGTCTGCGACGTCTCAGTGTCATGCAGAGATGGGATACAAATCCGCATCACCGACCATATGACCGGAATATAGAGTCGACTATCTCCGAGAGGTATGTGCTTTCACACATTTCCGAGGAGATACTAAGGTTTATTTGCTACAGGGTGCATGGCGCGTGCTGGCGCCAGTTCACGGATGACTCCACGGGTACTCCTGAATCGAACAGCTCTAGGACATCATGATGTCCACTGCCAGTTCTCCCGTCTTTGCCTGCTAGGAACAAGTGTGCCCAAGGTATCCCGCAATCCCCACTATAATCAACACAATCACGAACAGGGCAGCGGAGGTATGGAGCGCATGGGGCAACTTGAACAGCGAGCAGGGACCGCGGAAGACATAGTCGTTACTTCAGGCAACGACTCTGCATTCCACGATCTCTGTCTCATTTGCTACGTTCGCTCCTTTGTACGTGTTTTCTGAGCTATCCGAAAGTAAGCTGACCTGTCGGGTGTCATCGCGACAAATTGCGTCAATCCGTACTGCGTACGGCACAATACAGTCAGTACCGATCGGTAACCTTCAGCATCTGCGGCTGTACACAGGAGACGTCAAGTGATGCTGCAGTCGACTGTACCCGCTCCCCAGCGATCGCAAGACCTCTCGGTGAGCAGCTTCGAACATGTCGTGGGTCTTTTATGGCCATATGCATCCAGTTTGAATACATGTTCTGACCGTGACCGTGTTCTGCAACACCAGGTGCCATCGATGTTGACCGACTCTCAAAGATGCTGGTTTGTGAGCGGGCCTCAACGTTGTGGGGTCGTTGTCGGGCAAGGACATAAGCGGCGGACGATGCATGCCTTGCTTGGAGTGAAGAAGCCTACATAACAGTCACCGATGCAATGAGCGAGGAGACGACAATCCAATTATTCCATCTAGATAACAACTATACGAGAAATAATGACTACAACAACTGTCGGCGGACAGTGATCATCGCTGTATCATATATCCAACACACAGCACAGCACGAAAATACGACAATACAAGAGCACGACAACGTGAGAGCACGACAGCACGACAGCAAGGTGAGAGCAGATACCAAAGAGCAACCAAATAACGATAAGGAATAATCACTCGTAGCGAAGGTCATAATTCTGACTCTTCGCCGTCCGACACGTCTATGCCTGAGCTAAAATCGATGTCAGCTAGACCCCCACAGACAATCGAGGCAAGCACGCACCCTCAGTGGCCCTCCGCCGCCTTCTTGCGCGCCTTGTCGAAGCATAGGCGGACGTGCCGTTCCGCGGACCACTTCCTCGCAGCCTTCTGGTAGGTGCACCCTTCCCTCGGGCACTTCCATACCATCAGCTCCTCCTTGGGAAGGTGCCGCTCGACGAGATGACGGCCATATTCGCCGCGGCTGATCTTTGCCTCGCACACCACGCCGCCTTCGACCTTGCACAGGCAGGAAACACGGCCCTCGGCGTCGGCTGCCATGTGCTTTAGGCCATGTGACTGCCTCAGATGTGCATTCGCATCCTTCTTGTTGGCTGCGAACGACTCGTCGCAGCCCTCCAACGGGCAAGCGCAGGTTTGCGCTGGCTCGGATACAAGGATGGGGTCCTCATATCCGGCATGGGCGCCCTTCCGCTCAGGCTTCGTCGCAGTAAGCACCGTGGATGCGGCAGCGGCCTGGGTAGCCGCGGCTTCCTCCCTGCTGGGTGCGGATTGCCTCTCGACGGGCTGCTCGCTGCCGCCATCGTCGTGGGCTCGCTCCTTCCCTTGGGCCTTCGCAGAAGGCAACGAGGCTGTCGGCGCTGGTGCGGATGTGGCAGGGGCCCGGGTGCCAGTGGCCAGGGCTTCCTCCCGGCTTGATGTGGCCTGCCTTTTCGCGGGCTGCTCGCCATCGTCGTCATCATCGCGGGCCCGCTTCTTCCCTTGTGCCTTTGCAGAAGGCAACGGAGCCATCGGTGGTGGCCCGGATGCGGCCACATCCACCGGTGGGATCTGTAGACCGGGCGCAAGGGTGGCCAACTGGTTCGTGGAACCAGAGGCGACGGGCTCCACCTCGTTTGCCCGTGTATCGTCCCGATGCGGCGCGGCCAGTGGGAGGACCAGCGCAACCAGGGCCAACAAAGTCTCTTCAGACAAAGTTGGCGTTGGTGACGGCGCAGGCACAGCTGATGACTCGTTAGGGACGAACAGCCCCCAGTACTCTTCGTTGCGCTTCTTTTGGCCTTCGTCCTCTTCCAGATATTCGGCGGTGAGAAGGTCCGCAAGATCCAGGGCGAAGGCCGGCGCGGAGAGCCTGGACACCCACAACGGTCAGTCGACGTCGGCGACACCGGAAGCCAGAGTACTTACGGAAAGAACGATGGCATGTTGACTGAGTGATAATTATAGGGGTGGAATGTAAGACGGGCACACTTCTGGGAAGTGGCGGGGATGGGGGGTGGAGGTGGGGGAAGGCCACAGTTGGGTTGAGTCTGGCCAAACTCCGCGACTTTAAAACAGTCACGGACGCGTTCTCACGCGACCTGTGACTGTGAGCGATTCCTTTTGTGGCATCCCCTGCCACACTCGCCAGCCAAAGCGCGACGGTTTGACGCGCATTGTCGCATCCGCTTTCACGTCAGCGACCGCATTGACGTGCTCGGCCCTACAAAGTGGATAGGTATGCGGCACAAAAAATCACACAAAAACGACTCAGCTCACTGCACCTCGCTGCCTCAGGCAGAGACAACGGTTATCGAACAGGTAGACTTCATCCTGTATATTTCCGTGTCAGTCAGACATTTGACACGCAACCACGGCTTCATATTGTCAGACATTGCTCCACATTACCACTTACATTCAACGTGCGCAAGATACCCTGATCTTCTGGTGATAATGTTATTTCACTGTAAACCATCAAACTTGCATGCCGATGCCACGAAATTCGCTGACATACCTCAACTCGACAGCGTATTCCAACCCTCGTATCATACCCTGGAGGCCATCAGCCATTCCACCCTTGCAAAGTCCCAGGTAACAGGGTCTGTGATCCTCGAGTCCACCTGCAACTTACGCTCCACTGCGACGAATGAAATAGGAAATCCAGAAAGTTCACAACTTCACGGACAGTGTTTCGCCTGTAACAATGCTCCATTCGCTATCTGACTTATACGGTGAGCAACGAGACTCGACCTGTATACAGAAGGCGCTCACCTGTCGAACAGTACTTTTTCGTATACCCAGATACTGGCCAATCAACTTTCGCCTATTGGACGAATTGTGCAATGATATCGACGCCATGGCCTGCGATTGATCGCATGGAGGACACCGCCCCCGTCGTTGTTGAAACACTTAGTACACGACAAGTGTAGACTGTTCAGGACAGTTAACGATGAATCACTAGGAGGATAAGCTGCAATCCACGAAAAGTCAGTATTCCAGTCATGATAGTTTCACGACGGAGATGACTGACCACCAGTTTTGAACAATATAAAGCTGAAAGCAGATCTAGAAGGTATCAGCAACGCCCTTCACAGATATAAGAACGTCGAACATGTTGATCTGGATCATACAAGCGGAACATGAGAACATTGAACATGTCGATCTGCTTTTGGGTCGTACAAACGAAACACGAAGTTGCTCGTTGCAATGTCGGTGTACGTGTGTTCACTCGAAACATCAATTGACATTGACCGACTGCCTACAAATGACAGATTATACCTACGCTCAATCTAGTATCGCATCGTTCCCGTCAAACCAAGAACATGTCTCGTAAGTCCAGCCCCGAGTTTCCTGGCTGCCGATACATTGGCCTAGGTTAGCACAGCTGAGCCGTTCAAGTCCACGACAGCGGAGGGATCACTGAGCATGACTCGCAGCAATGACTGGCGTACCTCTTCATACGCACTGTTGCGGCCCATCGATCACCATTTGACCACAACTTGTTATCATGTGCGGCAGGAGAATTCCTAGGTACGCTGCTTTAACGAATGCGTGAAATTGCCTGAACTCCACGAAACAAGGGGTGCGGACTAGCAGACAAAGCAAAGATCAACAGCGTAGTGAAAGTACTCGCTGGCAGAAGAGTCGTGTCACGGGTCACATTGTGACATCCCCCTTCGCAGACACCGTTGTTCTTGAAGACCTGCCCCATCTGGCACGCGGATCAACCGCTCTACGATCACTCGGAAGCGTCAAGAACGCACGAAAAGTAGCTCAGTGAATGCGGCTACCATCGATGACATGCCGCATGCACTCATTGATCCGCCCCGGGCCTTGTCCACCCAACTGCCCTACAGCTGCATTCCTAGGAAGCACAAAATGTGTCGCCTACCGATCGGACAACACTAGAGTACTCACACCATCATATCTTAGATCGCGGTGCAAGACTCCAGGTAACCGGAGCACAACATTGTAAAGCTGTAAGTACCATTGCTCACACTGCTGTCGACATGTACGCTCATTCAGATATATGACAGATCAGAGAATGTGATTATATGCTCCAGTAGAGCATGGTACTACCTAGATTGGCCATGGCTCAGCCTGAGTATTCCGGTCATAGCGCAGATAAGTAGACAGAAATACGCATCACTTCTAACAATCTCTTCCCCCTTCAGCCATGGCTGACTATTTTTTTACAACACTCCCATGCGTTCTTTCTGCTCTTGTCCCATCTTTGTCTCTATCTCCTGCATAAGGTGAGTCTTTTCCACAACATCACGAGTTGTGATGAAGGTGTTTTCTAGGTCGTTCGATGTGATGACACCCGTGCGTCATCTCCCAAAACATCTCATAGATTCTGACCGCAGGAATCATCAACGGGTGCTAGCGTTATACACTAGTAAGAGCTGCCGGCTCCAATGGTTGATGTGCTCCATGTGAAAGCGATCAACAGTGGTTTCCATTTTCTGTGTCAGCGATGAAGGTACATCACGGATTATTCAGAGAGAGACGAAGAGCTTGTGTGAAGATGCGAAGAGGCGAACATAGCACGCCAGGTTGTCGATGTGCTCATGTGAATAATTAATTCTGATGATACAAAATCCCAGCTCTGAACCAAGAGGATGGCACCGCGCTATCTTAGTTGTGAGCGCACTTCCAACAGGTAGTCGACTCTGTCGCGGGACTCAGTGGGAGGAACACCACGTCTCACGAATGTAAGTCAGATTGGCAAGTCAACGCAAGTACTTGAAGAACGCTTCCAATGTCATATACTACTACTATTCGATTGCGGTTCGAATATATCTACATTTTACAGATATGCTACAACTTCAGGGAGACTTCCTGTTTCGTGTAATGTACAACAATTCTGCGCGAAAGCACGAAAGCAATGTCCTCGACATCAAAACACAAGACCGACACATTAGACAAGGTGACAGTGAACCACACACTGCGATAGCAATCCTCACGAGTCAGACTCGGAATCCAAAACATCGAGCTCATCGAACTCCCCTTTGATGCCCGAATGGCTGCAACTAAGCATTGGAGGTCAGTTCGAGCTGCATAGCCAATCCAGGAAAACACGCACCCTCCCTGAGTAGGCTGAGGCGCCGCCGTATCGCGCGTCTCGGAATGAAGCTCACGTATGTGGCGCTCCATGGACGTCTTTCGTGCCATCTTCACAGTGCACTCCTCGACCGCACACCTCCACACTTCCGCGTCCATCTCCACCTCCAGAATATGGCGCCCGAGACTGCCCGGCTTCATCTTTTTGTCGCAAAGCGGGCATGAGATACGACCTTCGCTGTCCGTCGTCATGCCCTTGAGGTCGTGGCACGTCCTCAGGTGCTTGTTCATGGCGCTCTTCGTGGCCACTACTGACACCTTGCAGCCGTCGAGGGGGCAAGCATACGGCTGTGTCACGTCTAGGCTGGCGGAGGGATAGCCCTCGTGTAAATGTCTCCGACGTGGCTGCTTCGCTGTCGGTGCTGACACTTTCTGGGCGTGCCCAAGACGTGGTCTCTTTGTGGTCGCTGGCTCCGGGACAGCACTGTCGCGCTGTCGCTTCTCTCCTCTCATCTGTGTAGAAGGAGGTGCAGTAACTGCACCAAGGGCCGCTGGGGAATCTGCTCGGTTTGGAGGGATAGCTTGTTCCTCCTCCTCCTCCTCCTCAAAGAGATCATCGTGGATGAGCTCTGAGATATCTAACGCAGGAACTTCATCGTCGGAGAGATGAATTCCAGGGAAGCCATATGAGAAGCTGCACGGCCGTCAGTTGTATTTCGCGCCACTGGCCGAACCCGGAGACTCACAAGAGTGGAGACGCCATGTAGATAACTCGTATGGTGGATTATGAGAATTTTGCGAGAGATGTATTGATTTGGGATGCGAGAGGTCGGGATGGTGGGTGGCAATGTTGTGTTGAGCCAGAGTCCGCAACAATATGAACCGTTGCCTCCTGTCACAGACGCGCTCTCACGAGACCTGTGACTGAAATCAACAACATTGTGGCGCGCCCCGCCACACTACCCAGCCAAAGAGCAGAGGTCAGACGCCGCAAGTCCATTACACTGATGGCGACCGCCATGATGTACCTAGCACAACAATGCGGACGCGCCGTAGCCAGACCGCGAGGGACACAAATATGAAAGCGTCGCCTCTTCGACATTTCGGTCAGACAGTCTGGCTATTCTCAGATTAGGTCAACCTGTAGGACGTCAAGTGTCCACGCGTTAGCTTCTTCCTGCACGTTTGCTGGTCAGTCTTGTGTTGTCTGACAAACAACAGTAGCCTCACTTTGTCAAACATGCTGCTTTGTGCGTCGCGCGGGGGGACGAAACCACTAGCAATCACTGGAGCCAACATACGGAGGACACTCCTAGGGCTGACGTGGACACATCTGTTTCGCTATGGCTTCGGTAAGTGATTATACTGTGACCTATCTGTGTATTCGCCACCCTGACAGTTCCTCAAATTCGGAACGCAGACTGCGTTCAACTTTCCGCAGCATATCCCGACTCAGGCACTTACTTCGAGCCACATATCTCATTGTCAATGTGCTCCAGGCTCTTCCCCTCGTGATGATGTGCTCGATGATCACGCACTCTTTGTCCTTTGATCGATCTCAAACGCACACCGAAGGTCGTCTTCTGACAAATGAAGATGAAGGAAGTGAGCTACCACATTCGGAGCATACTTTCAGATGTCACCTACTACTTCGCCAGTATAAGCATTCATTGATTGCCTGGCGATGCATATGGTGAGCAACTGGAAATTTCACGTGCGGCAGGTACTCACTCTGCGAGAAGTTGCTCGTTGCATTTACATAGGTAGCCCGAGAATCAGCTTGCTCTCATAGGTCACAGGAATAACGGTGTGAATACACTGCCCTTGTGCTAGACGATTGCCTGTTCAGTCGGCTCCCGCCAAAAACACTGTGTTCCGACATTTGTGCAAGGTTCCATGGAGGAGTCGGCAATCGCCAAACCTGTACGCTGAAAGTTATGTGCAGGGTGAGTCTTCCAGATCAATGTGTTTCAGCGGGGCTTCCAATAATTTACCAGGGCTCTCGAACCGAACTTAATCAGACGCAGTGCACGTCCCCACAAAATCCTCCGAACATATTGTCATGCCTGATTAACCCGCAGCGCTGGATGCTGAAGTTCGCCGTCATGTAATCTTTGTGGGTGCATTCATTCCAGGCTCCGGATTGACGAAAGCGGACCAGTGATAATTCATAGATACATGCCTACGCTCGATATCGGGTCATGGCTATCCGGTCAATCCGACCACACGCCTTGCACATGCCGGGCCCAACCACTGCACCTCAGAATATGGCATCATCCGAAACATACTATGCCCGGAGTAGAAGGCCGGATCGCTGGACAAAAATGAACACAAAATACGGCGTACCTGGTTCGTCTCCACATGTTCATAGCCTCTTGTTATTGACCATGGTTCTGCAGTGGTTCGCAGATATATAGCACATCAGGAAAAAGCCATTGCGAGATAGTCGCCACCAGTGACTCGCTAGGCCGGAGAGCCCCGATAGTACTTGCAATATGCTCTGTAGTCATCAAAGTAATAGATAGTCATTTGAGGCAGCTTGATAGTACAAATAAGCCTACCGGGTCATTGCTGTGAATCTCCTCAATATCACAGAAAGTACGCACATAGTGGCTCCCAATATTTGAGGGAGCGGGAGCAGGAGAGTCGGACCACGTGGTGTGCCGCTCACGGGCAGCGCCTGTCTGCACTCGACGTCCTCCTCGACTCTGCCACTCGACACCCTCGGGTCGTCTCCTCCCTTTTGATCACGGCTGCTGGCAGCCTGGATCAATAATCCATTGCCTCATCATTCTCTTGATAACATCTCTGCCCTGGCCTCTGCTGCTCGATGCCGTCGACTTCAAGCTCACCACCTCCACATGCCAGTGGTCTCTCGACACCATCCTCATGGTCCATCAATGCCGTCCTCAATGTACAATCTTGTTGCTAGTATTGATAGCAGGTAGATTAGCAAATACATGATGATTCCGGCCAGTCTCCGATGTTCAAATATATTAAGTGACAGTACCCGCAACAGCATGCCGAAGCAAAACAAAGTCATGGTGCCGTAAATAAGGATTAACGTAGAACGTACTGCATTGATCAAGTATATCACCAGAGCTCCATTGCAAGTTCACCTCCCGGCCGAAATGTGGTATCAGGTGGCAGCTCCGTTCAATTTGTGTGACCGGGATAATAGATGTCCTCCGCCGATGCATTCGAGTGGACCATGAAATCTTGAACATTCCAGTGTCGGGTGCAACAGTGTGAAAAGGTGTGAACCATTCCATGTATGCGACTGGATGTTTTGATGCAGGGCCGTACTCTTCGGGCAATCTGAAGATTGCTCGGACACGGGCAACACACAGACCTGTACATCCACAGTAAGTATTTTATTGGTGATTCCCGGGCCCAACACTAATCTCATGCTTACCATGCAGCGGGTTGTCTTGGTTATGGCCAGAGGGATCAACCGGACTCGGAAACTCTCGTGCAAGAACGGTATCAAAATGAGCAGGAATTGCCTTGCGCAGTGGCTTAGCAGGTACACTAGGCGTAGCACGGATAGTGTCTTTGATTGGAGTGCGAGAGATCTGTCGGATGGCAGGGAGTCGGACGTGCATGCGTTTGTAGACATCGAAGCTTGTGCGGTCGTGGATATTTTGTGCGACGAGGGGAAGAGGTTGGCTGCTAGAGAAGCGCCGCAGGTGATCTTCAAGATTCCGCACAAAATTGGCGCATCCGAACTTCTCGACAAGTGTCTTGACCTTGGTTGCGCCAAAACCAGGGTCCTTCGCGACAGAGTATCGGGCCAAACTGGTGGGCTGCTCATCATGCTGTGAGTCTTGTTCTGTCTGAGGAATCTCGCTGACCAGTGGTTGAGGTTCAGCCCAGCGTAGAAACGCATCAAAGCGACGGACGGCTTCCTGCCGCGAGAGCCAGGTGGTCATTTGTTGAGTGTATGCCTTCTTGTTCGAAGACCGGTAGGCACGCTTCGCAAAATCAATATGCAGTCGTTCGGAAGCTTCGGTATTGTACCCATCTGCAGTTCCGAGCTGTCGTATTGACTGACCGTAGTGGAGTGCAGAATGTACCTTTGCAATGTCGAAGTCATCGCGGATATCAAGATCTACAAAGATACTCTTCTCGGCATGAAACGAGTTCCAAGCGGCCTCGAGCTTTGCGAGCGAGTCTGAGGAATGTGCTTCGAAATGGGCGTAGTAGATGAAATCGAGCACTGCTCGTACAGCGCGGAGGACGGCAGGATTAGAGCCACCGGTGAGTACCCCGAGGAAAACTTTCTCCATATTCTTGTATTCGGTACCGGTCCACTGCGAAACCAGGGAGATTCCTTTGCGGAAGTGTCGCAGATCGGGATGGGTGGTCATGACTTTGAAGCGACGATCTATCTCTGCTTCACCCCCTTCCATACAAGCCGAAGCCCAGCTCACAATGTGGTCCTTGAAGACACCCTTGTGTAGCTGGTGGAGCAGGTCCGGTGTGATGCATGCGAAGATGTTGCAGTGGGGAAGATCTTTCCAGAACGGGTCGATAAGGCGCAGGCCGTATGCCTTGAAATCAGCAGGTGATTCTCCCTTCCACTTCTCCTCCAGAAGCTGCTCAATCTCCCGGGGGTCTCTCATAACAGAGTACACCACCTCGCCTCGTCTGTCCGGAGGCACTGTACACTTGGGGCAGCAGTTTTCCTTGCAGCAAGCCACAAGACATTGTTCGGGATGGTCTGCGATGTATGCCGCGAGAATCGGGTGGACGCGACGCACGCAGCCATCGGCGCACACCATTTCCACCCCTTGATTCCCGGCTTCGATCAGCGGCTCCAATAGCGACCGCATACACGCGTGGAAAAGGCGGTAGCCCTCGAGGGACCTCCGCTTCTTCGTGAAGCACTCGAGTTTTGAGACAGGAAGATATCCAGCAAGGATTGTGGCACCAGCAGAAGGCTGACGGCGAGTAGATTTGCCAATATTTCCAATGGTGAGGTATACGGGCCATGCGGCTTTATCTCCAGAGAACTGAGAGAGCTGAGTCTTGTCCGAAGACAGGATAACCGGTGCAATGGTAACGCCCGCAGGGAAGACCTTCTGCACGAACAGTCAGGATACAGGTTCCGATCAGAAGGTGAGGACACACACCTGTTTATCCCACCACCATTCTCCTGTCCATGTCTCGTCAAAGATGCGTGTTTTGCATTCCTCCTCGGCGTAAAGCTTCTCAGGTGCGTATTGCATGTTGTCCTTGAAGGCGGGATTACCAATTAACTCTTGAATGCAATCAACCGTGTTGCGCTTCCACAGCTCGACGGTCTCAACAATCGGCTCGCCCTTCTCGTTCAGCTCATCTCCAGTCACTTCCCATGACTCGCACGACCAAGCTGGCCCCTGCGGAAGGGTATCTATCTTCTGGAAGAATGTACGCTTGTTGTGAAATGAGGGGTGAGTGCGGTCTCGCGTCTATCATCTCTTCGTTAGTTAGCTGTGCATCTGACATTATTCATATACATACAATCGGTAGTTTCAGAAAATCATCAATCGCGCTCTGACTGACTCCGGCGGTAGTCAACCAGCGTGCCAGCTCCCATTCATCTTTGCTTGCAAACGGCAACCACAAGTTCCCTCCCGCCTCCTCCTTCTCTCGCTGCAGCTTCGCAAATGCAGTCTCACCCTCCCTGAGTGCAGTCCCCGCAGGCGATGGGAAATCGGTCACCCACGCCCGCTTCGGTAGGCCACCCGGTTCCTCGTCCTCAACATCTTCAACTGACGCGCGTCGTGAATGCGATGTAGTATTCGGTGGTGGTTCATTGTCCGTGGGTGGGGGATTATGGGAGTGGAGATTGGGAGGATCAAAGGGCGCAGGTTCGTCGACGTCTAGTTGTGAATCCGGGTCGTCCTCAAACTGATCTGCTTCTCTCTGACCCTGTGTTATCGATGTTGTTGCTTGGATGATTGCACTGAATCTCCGGCGGAACGCATCGCGACAGGACTTCTTCTGTGCCAGGTGAGAGCGAAGCCCCTTTAAGGACTGTTTCGACTGATGACAATACTTGCACACGTAGGAAGGCATTGGACGAGAATGAAAACAGTGGAGCACAGCGTAGAAGTGAGTTGTGGGTAAGTCCAAGTTGTAGTGCACGTGTCACAATTGCCTGCTCTTGAACGGCGGCCACTGGCCAGCCTTTGTTCAGCTCACATGACTTCCAGTTGAACGAGCCACAATCTTCCAACTTCTTCTCTCCATCGAACTCCCACTACGCCTCTGAGACATGTCTTCAAAACGTCCTCGCCGCATTGACTCACCTGTCAACGATGATACATCTTCCGAAGGCGATCAACCGCCCAAGAAGACTTCGAAGCGTGGCCGGGGAACTTCTAAAAACGCCACCAAACGCCACTCACGTCCGACAGAGAAGCAACGCCAAATAGGTACGTGCCTTGCTACGTTCAATTTTATCATCACTCGCATCACTGTGGTGTGTTCTGCGCTGCTGACAACTTGAACATGTAGATAATGAACAACAAGCAAAAGAACACCGGGAGATTTCACGCCTGCGAGCCAAAGTTGCGCGCCTTCAAAAGCAACAAGCCCTAACGACTGCCGGTTCTCAACGAACTCACTCACCATTCGACCCAAGTGGCTTACCATACGAGTCTGAGGATGACTCCAGTGAAGAGGGCAACATAGGGACAACAAACAAATCTGCGGTGGGCTAACATTCTACGTCTTCCATAAACGTGACCGGGTACTAATCACATTCATTGTTCAGTTCACACGAGGCACGACAGTCCAAATTCCTGCCAGTGCCTCTCAATTCCCAACGCATGCACAGCACAACCGTCCCCGACGTGAGGGAGATCCCAAGCCGCCGAGGATTCCCAAGCCACCAGGCCCCTTGGATCCTCCTGCAGACTCAGAATCGGGTGCCGAGGACTTGTCAAACACAGAGCCGCACGCTCTCGAGACAACATCTTTGGCTTCTAGGGCAACATCTTCAGCAATGTCGCAACAAGGCCGCTCGTACCATACACCAACACGTTCCTATGAATCCCGAGAAAGTGGCACGGAAGATTTCGATGATAGCATGTCCTTCCAGTCAGGCCGACACACTGCTACTCCCGTTACCAGCACAGCACCAACCAACTTGAACACTGTGACAGTCCGCAGTATCTTGCCGGCGACTCAGTCCTCTACTACGTCTCCGAGTCATGCATCAGGCACTACTAATACAGTCTCACGCAGTGTAGCCGGGTCACGGTCGCTACGCACTCCCCAGTTCAGTGGAAACGGAGCAACACCAAAGGGCCGAGCAAAGGCTGAAGACTATACGGATGACGTGAAGCGGCTTATTTTGGATGCGGTGCGCCGCTTCGAATGCCGCATCTACGCCTTCAATGCATTCCCCGACTCTGACAAACAGTTCGTCTGGACTCAGGAGGCATGGGAGGATGCCGGTGATGCACTGGAAGAACTCGATCCTTACGAGTTGTCCGATCGCATTCTTGGATTGGTGAGTCTATCCCTTCTATCAATACATATTGGGGTTTTGAAAATCTTGATTATATTAGATTAAGTCCCGCAAATCGAACGCACGCGGCACGATAGTAGACGAGGCCCGTGTACTAGTCGGGAGCACCTACGGATTTACTGACAGCGACAAGGCCGACATCCAGCGCCGAAATATCAAACTATATCAAGATCTGCTGGACGGAGTGAGCTTCGCATACAAGGTATGTCATTTCAACTGCCTGTGGCCATGTACTTACCTGTTGACAGGAATATGACCCTGTCGCTAGCACACGGACGGGATATCTTCGCAACCCGATCCTTGCGAAGCTAATCCGGGCGTGTTTCTTCAAGGACAAAAAGGCCGTTGGGGTACGATTCCGCAAGTACTTCGATCCCATTGCACTGCCAACACTCGCATTGCTCCTGACTGCGGTATGTTTCGCATTCTTCGGCTGGTGATTCTTCTTTGTACTCATGTGTTATCAGATTGAACATTGTATCGAGGAGTGGTCCACTGGATCGCTCCGGAAGGCGGCATTTCGTGAAACCGATAACAAGGAGAGGTATATCACGCACCTCAAGGATCTTGACCAATGGCAGCAACTCGATCCTGCGAAGATTCGCAAGATCTGCAAACATATGCATGATCGTGCACGGTGCGTTGTCATGCGAGATTGCCATCTTCGTTTTGATCTGAGCATGTCGCTGTCATGGTAGGAACCGGTCGGGAGCTCCGGAGGATGCAGTAACGAATGGCCGTCTTTCTGCGGCAGCCTTGGAAGAGGCCAAGAAAGACCTAGAATTGCAGACTGGTGAGACGGATAGCGAGTAGATAGTACACCGTATACTGTGTCATTGTGTCTTCAGAGTATTTTTAGCAGCATCAGAACGAAAAATGTTTTGTTTTATTTCTCATCTATGATCACTAGGGATTGCTCGAGTAGTAATATCAATTGTTTAACGAGAGCTACACAATCTCCGGTACCCGGTACATAGTGCTCGGTAGCACACTCTGGTCATGGGGCGAAACTATCGAGTGCTCCCGAGCGTCACCCTGCAACTCTCATGGCTCCGGATCAGGGGACTATACTCTCAAGCTCTGCTTGCTCCTGAGACTCCCGAGTACAACATACTATTGTTCGATTTTCCTGATGCAGCAAGACTCGCGTGCAATGAGAACCTCTTCAACGCACGATCTTGAGATCGCAAGCGGATGTCTAGCAGCATGAATTTGGGGCCAAGAAATTCCACTAGCGCTAGGTAGATGGCTTCCGCGCAATTAAAATTCCAAGAAATCCCAGGAGACGGCGGGAAGGTCGACAGCAAGACGATTGACCACCAGTACGCTTGTCGACTTGGACAGCGTTGCCAGCGGACAAAAAGTCTTCCATCACGTGTCACACTGTGACATTCTCTCTTCCGAGTCTTCGCGTGGCCATCAAGTTCTTGAAGACCTGCCGGATCAGGATTCAGGAGACCATGATGGGATGAGCAAAGGTCGACGCAAGAAGGTATCACTGCACGTATTTGAAAAATACGTCCTCGATTACTGGGACCAAATGCATGTAGTACTATTTAAACATACACTATGTTTCTGAGTTTAGGGTGTGACGGAGACTCGCACAGCACGACAACAAGGTCATAGCACGAGGCAAAGAGAATATTTGGTTCACCAGGACAGCGACATCCACGACTTGAAATTCGAATTAGAGCTGAAGGATGAATGTTAGCTAGACCCCCACAGAAGACCGAGGCAAGCACGCACCCTCAGTGGCCCTCTGCCTTCTTGCGCGCCTTGTCATAACATGCGCGGACGTGCCGTTCCGCGGATGACTTCCTCGCAGCCCGTTGGTAGGTACACCTTCCCTCGGGCACTTCCATATCATCAGCTCCTTGGGAATGTGCCGCTCAACAAGATGGCCGCAATATTCGCCACAGCTGATCTTCGCGTTACACACCACGCCGCCTTCGACCTTGCACAAGCAGAAAACTCGGCCCTTGGCGTCGGCTGCCATGTGCTTCATGTCCTCGGCGATGTGCTGCGCCACGAGATGTCGGCCGAAATCGCCACGGCTGATCTTCGCAGTGCACACCGCGTCGGCCTCGATCTTGCAGGGACAAGAAACGCGACCCTGGGAATCGACCGTCACGCCCTTGAGGTCGTGCGACTGCCTCAAATGGACATTCGCCTCCTTCTTGTTGGCCGCGAAGGAATCCTCGCAGCCATCCATAGGGCAAGCGCAGGTACTTGCCGATACCAGGACTGGGTCCTCGTAACCCGCATGAGCTCCCTCCGCTGAGGCTTTGTCGCAGCGAGGACCGTGGATGGGGCAGCGGCCTGGGTGGCCTCCGCAGCTTCCTCCCTCAAAGTGGATTGCCTCTGAATGGGCTGCTCGCCGCTGTCGTCATTGCGGGCTTGCTTCTTCCCTTGAACCTTCGCAGAAGGCAACGAAGCCGTCGGCGCTGGCTCGGATGTGGCAGAGGCCTGAGTGGGACCTGTGGAACCGCCGAAAGGATGGCCAACGGGTTCGCGGAACCAGAGGCGACGGGCTCCACCTCGTTTTCCCGTGTTTCCTCCCGATTCGGCGTGGCCACTGGGAAGATCAGCGCAACAAGGGCCAACAGAGTCTCTTCAGCCAAAATTGGCGTTGGTGACGGCGCAGGCACAGCTGATGGCTCGTCGGGGACGAACAGCCCCCAGTACTCTTCGTTGCACTGCCTTTGGCCTTCGTCCTCTTCTAGGTATTCCGCAGTGAAGAGGTCCGCGAGATCCAAGGCGAAGGCCGGCGTGGAGAGCCTGGACACCCACAACGGTCAGTCGACGTCGGCGACATGGGAATCCAGAGTACTTACGGAAAGAACGATGACATGTTGAGTGGACTGAGTGATAAGTTAGTGTAGCCATGACGAGTACAGAAGGAAGGCACGCTGATCTGTATCGCAGCAAATTGTCAGTGCAGAGTCAACAAGGGTATGCAAAGCTTTACCATTCCGACGATGAGACTACCACTCTGTCCGTGTACCCCGTCTCCTACCTCCCGTGCCCGTTGTGCCTGCTGTACTCTGTATGCAGAATAAGCTCATCGCTGATACAGCAACGACACAAACGCACGCAGTGATGTGTCCAAGTGGGTTCTCCTCGAACCACGTCATATCTGTGTAAACCTGCCTGAGCTCGGCCCATTCTCGCTCTTTCTTTCTCTTCACTTTCTTGCCGAACCGGTGCAGGGCTGATCGTGCCCCGGCATCAGTACACTCGGATAGAGCAAGGTCCACAACACGGAACGTACTGCGGTGCGACCTGCGGTTCTTCCCAGATGAGGTGGCTGGGCACTGAGGTCGACCCAAGGGGTCTTGGGCTGAATGTTCGAGAATTCCTGACATGCGCAAGTTGATCAGTTGCTGCGAGCAGCAGAAAACATGAAATGACGCACTGGGATTCGCCAGCCGTGGTTGTAGACATGTTCAATGTAAGGATGAGGCTGATGCAAGGACTGGGTTAAATTAGAAAGGGAGCGCCACTGCAAAAAACGGGAGTCGGGCAGATTGGTAGGAGAAAGTCGACAACTCTCTGCAGTTTTATACCTCCCAGCCTATGGAAGAAGACTAGCCGAACCTTTGTGCGGCGCCACCCATGGGCGAGTCAACGCAGAAGAACAACGCAGAAGCCGGCATCAGGCACGTAGCCTCAAAGATCAGTCCGTTTTGGCCCCATGCCCTTTGTACCACCCCAAAGGGAACAAACCATTCGCAAATTGAAGCTGGGAGACGATTTTAAACCATCCCTTGAAGCCGTCCGAGCCTACTGACCTCAAATCACAGGTCTAAGCAAAGAATGATTGTCGAACGAAGTTCCAACCCAGGAGTGAATGCCAGGTATCAAGACGAGCGACCCTGCAGTGTCTGTGGTGGGGTAAGACTTATATTCGAGCCCTAGATGCGGAAAGAAGAAGCGCACAGCCTGCTTTACCACAAAGGCAACTGTTAGATGGATTCGAAAAAAAGTTGACATGTCCGCCTCAAGTTTGAGATGGAAGCTGCCCTGAAAGGCAGATAAATGACCCCCAATGGAACAGAACATAGTAGCCTTAGGCTGTTGGCGAGTGCACCCAGGGGCGGGATTGTGGCAGGGATAAACGTGCAGAAGTATGTGATACCTGGGATGCGGACGCCACTGTCTTTGTACACGATGAAGTGGGGTAGTCCAGCGCAATGTCTTCCGTGGGATTCAACTTCTCTCAAGATTTAGTCCTGACAACATCCCGCTTTTTGAGAAATCTGAGGGAGCCCTCCCTCGTCAGATTGCGAAGCTGACTGGGTTGAATGACGGTACATACCACGAGGCAACCCCACGCGTCCGAGGAGCGAGTGGATCTCTCTTCCGTCGCGTACGTGGAGATGCTGGTACGATTGAACGTTGAACGATTGCAGAGTAAAGGCCATCGTGACGCCGCTGTCTCGCAGCAGTGAGCAAGTTTCAGTAGGGACCTTCAGTTCTTCAATCATTGAAGTCCTATATTGGATGTTGTCGTGTATATCGTGTTCAACGTAGTGTGGTGGGTCTTCGACGTTGAGTAAAGATGAAATTCAAAATGCAGCGTTGGTGAACGTCAGTGAAAGAGAAGGTAGTATGATACACGTGATATCGCGTCGCCACCCGGGCCAGTACGACTCGGTATCGTGACGGCGTCCACCCCTTATAATTATCGTAGCGGCGCAAGCGCCAGTCCCCGACTCGATTTCATTTCGCAGCTATTGACGAAGACATGACGGGAATCATAAACATAGCTCCAGCACGATCACTTGTACAGAACAAAGGTATTCTCAATGTTAAGAAAGGCACACCATGCGCAGTTCTCATACGGTGCTACACAGTCGAGCGGCTGCTTCTTGCGGCGCAGAGCACTCCATCATGATGATGTCCCCCGCTGCAATCTTTCCGCAATGCATTGGCTTCAGCGTGTTCCGAGGATAGAATTTGTCTGTAGCATCATACACGGGACACACGGTTGTCTGCGCTCGGTCGAAAGTGAGTAAGTACACAGTGGACCAGTCAGTGTCGGTACGTACATCACAATCATCCCTCTTCCACGCGAGGTGCAGGACATCATCAGGTGCACTACTGGCTGTCACGCAAGGTGCGCATGAGCTTTGCAGTAGTGCGCAGATAGGAACAACAAACTACCGGAGAGCTTGGCTTCGACATCGAGCAGTTCCGATGCGGCATGCAGGTCTGCACCTCGCAGAGGCCGGAGGTCGATGGCAAGGGATCTGCCCGGGTTCCACCAACGGGCATCAATCTCGCCAACGATCCATAAGACGGACGACGACAGCAGCACACAGAAGAAAGCGAACACGAGGTCGTACTAGAAATACAATCGCGCGCAGGGCGGTGCACAGTACTTAGAAGAGTCTCGTGACGGCGCCCGACGAACGACGTCTGCGAGGATAGACGGTACTTCCGTAGATAGTAGAGCACAAAGATCGAAACGCGAGGTACGCTACATACAGCGAAACGTCGCAGCGACAACGTTGAAGTTGTCGAGCAGCGTGGCAACATCACGGGATCAGTGAGATCACGGGGCTGGGGAAAATTTGGCCCGTCTGCATTGCATTCGCAGCTGACAAGACCCTCCTCCTAGAACGGAGTCGGGGAGGCCTCTGTTCAGTCTCGCACTGCTGAAAGATCAACTTCATTGCTCCGTACACACTGGCAATGTATTTTTTAGAGCCCAACTACCGGCACACCACCGTGGTTCATCGTCCATCCTTTTCTCCCCCATTCTCGAAGAACACCCTCTAGTATGTCCAATGAGGTCGATCACTTCAGCTAAAGTTCAATTGCGACGCAGATTGATTTCAGAAACAGGTGCGCTCTGGCAGTCGCTGCCGATGTCCCGTCAGACAAACAGGTGAAGCACATGGTGGCGTCGCATAGAAATAATGCTACCGCGTCTTCGCTGAACGCATGGCCTCGCCTGTGCTGTCTCGGGGGTGCTGCATTCTGCCAACTCGGAGCGCAGGTATAGACGGCTCGCCTCTCGTGCATCGTCTTCGCGTACGCTTTCCGTTGACTACGCCTCCGAGCTTCAGGCTCCAGGCGGCTGTCGAGGTGAGCATTACAGTCTGATGATGATATCGCGCGGAGAGCGCCCAGGTGTGTGGGCCCCCACTTCTCGCGGAGGCAGGCTTGTCGCACCATCTCATAGGTGCGCCGCCCACCGATCAGCTATCATATCCGACAACGGTAGCACTGGCTGTGCGTCTGCAGCTCTTCGTTACCAGCCGCCGTCTTTGACTTTGTTCCCATCCTGCCTCATGGTCCGTTGTTTGCTGTGCTAAATGTGGCTTTCTGAGCCCAGCCGCCCGTCAGCCTCGGCCACAATTGCGCATCACGTGACCCTTCACTATAAGATCCCAGCCACAGCCCTCGCTTTCTCTCATCGTTCTCTCCTTCCACCATCATCCCGGCCTTCCTCTCTCATCTGCCGGATACGATACGATGTACCGCTACTGGTGGGACCATCGTGTGAGGAAGTCACCCATTACATCTTCGATGCCTTCTTCAACCAGGTCTGGCCACCGTGTGTCCTCCCCTTCCGTCCTGCTCTTGGGACGTGTTCCTGTCGTCCTTGCTGATGTTTTCATTTTATCTTGACAGATACCCACGCACGACGCCACCTACGCCCCAGACTTCTGGCCGACGGCGTCTCAGCAGACATCGACGCGTCCTACTTGTGGTGGATGAAGACCCCGCTTGTTTGTGGCGTCTGCCTTTCTAGTTGACTTGTCTGACTTCTTGACGCTTTCAGGGTGTAAGGCTGACTCGATATCGCAAACTTCTGACGTCGCGGCTGACCGCGCCACATCAACCCTCCGCCACACGACACTTCAGTATGGCTTGTGGCTGACCGTGGCGCGTCATGTTGCTAAACCGTCGTTGGCTGACAATATTTCTCTCAAGGAACAGCAGCTGCGCAACGAGCTTCAATACATTGCGACTATATCACCTTACAGCCGACGACGACGGATATCATGCAAGATCGCCATACATACATCACGTGTGCCTCAAAGTGTCCGACTGTGTGCCTCAAGCTGACTTCGACCCATCCCTCTTCACATCCCTACATTCCTGACCTCGCTTGGCTAGTTGGTCCTCGCGTCGTGTGTCACCTGCCCACGTTTTGTCGTGTGGCTCGTCGTCCATGGCCTACGAGTGTGCCCGCTAGGCCCTGGTGGTCCTCTCCCCCCCTTCACGGCAGTCCCTCCCATACCATCCTCATTCTGGATCACGCTAGGCTAGTCCGGCCCTCACGGCACATGGTCACTTGCGAAGCTCGTCGACTGTCGTAGAGTGTGCCCACTAGGTCGTGGTGGTTCTCCGACATCCGCCACTCCTGCGAGTTGAGGCGGACGGGACCGGTGCGACTTGTGCTTCCTCGTGCATGCCTCGTGCGTGTGCTTGTCGATCCTCGTCGTTGCCCCCTCGAACCCTCTTCTCGGTCGTCCACAACGCCTGGTCGGGGAGCGACGGGGTCATTGTCACGATGGCTTACGAGCTTCCTGTGTGCCTTCGGGTGCACCCAGGGTTTCGGGGTGGGCGCAAATCTTGTCGCGCCGTCATGGCTGCAGGCAAGTACTCTCAGTGATGGGGATGTCTTGCATGTCGGCCGTTCACAAGACGGTTGGCACGTATAGCGTCCTTGATGACCGTTTCTCACGAGACCGTCTTTCACCGGGAGGTTCCTTTTTTGGGGAGGTCGTCCACGGATGGTCTCTCCGCTGGTGATCTGACCTGCCCTCTGCCTGATTTCCACCCTGCGTCTCTGACGTATGGTCACTGGGGTCTGTGCATGGGGGTGGTGACGGTCCCGGCACCCGCTTGGTCGCGGCGCGGCGCGACTCGCGACCACTTGTCTTATGGCTTGTCGGTTGTGATGTCCGCCCGTTCGATTGAGCACGGACTGGTATTGGCGCGACTTGCGAATGTGTTCATGCTTCGGCATGGGCGCGTCGTCTGTTGTCTGCTGTGCCTGATCCTCCAACTGGTCGTCCTCTGGACCGCCATTGAGTTCGTTATAATTTTTTCCGCACGCGCGCCTTCTGGCATTGCTCTCCGAATCATTTCAACTGGATGTGTGGCGTCAGGGATCCCTTGACGGTCCCCATAGGTGAGTGCTATATTGTATTATCTGGCTGTAAATGGATCTAACGTGAGCGAAGCTTTGATCAACAGGCACTGACGGACCCTGCGACCACATACGATTATCAAGAATCTTTGCAAGATTAGTGCAACAAGGATTGTCTGTTGCGCGACGGAGCAAGTACTGAGTGCTCGCTGAGGCATCACGTATACAGGTCGTTCATTCCGACCTGGCGTACGTCCGTTCAGTGCCACTTAAGTAAAGTGTGGCTCTTTGCCCCATACCGATACGATTCTTGTAGAGATGACAATAGCGCATGAAACACAAACAAAGTGATCCTGTCGGGTGGACAATCCGTACTACGCAGGGCACAATGCAGTCCGTACCAATCGTTGAACTCCCAGTACGAGCCATCTGCGGCTATACACAGTTGACTGTACTCGCTTTACAGCGATTACAGGGCGTCTCAGACGTCGAGCGTGGGTCTTTAATCGACAAATGTATTCGGTTTGATTCCATGTTCTGACCGTGTTCTGCAGCACCAAGAGCCATCAATGTTGACCGACTCTCAGAGATGCCGGTTTGTGAGCGGGTATCAACTTTGTATGGTCGCTGTTGGGAAAGGACAGAAGCGGCGGAGGACGATGGATGTATTACCTTGCTTGAAATTAAGAAGCCCACATAGCAGTCACCGACGCGATGAGCGAGGAGACAACGATCCAATTGTTCCATCTAGATAACAACTATACGACAAGTAATCAATGACTACAACAACTGTCGGCGGACAGTGATCATCGCTGTATCATACATCCAACACACAGCACAGCACGAGAACACGACTATACGAGAACACGACTATACGAGAGGACAACATGAGAGCACGAGAGCAAGAAGACAGCAAATACCAAAAAGCAACCAAATAATAATAAGGAATAATCACTCGCAGCGAAGGTCATAATTCTGACTCCTCGCAGTCCGACACGTTTATGCCAGAGCTAAAAAGGTCGATGTCAGCTAGACCTCCACAGACAACTAAGGCAAATACGCACCCTCAGTGGCCCTTCGCCGCTTTCTTGCGCGCCCTGTTGAAGCATGTGCGGACGTGCCGTTCCGCGGACGACTTCCTCGCAGCCTGTTCGTAGGTACACCCTTCCCTCGGGCACTTCCATACCATCAGCTCATCCTTGGGAAGGTGCCGCTCAACGAGATGGCGGCCATATTCGCCACGGCTGATTTTTCCATCACACACCACGCCCCCTTCGACCTTGCACGAGCAGGAGACTCGGCCCTCGGCATTGGTTGCCATGTGCTTTAGGCCGTGCGATTGCCTCAGATGGGCATTCGCAGCCTTCTTGTTGGCTGCGAAGGACTCGTCGCAGCCGTCCAACGGGCAAGCGCAGGTTTCCGCTGGCTCGGATACAAGGATGGGGTCCTTATATCCGGCATGGGCGCCCCTCCGCTCAGGCTTCACGTTCGTCGCGTCGGAAGCCGTAGGCGCAGAAGGGGCCTGGGTGACTGGGGCCTCCTCTCTGCTCGATGTGCACCGCCTCTTGGCGGGCTGCTCATCACCGTTGTCATCGCGAGCTCGCTTCTTCCCCAGTGCCTTGGCGGAGGGCAGTGGGGTCACTGGGGCTGATGTAGCCGCAGGTGAGGCCGGTGAAACTGGCGGAAGAATAGCCAAAGGGCTCACGGAGCCAGAAGCAACTGGCTCCACCTCGTTGTCCCGTTCTCCTTCCTGTGGAGACCAAACGGGAAGTGGGTGCCAGTGTGCGACTGGAGGATTCGCCGTGACAGATGTGTATGAGAATGTCATGGTCGAGGCGATGGCAGAAGGAGCGGTGGACGGTGGCCGCGACAAAGGCACGGAAGATGGCTCGCCCTGAATGCTCAACCCCCAGTATTCCTCTTTTTGCTTCCTGTCCTCTTCGTCCTCTTCGAGAAACTCCGAGGTCAGGATATCTGCGAGATCTAAATCTTGCAGATCATCCGTCTCATATTCGTTCCAGAGGGCGAAGGCAGGAGCAGGGAATCTGAACATCCACAACGGTCAGTCGAGGTCGGCGCCACCGGCAAACCAGACTACTTACAAGAAGAACGAAACCATGATTGAAGTTTGCGGTTGAGTGATGATTGGGAGGTTGGAAAGGCGGGGACACTTCTTTGAAGTGTCGGGGACGAGGGATGAAGTGGAGGAAGACCACGGTTGGGTTCAGAGCCCGTCTGGCCAAACTCCGCGAGTTTACGAACGGTCACAGACGCGTGCTCACGAGACTTGTGACTGAGGACAACAACAACATACCTGGTGTGGCGCCCCCACTAGTCAGTCAAAGGCGAGCGGTCAAGTCAAAGATCCGAACCTCTGGTTTCTCCCGTTCAAACTTGTGCCATGTCAAAGATATTCCAGACCTGAGCAGACGCGTGTTGCGCCACAAAACAGACATGCCCGGATCAATGGCAGACCGAGCGGAGCGATCAAACACAAAGGACCCACGACAGAAGACAGGGTCCACTGGCTTCCATACTCTGCCCCCGTCGATTATATGACCCCGGATATCTTCACTCGGGTTATACAAGTGAGTGTCTTCTTGTATATTCGGCCATCAATATTGTGGACTAGACTTCTCACCACGAACTGTACACACCAGGGGCTCCGTAGTTTTGTCAATCGTCTGCTGGAACTGGTCCTAGTCTGCTGACGGTCTTCTGTCTTTCTCGGCAGAAGTCTCGTCTGCGAAAGTTGCTGTGGTGCGCGTTGGTTCCGCGTTATGAACATTGAACGAATGATACACCGGTGAGCCTCTACCTGGAGATGTCCAGCTACAACCCGTCTAGTTCGCAGTATTCGCGACGAAAGCGCTGACTAGAATATCAACAGCCTTTCTGACCTTTCAATGGAGCACTACCTGCTCAACGCCATGTACAACATACAGTGTGGCGTTCGGTTGGCGAAGACACGATCAAAATGGCACTGTCATATCCTCTCATCTAAAGCGGCACGAAGATTCATCCTGAGACAAACCACTCACTTCGCAGTTGGTTATGTTATCATGCCTTGAAGGACGGAGCGAATATACATCCATCAAATTAGCGGGAACAGACGGTGAGTTACCTGAAGAAAACAAATGCATACCTTGTTACTGATTCGTTGAAAAACGTACAATGGCGACGCAACCATTGCTTCGCTCGTTTCGTGTCAAAGATGACACCACTCCCTTGCGTATGTCAAACAAGGCGACAATGCTGATTTTTGTTTCCAACAACGTCTGCAGACATGAATATAGCTCGCACATGTGCGAGCTAAATGGCTTCGCATGTCTCATCTCTGCGGAATTTCACTGTAGTGTATGGCACACGGTCAGCGCTTGAGACGTGATAATTTCAGAAAAACGTACAGGTATGCGCAGTCGTCTTCCGAGCTTGGATCAAACTATAAAGCATCAGTATCATCTTTTCCAGGTATACGATAAACGGAATGTGTCCATCTACCAAACGATACGAGATAAATTCTCCAGTACGGCGTCGCCCCACGTGAGTTAGACCGTAGCTCTAAATTGACGCACGCTGACCGAATACAAATGTCCGCGGTTCACAAATGCGCTCATTTCCGACTCGGGTTTATGACAGTCCGAATGAAAGCCTCACCAATCCCGAGTGCGTATACTCAGAAGCCTGATCTGTCAGTACTGCCATTGCCACTGAATAAGATCAGGGACACGGTGCTGGACACAATGTGCTGACGTACCACTGGTATATCCGGACACAATCGTGCCTGCAGCCCCTCGTGTCAACACCCCGAAGTACGCTTGCGCTCAACGGCGATGTCCTGCATCGACGGATAGTTGCCAGCGAACCATTGAGCGGGACAGAGATCTAGAAAGAAGTGTAGACTCCCGACCATGTACCGCGCTCAGGAGTATGCCTGGGGTCGATGCCAGGTCGGACTGAGTACACGACCCACAGCGTTCTAACAGCGGTCCTGATCGTATTGCATGAAGACAAGTTGTAGCCTGGGCCGAGGCGCGTGTCACGTGTGCACATTGCTCTTCGCGCGAAGATCAATCGACGATCCCCACCGCCTGCTGCCAGACTGCCAGCATCAGGATGCAAAGTTATCAGGATGAGATACCTCTATCCTCATTCGGTAACCATCTGGTGAGATTTCGCTTCTCGACATGTGGTAACAGACACTTACCTCGAACTAGACATGTGTCGTCTGATCTCGAGTTCGGCATGTGGCAGAGGGCTGCGGCGTGCACAGTACTCGTTGGCGGCAAGAAACAGGTATACTTGGCCTGGCCAAAATAAACAGCAGTGTTTGTTGGCATTGCATGTGTTCTTGGCCTGGAAGCGACTGCGTAGCTCAAGATGCTATCCGAGGGTACATGCTCCATTTCATCGCAGCTGGACGGAGGTCTCCCAGTACCCCAGACGTAAGAGCTCCGCAAAACACTGAGGAACAGCGTGTTAAGTCGTTGCAGGTGATTGGTGGATAGAGGCAGACACCAGTGCGATTCGAACTTCTTTGTGGTCTCAGGCGGCTCACGTCGTGCTAGACATGCTCTGATCGGGGCGACTTGCCTTGCAGCGTCGCACTTTGAATTGCGGCGCGAATGAACGATATATGGGCGTCTGGAGGAGAGAGAGTGCGGTACATGTCCATCTCGCATAGCCCACATTTCGTAGCCGCTGCCAGTGCACCGGCGCTATGAGTATGTTCCCTTCCATGTAACACATTGTCCTAGAAGTTGATTTATTGCTTCCAGTTCCATTCCTCGCGTAAACATGTCGAAGAGAACTATAGGAGGATCTCCACCGCCATAGAGCGCTCTATATGTTCAGCAGCTCTCCCCACAACATCACTTGTTGCGCCGCTTACTTTCTTTCCTTCCCATGGCATCCTTTGGCAACAGGAATTATGTGGAAGACATTCGTAGCAGCATTGATGGGGTTCCTTTTCTCGACAACGTCTGCATGGCCATCTTTCGGTGGATGCTACTTGGTGGATTTGTTCTACTTCCGCCGGCATTCATGGAGCTTCAGAAAGATGTGCATGAGACGTGGATCCAAAATGTATCAAGTGTGCCTCAGTCGCTGTTGGTAATGTCTGTTGAAGTGAATTCCCGACCGCCTGAGCCGCAGTGAAGGGGGATGGGGCGTTTGGCCTATGAACAGCGTATATTGCTGGGAAACAGGGAGGCAAACGCGTAAGGTGTTGCGCAAGAGTAGAAAGAGTACAAATACCCTACGAAAAGCTTATCTAATCTATATCTAATCACAGCCCGACTATACCCCCTCCGGAGGCCGATCAGAAAAGCTGACACTTCCCCTCAAGCCCTGCAGAATCCAATGTCTGATGCGGGGGCTTGCTAAACAGCAAGTGATGCAATGAAATGCGAGGAGAGTCGAGGAGGGTATGCGATGGTGCGAGGATGAGGATGAGATGACGAGGATGGGGATGAGATGACGAGGGTGACCAACAAAATGCAGCGATGCGCATGCGAGTGTGCGAGAGTGAGCGGACCTACGTCGCAACGAGGACCTGAGAGGCTACAACCGAGCCAATGCGCTAAAAAGCGACTTCCAACTGCCAACTATGGGCAGGGTGTGATGCGCTATCAGAGCAGCAATCAACAACCAAAAAACTCCTCTGCAACAACTCCAGGAGTATCCGACTCCGGAGAACCCATGTCCAAAGAAATCCACCAGGATCCGCCACGATCCAGGAATCCTGCAACGACGAGGAAAGCGGGGTGAAGTGATATGATGCATACCAAAAGGCAGCGACGAAAAGGAAGGGTGATCGCAATGATGAAAGGGTCGAGTGCCGGGGGAAGAGAGTCGTCCAAATGTAGGGAATGCACACCTCTAAACCTGGAATATTCCAGCCAGTACTTGGTCCATGCCTCAACAGGCTCTGACCGATGGCTCTTTGGTGGTGACTAGGCGGCAAGACACGACGAGTGCAATGACGATCTGCGCTACGATCCAAAGTGATCGAGACGGCGGCGGCGACCTGCGATCGAAAGGGCGGCAACGAGCCGATAGGAAAACGAGTGTCGGCGAAGATCGAAAGGGATCGAATGAAAGGAAAGGGGCCGACGAGGGTTGCCGTACCGATGCGAGCGGCGTAGGCGAGCGACGATCCAAGACAGGGATCTGTCGGGAAATAGCCGTGTGGTGAGCGGTGGCAAATCCGCGACGCGTTTGTGTTGAAGTGAATTCCCGACCGCCTGAGCCGCAGTGAAGGGGGATGGGGCGTTTGGCCTATGAACAGCGTATATTGCCTACGAAAAGCTTATCTAATCTATATCTAATCACAGCCCGACTATACCCCCTCCGGAGGCCGATCAGAAAAGCTGACAATGTCTTGTTTCATGCGGATGCTGATACTGACTCCCGTGGGTGTACAGCGCGTTGGCTGGTTGGATCATCGCTGATCTCTCCATTTTCGGAATGCTGCACTATTGGCGGAAACACAGCGATAAATATGTCTGGTTGCTGGAGTCGATCTTCATGTACGCTCAAGCCGTTTTTGTTCTCATGTCTCGTCTCTAGCTCACTCTGCGACACGATCACAAAGCCCGACATTCTTCGATGCACTATCTGGCGTTCTCTTCGCTGGCATCAATATCTATGCAGGAGATTGGAGGCTCACGAGTTCGAGTGCCGCCGCTCTCTCGGTGTCCGCCGCCGCCGTGTTGGTGTGCGGAGCATTAGCGTGGGTATACTCGAGGAAAGTAGCCATGAAGAAGTTCCACCACCACGTCCACGGCAGCACGACGACTTCTTACGAGAACCGGCTCATTGAGTATCGAGAAAAGTCATTAGCGGCGGTATGGATGCCCCACCTGTTTTCCTGGATGATCCTTGCGGGATTCATACTTCTTCCTGGCTCCCTCAAGACTGAGCTGGATAGCGATGAGGCATTGATTTTTCGAAGTACACCATTGTGCGTCGTACTTATATGATATTGTGACATTTTGAGCTGAACTGTTGCTGCGCACAGGTATATCAGCGGGTGGACAGTGGCCGGACTTGGAATGTTCGGATTGTGCTGTTATATTTATGAGTGGAGAAATAACTGTGTTTATCTCCTCAACATAATATTCTTGTGAGTATGTTCAGGGATCTATCACTTATCAAACCGAGACGAACAGACACCTCTTTCTCCGTATAGTCCCAGTCTCGAACACGCCGTAGCGGGCCTCCTCACAACGATCATGGCTCTATACCTAGCACACCACGGGATATTCACCACGGCCAACCGAACTCCGCTCATCATCATCAGCGTTGTCGCAGCGCTTTGTTTGGTGTCGACAGTATGGTGCTGGATAGTCAAGTCCAATTTACAAGACGACGACTCGGGACGATACACAGCATATAACCCCGGGCCACCCATGGGTACTGTCCCGCCGATGCCTGGCTATCAGTCACAACCCGGATATTATTATTCCGGGGATCCACGAGCTCACTCCGGGCTCTCTTACGGATATTGACTATGTGAGGCGTACGGGCAGAGCTGATATTTATAAGGTTGCTGTTACTAGTTAATACTATATACCGAGTTCAACGTGTCAATCTACAGGAGAACTTAGAATTGCGAAGGAGAATTGGTGACCGTTTCTCACGAGTCGTCCTACCGTTCATTCTGTTCATTGTGTGGATTGAGCGAACCATTCTGCACGACGTCAACCAAGACAAACAAACTTCTGCGTGTCACACACGTATCATCTGCTTACTTTGAATCTGTGAAACAGGATATTGTCCAGTGAACGAGCTGTAATATTGTGACGCACCGCAAGCGATACAAATGGAATCAAGGCCACATCGATCTGGAAATGAATCAATTTTTGAACTGACGATACACCGCACACATGCCAGTGGGTCGCGAGAAAACAACGAGAAGATATCATAGAGCACATAGAGCAATGACATGAGGATCGGTATACTACATGATAGCAATCAACGCGACAAGAGTGAGAGTGATCAGAATATAGATGGAAAACATCACCGACAACAGAAAAGCGAGCGAGGATGCCTTCGACTTGAGAACACAACAGGCATAAAGGCAGCAGCTAGAATCCCGCCAACAATAGTGTAAGATTATGGTTCAAGAACAATAAACTAAGACAGTCACAGATTCATGCCGACAGGAAAAATTCAAAGAGGGCCGAATGGACCTGCTTGACATGCCTCTGGCAGGCATCTTTGCGCGTCGATTTGGCACCGCAACCTTCGACGGGGCATCTCCAAGATACGCCGCAGACGTGAACGGTCGCCAAGTGACGTCCCAGACTGTCCAGAGCCATCGTCCTCGTGCATCTGGACGAGACGCCATTTACCTCGACTGACCAGGGACAAACAACGGACCTCATTGGGTCCCATTCCCTGTGCGCAGCGGGCGTGTCCTCCGGCAGTCCAATCGTATAGTGCATCTCCTTCAGGTGCTCATCCCACGCGGCCTCAAAAGGGGAGATCTCTGCATTACAGCTGCCGACGTGGCATCTGTATCGCCCCTCCTGTACAAACATTACTGGCACAAGACGATTGTCGTGCACTTTTGGCCATGCTGGCATATTGGTCCCGTCGAGATGGTCCCGCTTCGTCTGGTGGGAGCCGTTTGCCCTTCCTCTGTCATGATCTGATCCGGCCATTTCAGTATCCGATTCTTCGACATCGACAAACCGACGTTCGGTGGCTCGTTCGGTGGCTTTGGCCTTGGCTTTCTCCGAGCTCTCCGCTCTCTTGCTCGTATGGGGAGGATCGACAGAGTAGTCGGAAGAAAACGCTGTGATACTTCCGAAGGAAGTAGATGGGCCCCCAAATAGCTGGTTCACAAAGTCGGCATCCTCCTCGCTTAGCTCAGGTGTTGTTGCGCGCAAGATCTCTCTTGGATGTGGGCAATCCGGGGAAGATGACTTGGTTTGACTGGGTGATGACTGGAAGGTCGGAGCAGGAAGCTCTACAGTTTCCGCTGTGCTGGCCAGCGTAACGAGGTCGTCTTCCGCTTCCGCAGAGTCGCGCACAAACGAATCCGCTTTCTCGTCCATAAGTTCGTCGGACGGAACGCGCCCTTCGCCCCTAGGGAGGTCGGCCAGTATGAAAGACGACGACTGCGCGTTTGGAACGTCGTAGTCGCGGGAAGTTGAGGAAGAGCAGCTGTCGGGCCACAAAAGTCAGCAAGCTCGTCGAGCGGGTACTTGCGACTCGTACGACGCCGTCTACTTACCTGATAGACATTGCGATGATGTTTGATAGTAAATGGTTCAGGTTGGTGGGGTAGAATATAGGTGGGTGACGGTAGTGAGGAAGGAAGGAAGGAAGGCGGGAGTCAAATTTATACGTACTACGACACGAAACCGTAGCTTTGGCCAACCCTTTTCCAACTTGGACTTGATGACGCGATCGTCCATTGTCTGGCTTTGATCCGTTCTCAGGCCACGGCGGTTGGCTGTTAACAAAGCGACCAAGAAGGCTACGGCCACCCACTCACACAGTGGCCCACGCCACTCATGACGTAAAAGCGGCTGCGGTCGTTGACTCGGATTGTCCGCAAACGCGCCCATGTACAAGTGTCAACGCAAGCGGCCGGTGTTTGTTAACCTCGAGTCTCAGAAGAACCACATGATTGGCTCGTGAGAGTGAGCCACGATGCTTCATGCATAGTTGAGTGAGAAAGACCATATCGGTCACCTAAAGAATTAGTGGATGCCGCGGTTTCGTATCTGCTAAACACTCATTTTTGCTGCGAGGCTTATACTTCTTTGTCGTAGATCATGCTGGAAGTGACAAGCGACAATGACTGATTGTTCTCGTGTCCTGTACCGAAGGTTGTCTTCACTCCATTGACTTTGATCCACCAATCTTCTATTCAATGAGCTCTGTCAGTGATTAATCTCTCATAATTTTTTATGCTTACACAAGGACGAAATCTTGCCTCGAAGGCAATCAGCATTTCCTGTGAACTAGACGCACATCAAAATTCGCCGCCGACCCGCCTCATGTCGTCTTCAAGTTCAGTGTAATCTGGTGAGCGCATGGCGACTCGGATATAACGAGCTTGTCTGACTGAATAGGTGACTCACAGATCCACGAAACGCTTGGCAAAGCGAAATTCTACTAAAAGAGCGTAAGTCGAAGATCGAATGTCTTACCGGAGTTCCAGCATTACACATCACCACTCTCTGAGCGGGCTGTGTCCACCAAACATTGATATGACCTCGCCAGAATGCAGCCCACGTCCATGCACCCACAAGTCGTGACATCCGGGAACCCGGGCTTGAACAGATGTCGTATCAGAGTATTTCCCTTTCAATATTATGCAAGTTATGACGCTCACCGGAGGGCTTTTCCAATACATCAACCAGATGGTGGAGATGAAGCAGAGTGAGTTCCTCGCGCAAAACAGAGTGGAATCCGAGTCGTTGACTCGTGAACGTGCTTTGTCAGCAGGCACTCTCCATCAATTCACACGAGGTCGCCTCGAATACAAGACTTGCCACATTCGGCGATGTTCCTAGTACTATGTAAGGACGTTTGCTGCGTCCTGTAGGGGATGGCCTTTCGAGTCTCACGACAACTGCTCAGGACCTCGTAGTATTGAGTTAGGCAAGTGGGTGAGGGGTTACAACAAAAGACAAAGGTTCGTTCACTCCAACGCTCGCCTCACGACAGCCGCCGGGCCTTCCCGGACGGCTGACTAATCCCTCACCCTAGCTCCCTCACATCCTCCCCCTCTGGACCAAGCGACCGGCGCGGATAAAGTAGACGGGTACCTGCCCGTAAACGGATTCGAGTCGGGACGCGCAGAGTATTGAAACGTCGTCGGGGTGATCATGTATGCACACCACGAGACGGGGAAATAGGGAATATAGTCGCCAACGGCGATAGCTCGTAACACAAGGGGAAACGAGTGAGTAGGATAGAAATAGAATACAAATAAAGATTCTCAGCGGTTTAACCTGAGGACGCGCGCTACGATCTGACCGTGGTTACGGTTGTCGTGGGCGTCCTAAGCCGGGGGGTCGCCTCCAGCAGCCGTCAGCGGGTTCTGAGTCTCAGACATCTCGGCATCTTCAGATACCGGGTCGGAGGACTCACCACCGACAGTGCCTTCGACTGGGTAGGTGGCAACAGGGACCTGAGGCTGAGCCGCCTGAGCCACGTTGGACGGGCCCGCAATGGGAGGCCCGGGTGGGATGGTTATCATCCCGTCCGCAATGTACTGCTCGGCCCAGGCGTAAAAACGCTCGACAGCCAAGTCGTTGACGCCGCAAGCTGCGAGATGCGAAGCGACGTCCTCCAACGAGGGCGTAGTAGCAAACGGACCAGGGATCGGGACCATCGCCAGCTGCGGAGCAAGCCGTATGGCGTTGGTGCGGATGTGCGTTTCATAACGACCGCGCACCGCGAACACACCCACGACGCGGGCGACAATGTCCTTCGCATAATTGGAGCGTTCCTCGGTCGGATTGGCAATCTGCATGACCTGGCGGAACGTCTCGACATGGGCTGCCAAAGGGTGGTTGTCCTTGTCACGGCCTACTCCTCGCACCTTGTACGACGGGTGGGCAAGGTAGTACTTGAGCCACTGCCGATAAGTAGACTTGTAAGTGGGCTCATCGTCATCCACGGAGGATGATGCCTCTTTCGTAGCGGTTCCCTTTTCGTGGGACATCCACTTCGGGAGGGTCCAGTGCGCCACCAAGTGCGATTGAATGGGAGTGCGCGCTGCCTCTGGCGGCATCGTTACAATCCACTGTGTAATGAGACGCACAAGACCGCGAGGGAAACCCGGCCCTCGAGTCAGTTTGATCAAGCGATCAATCTCGACTGTCGTCGGGGGAAACGACGAGGCGTACATGGCTTCAGCAATTTGGGCGGGGCTCTTCTTCCCCGTCGAGATCGGACGCGAATTGTTCAGATTCGGTGGTCCACCTCCGATGAAGCCCATTGGGACAGGCATATTCGGACCACGCACCATTCCTGGGGCACCCATCGGGTTGAAGCCATGGCGCGAATGTGAGAGATAGTCGCCACCGGCAC
Source organism: Amylocystis lapponica (assembly GCA_022376435.1). Taxonomy (NCBI): domain Eukaryota; kingdom Fungi; phylum Basidiomycota; class Agaricomycetes; order Polyporales; family Postiaceae; genus Amylocystis; species Amylocystis lapponica. Next base: position 51,121 of record JABYQE010000013.1, read on the forward strand.
GACCCAGATCCGGCGGGGGAATACCGACCGGCGGGTATGCCGACGTCTGCGGGTGAATAGGAGCGACGGGTGCCAGTGGGTACACCGACGATCCCGTATATGGTCCAATCGGTCCAGTCGGCAGAAACACCGGTCCCTCCCTCCCTGAATTCCCTGAAGGGGGAGGAGCTGGTCGAAAGGTAGGGCCCAGGACAGCACCCGGGGCACCGCTGGCTGCGCGGGCAACTGCCAGCTGTTCATTGAGCCCCGCAGCCTGGATCTCAAGCTCGGCAATGCGATCGCGCATACGCTCAACGCCTGCGTCAGACGGCACGCCCGCAGCTTCCCACTGCGCATCTGCATATCCACGTTCATACCATTCCTGACGATTAATCAGGAACGTGTAAGCGTTCTGGTCACGGCGCGCGAGTTCGTAGGAACGGTTGCCACGGGAAGAGGCGCCGTCGCTATGGGCGACATAGTCCTCGCAGACAAAACAGTCGTGTGGGTGGACAACCACATTGAGCACAGAGTTGTGCTTCCAGGGGGAATGGAAGCCTCTGTCAGTCGAGGGCACACGAGACTGACGGCTTCGACTAGGCGAAGCAGAACGGGCACGAGGGTGACGCACGGCATCGCGCTGCGTGCGATGGCTACGGTTCTCGCTGCGAGAGCGGTAACGCGGGATACGATACCCGCGGGGTGTACGGTCACGACGATCGCCAGGATCGTTGTCGCGGCTGTTGGTGCGACCACGAGAGGAGCGCTGCTCCTTGTCGGAGGAATTGTCCTCCATGAACGTGTCCGAGGGAGCCATGGTAACGCCAGAGACGAAGAACTTGAATACAAAAAGAATAACTGGAAGAAGACGAGAAGATGAATGGGATGGTGGACTGAGGAGATGGGAGGTTGAAGAGGAGGTGTCTCCTCGACAACGGGAGCACCGGCAGACGCCGAGTCGCCACACATCTGGATCCAGTTGCAAGCTCCGCCGGTCATCTCGGGAGTCACACACCCGAGTTGCGTCACCAGCACATCGGTAGATGCTGTATCAAGACACGGTTGTCCGCCGTAGAGCTTTGCCTCCAGCGGGGACCTTCTTGCGCGACAGTTGTCGCCATTGATCACCAGTAAGTCCCTGCAACTCCAAATAATGGTCTAACGCGGCCAAGTCCTTGCAATTCGCGAAGGACTCCCACGTTAGATCCCCGTCGTCCCAGCGCACCAAAAATTGAATGGAGTTACCATTCCATTGGTGCGCAACAATGTCATCAACTAATTGTTCCTCATCCTGCTGACCAAAATCATACAGGGCTGCCACGGTACGTCCGGGGAACAGAACATCATCATTCTCCTCGTACCGACGCAGTTTCGACACGTGAAACGTTGGATGAATACGGCGCGTCTTCAGTTCCAACGGAAGATCAAGCGTGTAGTCCGAATTCTCCGGATGCGCTTTTAATACAGTGTAAGGCCCAACAAAACGTGGGGTGAGTTTCTTCGCTCGCCCTTTCGGGAGTGCTAAGTTTTCAGTCGACAGGTACACGCGCTGCCCAACCAGCTCATCGGTGGTTGATGCATTGATAGCATCCGCCCGTCGGTGCTGGTTCGCGTAGTGTGTTTGCACCACACGGCTCGCGATAATCGCATCATGCGCTACCGCCAGATTATCCAGAGCGGCCTGCGCAAACGCCTTCACGCCAGGCATTGCTGGTTCATGTCGCAACTCCCGGGTCATACGGGGCATGTACCCGTAGTTCAACGCAAACGGTGCGTATCCCGTTGATGCATTAATACTCGAATTGATGGCGAATTCCACGAGCGGAACCTTCGCCACCCAATCTGTCTGATCGGGACGAACAGTACTGCGCAATATCTGAGATATTGTGCGAATTGCTCGCTCGGAAGCGCCATCCGTCTGGGGATGGAACGATGTCGACATCAACAGATCGCTCCCGAGGAGCCGATGGAGCTCACTCCAAAACTTGGACGTGAACTTAGCATCCCGATCTGATACTATGGAACTTGGGATCCCGTGCAGTCGCACGACATCCTTCAGGTACAGCCATGCCAACTCAGACGCCTTTGTCGTTGTCCGCATAGGTGTCAAATGGATCATCGAGGTGAGTCGATCGATAATCACCCATAAATAATCAAAACCGTCTGACTCCGGAAACGGGCCAACAAAGTCCATTCCGATTGAGTCCCAGGGGTGACGTGGGATAGGCATGCTATGCAGTAAGCCCTGCGGCCGTTGCGTAGCACTTTTTGATGTCTGACAGACACTACAGCTTGCACAGAACTTTGTAAGTTCCTTGCCCATTTCGGGCCACCAGTACCATCGGCGCACGTAATCGGATGTACGACGTGCTCCGAAATGACCCAAGACGGAGTGGGCGTGATCAATTATGATCTCGCGGAGGGAACGTCGGCGCACCTGTGCACGCGGAATGCACAACACTTCCTCGTCTCCCTCGCGTTTCATCCAGATAAGTCCATCTCGTACGATAAACATACGGTGCTCATCCGGATGCTCTATAATTTTAGAGAAGAACACATCTGCTGCATAGGCGCCCCGGACGACCACAGGCAGGTCGAACGACTGCTCAACGACTTCGTTAAGCGGGTGTGCAGTGGTTGCGACGGAACGGATGACCGTCGGGTCGATACCAGGTAGTCGTATCGTGAGGGGTCGATCGGGTTGATGTGCAGCGAGCGTGGATGCCTCCTGCACCCGCAGCTCTGTCGTCTCAAGTACACGTGCAGCACGTAACTCCAGCATCCGTGTATTAGAGAGAGTGTCCCCATGCGGATCCAAACGAATATCAGCTGACACAAGGTCTTGCGATTCGTGGAGTACGTCAGCGCCTTCGTCTGCAAAGTAACGCGAGAATGAATCAGCGACCAGGTTGGTCGATCCTTGAACATGGATGATCTCATAGTCAAACCGACTGAGATACTCGATCCATCGCTCGAGACGTTGTGGTACCTTCCGCTTATCCTTTAAAAAGGTAAGTGCACGATGGTCCGTAACAATTTTAAAATGACGCCCAATCAATTTGTCCTCCCACTTCAGAAGCGCTTCCAGCACGCCCAACGCCTCCATTTCAAATGTATAATAGGCGTGTTGTGCGGAGGTGAATTTCTTTGACATAAATCCAGCCGGACGACAGCGATCCCATTCGGGACCCTGACCGTACACTGCACCGACGCCAGATGTCGATGCATCAGTGATCACCCAGATTGGATCTGGGTGCTTCAAGTCGATCGGCCGTAGGATCGGTGTCTTGCATGCGAGAGCTTTGATCAACTCAAAGCTCCTTTGGTGAAGAGGCCGCCACTTGAATGTCTGACCATTGCGGGTCATACCGTTCAGTGGGCTCGTGTATGCTGAAACATCGGGCATGAAGTGTGCAAGATATTGCACCAGACCCAGAAAACGCTGTACTTCATTGTAATTGCGAGGCGTGGGCCAGTCCCGCACACGCGCCATTTTATCGGCGTCCGCATGTAGACCTTTATCATCAATCAGATGCCCGAGGCAATCCATACGAGCTGCGAACAGCTCGCACTTCTTGCGACTAAGATACATCTGGTTCAGACGTAGCCTCCCGAAAACCCAATCGAGATGCTTCTCGTGGTCTTCGATGGAGTCAGAGAATATGAAAATGTCATCAAGGTATACATGGACAAAAATTCCAATGTTATCTCGAAATATGGAAGTCATGAGCCTCTGAAATGTGGAGGGAGCATTGCAGTCTCCCTGCTGCATCACGGTACTATGGAAAGTCCCATAGATGGTAGCAAAAGCTGTCTTAGCAATATCACCTTCCTCGATACGGATCTGCTCGTATGCGTCCGACATGTCCAACTTGGACCGGAATTTTGCACAAGCAACATCGTTGCGGATCTGATCCTGATCCGGGAATGGAGTAACATCCTTCACCGTGTTCTCATTCTGATTACGGTGATCCACCACCGTGCGCAAGTCCCCATTCTTTTTAGGGATGCACATGAGCGGGGCCGCCTGTCCAACATGACACGGCACCCACCAACCAGCCTCTGTATATCGCTTAATCTTCTCAATAAGTTTCGGCTTCAACGAGTCCGGACACTTCGGTAGATAATAGCGGTGTAATTTCGATGGATCAATTAAAGGAATAGTGTGATTAACCTCCCGAAAAGGCGGGAGGTGCAACGGCACAGAATTTAACAAATCTGCATTTTCCGTCATAATACGCTCACGAATACGCTCACATCTCTCAATAACATCTCCCCCCGCAGCAATTGCAGTAATGCGATGTAACCGCACAGCCGGGGTAGGGCTGGGTGCAGCTACACTACTTTGGGGGAGTCAATTTGAATTCCCCGCCGTCATTGCCCGGCGTGGAAATTGTTTGACACGACGTCCAACACCGCGCTCCTCCTCCTCGGGAGCAAGCGCCGCAATCGAAACATCATCAATGCGGATGATGCTAGAGCCAAAATCAAGACGAACGCCAAAACGTCGCATGAAAGGTGTACCAAGCACAGCATCATAGCGATCGAGATTGACTACATCAAAATACACATCCTGGACAGCCTTGCCAAAAGCAATTGGAACGGTGGCACCGAAATTAATGCGAGAGCGACTGCCCACGCAGCCCAGCTGCAGGATGACAGGGTTTTCCAACTCAAAGACAGAAAGACCAGCGACACGGGCGAAATCGGGCGACACTGAATCAGTCGTACTCCCAGAATCAAACAATACAAGTGCCTGAAGCCCATTGACTGTAATGTATGCCGTCAGACATGTCTGTGAGAGACGTGGCATGTCGGGGCGACGTCCCACTGGCTGACGACGCACAGTCGCACGCGTCACCAGGGACGGAGGCACTGGGGCCACCGCCGTAGACATAGCACGTAAAGCGACAGTCGGGAGCGGAGGAGCGCTGCCCGACGGCTCATCAAACAAAGATGCGGGAGGGGAGTAGACCGGGGGCGCATCCGATTGAAAGGGACCGAGGACGTCCGTGATATGACGCGCGACCGTCGGTGCGGATGGATCGTCCACGTAGTCAACGACTGCGGTGGTGCGGACAGCATGGAGTATATCAGACTGCATGTCCATATGCTCCCGCAGCTGTGCACGACGTTCTTCGAACGCCAGCATATGTTCCCGCACAAGATCATTGTGCTCGCGTGATATCTGCCGCTGGTCAACCAACGCCTGCATCAATTCACGGCGAGTCCACAACAATTCGCGGGTCAACGCCACAACTTGCTGTTCGGTGGTGGCGAGTCGATGCGCCAAGGAAGCTTGATGACCACGAAGGTCGTGCCAGCGATCCGGTCGATCGGGCAGCCATTGATCGAAAGGAACGTCGATCAACATTGGCATGTCATCCGACGACGTAGGAGAAGGTGGTCGCAATGGCGCCGTAGAAGTTGTCATACGACGAGACTCCTGGAATAAATTGCGGGCGACCGTATTGTCGATGCCGCGAGACACTGAGTCATGATCGCTGCCAGCGGCGAGCGCCGCATCAGCGAGGGCAATCTCCTGTTCAACAACAGAGAGATGCTCAGGGGGTGTCGGCGTAGTATCAGGAGGACTGGGAGAAAACAGATCATCGGGTACAACTCGCATAGACGCGAAACGTACCACGTCTTTCTCGACATAATAGTCATCCTCATAATATGGAACAATTTCTTCATCGTACTCATATTGCGAGCCCTCATAAAGCACATACTCCTCAAATGGAGCCTCGGGCTCGTCTGCGTTGGCAGGCTCTTGGGGAATGTCATCAGTGACTTCGGGGGCGGTTTCACCCACCACCCCTTCGTCAGGCTCCGGGACCAACTGATCAACGTCAGCTGGTACCTCGGTTCCTTCGATAACACGAGCCGCACGTAGCCCAGGTGTCTCCCCAACGGGGCACTCGTTGGCGAAGTGACCAAGACCACCGCATCTGAAGCAGCATAGGCCACTCGCACGCGGGCGGTCCTGCAGAGCCCGAATCGGCGCGGCATTCGCACGGACAACCGTCGTGTCAGGAGGACGCGACGAACTCGCCTGTGGGAGCCGCTGGGTATTCGACGAATACTGGGCAGTAGCTGGGGTGGGCCGGCCACTCGAGAAGCCTCCACGGCGGGAGGGTGCACCGCCGCGAGTAACACGGATAAATCGCCCTCTCAGGGGAGCAGGTGCTGTGGTACGCTGATCACGCTGCACCTCGGGACGTACAGCCACAGTCGACGGTGCAGGCTTTGCAGGTCGTCGACGCTGGTAAGTGGAAACAACGAAGTTGTTGTGTTCCTGTTGAAGTGCAGCATCCCGCAGCTGGTCCAAAGGTGTACCTTCGATGGTAATGTCCTTTGTTCGGAAAAGCGGGATCCCGATATCATCAGGCATCGCCTCAGCAAACGCCCGAGCGAACGTATATTCGTCCGGACGTTGAGGCATGCGGAGCGCATACTTAACCAGATCATCCCATAGGCCATGGATGCCTCCTTCACGAGAATATTTCACTTCGTAAAATTTGTCAGCCGCAGAACGCGCCGTAGCATGATGCAAGAATCTTTCAAACATCGCACAGATCGCATCGAGAAATGACCACTCCCAAGTCTGGGGTGTGTCCACAGTATCATTGTACCACTCAGCCGCTTTTCCCTTTAGGAATTGGCCAAGAATCTGTAATCGCTCTTCGTCAAGATCAGGCCCGCCCAGACGATGCAAGCGCATCCATCGTAGCAAGGCCTTGAGCCAATTCTCGAACACCTCAAAATCATCATCCCCGCCGTATTTGTCTGGCGCCGGGATATTCTTCAGATTCTTTAAGAAGGAACCATCACCCAGTGGGGTGGACAACTTCGAGCTAATCAGCTCGCGGATCTTCCGCAAGGATTCTTGCTTAAAAGTATCCTCACGCGCAGGTGCGTTGAATTGAGAAGGAGCGCGTGACGCATAACGCGGAAACGCACTCTGAGATCGCCGTAGATACGACGGACTACGTGCGCCGCGTCTGTCGTGGTCACGGCGTCGATCTGGGTCTGAACGCTCGCCATCAGATGGCGGGTTGGGATCGCCACCAGACGGTGGATCGGGATCTGGGCCGCCACCACCAGGGCGACGTCCTCCGCCCCCACGGTCACCGCCAGGGGGGCCCCGATTAGGCATACCGCCTCTGCCGCCACCTCGAGGAGGATCACGAGGGGGCCGCGGCGGTGAAGAGGGTCGACGACGGTCATCCGGACCCCCATCGTCATCATCGTCTCCATCACCACCTCCAGGTGGACCCGAGGGAGGTGCGCCCGCATACACACGCGCGGAGTTAAGTGGTGGCATGTGGGGCGGGACATCACGTTGATGCCCGCCTGCACGCTCTTCCACTTCATCCCAGATGCGGGCCTCACGCTCACGACGACGTTCAGCCGCATCGTGAATATGCACGAATCGACCCTGTGCCTGGCACCGTGTAGCATACGCAGAATCGGTTTCGTCCGCGTCGCGGTCACGGAATAGTTGGGTTAACGACGCGCTAACGTTCGGATCAGACTGGACACCCGCATTGAACTGGAACGGGGTGCTCGTGTCTCGATCGGGCGAAACACCACCGTTCTGTTGAAGCGGGGTGCCTTCATTCGGGTCAAGGTAATCCTCGTCTCGTAAAATGGGAGAACGAGTGCCTCCGGGGAGCTCCTCGAACCCTCTAGGAGTTGTGGAGCCACTCCCCGCATGAGGCATCGTAGCAGATGGTAATGGATCAGAAATTCCGTGGACCTTCCTGTAGTGCAGGATACGGTCACGAAGACGGTTCACCGTCGAGGTGAACTCGTCGCGGGATTGGCGAACGCGCTGTTGGGCGTTGCTCGCCTCCCGGATGGCACGGTTGCCATAGCCGATTGCACGTTCGGCGAGACGGTCCACCGTGTTCAGGCGATTCTCAACGGATAATAAAATATCGTTCGTACCTGACCACAAGTCCGCGATCTCGTCAGCTGGGGTATCCGAGTCCCGACGCTCCCCATGGACTGTCGCATGAGTTGCAACCGGGGGCGGGTCCTCGTCCAGAGTCGCCGGGTCGATCAACGGCCCAGACGGCTCCGATTCACGCAACGCGCGATCGTCAGTCTGCATAGTGTTCGTCACACTCGCAGATGAGTCCTCGATGTCGACGGATTGTTTAGATCCGTCGGATACATCGCGATGCCCTTCACCGCCGCTGACGACGGGATTTCCCTTGTCAACGTCAACAGTATCGTCGGGAGGGGCTTTCTGAACACTCTTCTGGTTCCTCTTGCCGACCATCGTAGGTAGAAGTCAACAGGGGGTGCAGGAAGAATGTAGGATAGGAGTTTTGTTGCCTAGCTGATATAGACTTCGACGAATAAAAATTCGACGGCTTGAGCAAAAAGATGTAAGGACGTTTGCTGCGTCCTGTAGGGGATGGCCTTTCGAGTCTCACGACAACTGCTCAGGACCTCGTAGTATTGAGTTAGGCAAGTGGGTGAGGGGTTACAACAAAAGACAAAGGTTCGTTCACTCCAACGCTCGCCTCACGACAGCCGCCGGGCCTTCCCGGACGGCTGACTAATCCCTCACCCTAGCTCCCTCACATACTAGTATTATAGTAGTATATGCGGCACTCCTCACCGCTTCGAGCCTTCAACCTTTTACTTCTTACCACAATCATCCGGTGCAAAAACTATTCCATCCAACGAGTCTTGTCTACTTTATCTACCGCGGTACCTGCGCATCGAAATTCTATACCCACAGCCGCACAATTGTGCATTCCGAGTCCACAAACCATCTCGGCTTCCTCAGGCTGCCTTGTGGCGTCGTGTTGACATGTCAATATCATGGAACACTCTTTGCGGAGCGTACAGGTACGGCTCGATGGAGTTGTGTCTCCGTGACCTTAGTGCTTATTCCTGTCTTCTGGGTTCGCAAATAGCTCCTGGTTCTCATTGCACAGTGAGTCCATGTCGACTCTGAAGATGCCTGGCAAGGTAGCACGAGCGTGAGGAACCCCGCGAATATTTATTGATGTCGTCATCCTCATCAATCTATCTGGCGGGGTCGATTGTGTTCAATTTCCGCAGCTGGTAAGCAACATCCTCTACTCGAGTCGAAATATGGAGATACTAAGATACACACGCGTACGGATTGCTCTATGGCAGCGACGTTAGAAGAACTCGTAGTGAAGGCTGTCTCTGGATAAGCAAATGTTCCAGTAGCGCAGTGCTGAGACAAGAAACCTGGAGCAACAGGACTCTGCAGCTCCCGTGGAGTCACAGTGCCTCGCAGGGCCCAAATGGTCATCTCTCTTAGAATAGTTAACACTGGTACCGAAGCATGCATGTTTGACTTGCTGCAGTCAATGCAGAAAGATGGCACCAGCGAAGCTCATAGACTCGAGACAGTATCATTCTATTGCAGTACAGATACGTCCGTACTGATGACAGATATGCTACATTTCCAGTAAGAACCTCTTGGGATATCAAATACAACGGCGAACAACAAACAACAATGCACGATAGTAAGGGAGCACGAGAGCAAAGGAGCACGAGAGCAAAGGAGCACGAGAGCAAAGGAGCACGAGAACAAAGTCCTAGGTAGCAAAAAAACAAATATTCCAATAAAAATAACAAACCCACACTGACGACGAAGCTTGCGGCTCCGACCTCTGACCTTTACTTGTGATGCCCCGAGTGGCTCGAACTAATTGATTCACGTCAGGTCGAATCATATTTACAGGTGAGAGGATCAAAAACGCACCTTCCACCAGGCTTCGACTTTCCGAAGTGGCAGTCTCGGATATGTCGCTCCGCGGACGTCTTCCTCCTGAAGGACTTGTCTGTGTTTGTGCACAGTGGGCAACGCCACAATTCCTCACAGACATGCGCATCCATCAAGTGACGTCCGAGGCTCCCGGGAGCCATCGACGACTCGCATTCTGCACCGTCCTCCTTCTCGCAAGGGCACGATACGTGGCCTTCCGCATCCCTCTCCATACCCTCGAGATCATGGGACACCTTGAGGTGCTCCTGTGCCGCCGTCTTCCCTGCACCAATCCACTCTTTGCACCCATTGAGAGGGCAAGGATATACGACGTCCATTTGATCGAGATGAGCATCCAGCAAATGCCGACCAGGGCTCTCCGGGTTCATCGCCGCCCCGCATGCTTCCCCATCCTCCTTCTCGCACGGGCACAACACACAGCCTTCCACGTCTTTCTCCATGCCCTCGAGGTTGTGACACACCTCCAGGTGGTCCCGCGCAGCTCTCTCGCCCGAGGCAAACCACACATCGCACCCGTTGATTGGGCACGAGTAACATGCCGCCTCCGACCTCACCAATAACGGCTCAGGGTAGCCGGCATGGGCACCCTTGGTCCGAGACACCTCTCCCTTAGCATTGGCAGAGCGTCGACCCTTCGCCGTGCGAGCCTTCACACGCGGTCTCTTCGCGGGCACCTCGGCAGCGTCATGCTCGAGTTGACGCTTCCTAGTTGGCACGGCCGGAGAAGACGCGCCGATTACAGACGAGGATGGTATTGGTAGGACGGGAGTGATTGTCGACGGCGATGGCGATGCGGTCTGAAGCAGTTCCAGGGATGACTCTAGTGGCCAGCTGCCAAGCGGTAGCCATAGAGGAGGCTCATTATCGGAGAGGACGATGGCCGCTGGGGAATCTGCCAGTGCTCGGTTTGGAGGGATAGCTTGTTCCTCCTCCTCCTCAAAGAGATCATCGTGGATGAGCTCTGAGATATCTAACGCAGGAACTTCTTCGTCGAAGAGATGAATTCCAGGGAAGCCATATGAGAAGCTGCACGGCCGTCAGTTGTATTTCACGCCACTGGCCGAACCCGGAGACTCACAAGAGTGGAGACGCCATGTAAATAACTCGTATGGTGGATTATTAGAATTTTCCGAGAGATGTATTGATTTGGGATGCGAGAGGTCGGGATGGTGGGTGGCAATGTTGTGTTGAGCCAGAGTCCGCAACAATATGAACCGTTGCCTCCTGTCACAGACGCGCTCTCACGAGACCTGTGACTGAAATCAACAACATTGTGGCGCGCCCCGCCACACTACCCAGCCAAAAAGCAGAGGTCAGACGCCGCAAGTCCATTACACTGATGGCGACCGCCATGATGTACCTAGCACAACAATGCGGACGCGCCGTGGCCAGACCGCGAGGGACACAAATATGAAGGCGTCGACTCTTCGATATTTCGGTCAGACAGCCTGGCTGTTCTCAGAGATCTTGCACTGTAGGATATCAAGTGTCCATGCGTGAGCTTCTTCCTGCATGTTTGCCGGTCAGTCTTACGTTGTCTAACAAACAACAGTAGCCTCACTTTGTCAAACACACTGCTTTGTGCGTCGCGCGGGGGGCAAGTGACTACTTGCAATCACTGGAGCCAATATACGGAAGACGCTTCTAGGGCCGGCGTGGATGTATCTGTTTCGCTATAACTTCAGTGAGTGGTTGAACTGTGACCTATCCGCAATTTCGCTGGCCTGACAGTTCCTCACATTGGGAACGCAGACTGCGTTCAACTTTCCGCAGCATACCCCGACTCAGAAACTTACTTCGAGCTACATATCTCACCATCAATGTGCTCCACTGGCAGGCTCTTACCCTCATGATGATGCACTCGATGACCACACACTCTTTGTCCTTTGATTGATCTCAAACGCACGCTGAAGGTCGTCTTCTGACAAATGAAGATAGAGGAAGTGAGTTACCACATTCGGAGTATACTTTCAGATATCGCTTACAGTTTCGCCAGTATAAGCATCCATTGATTGCCTGGCGATGCATATGGTGAGCAACCGGAAATTTCACGCGCGACAAGTGCTCACCCTGCGAGAAGTTGCTCGTTGCATTTACATCAATAGCCCGAGAATCAATTTGCTCTCGTCGGGCATAGGAATAATGGTTACAGTGTAAATGTACTGTCCTTGTGCAAGACGATTGCCTGTTCAATCGGCTCCCGCCAAGAATACTGTGTTCCGACTTTTGTGCAAGGTTCCATGGAGGAGTCGGCAATCGCCAAACCTGTATGCTGAAAGTTGTGTGCAGGGTGAGTCTTCCAGATCAATGTGTTTCGGCGGGGCTTCCAATAATTCACCAGGGCTCTCGAACCGAACTTAATCAGACGCAGTGCACGTCCCCGGAAAATCCTCTGAACGCATTGTCATGCCTGATTAACCCGCAGCGACGGATGCTAAAGTTCACCGTCACGAAATCTTCGTGGGCGTATTCATTCCAAACTCCGGATTGACAAAAGCGGACCATTTCTAATTCATAGATGCACATCTACACTCGATGTCGGGTCATGGCTATCCGGTCAATTCGACCACACGCCTTGCACATGCCGGGCCCGACCACTACACCTAAGAATATGGCATCACGCGAAACATACTGTGCCCGGAGTAGAAGGCCGGATCGCTGGACAAAAATGAACACAAAATACGGCGTACCTGGTTCGTCTCCACATGTTCGCAGGCTCTTGTGACTAACCATGGTCCTGCAGTAGTTTGTAGAGATACAGCAGCAAGACTCGCACGCAATGAGGACTTCTTCAACGCACGATCTTGAGATAGCAAGCGGACGTCTAGCAGCATGAACTTGGGGCCGAGAAATTCCGCTGGCGCTAGGTAGATGGCTTCCGCGCAATTAAAAATCCAAGAAATCCCAGGAGACGGCGGGAAGGTCGACAGCAAGACGATTGACCACCAGTACGCTCGTCGACTTGGACAGCGTGGCCAGCGGACAAAAAGTCTTCCATCACGTGTCACACTGTGACATTCTCTCTTCGCGTGGCCATCAAGTTCTTGAAGACCTGCCGCATCAGGAGACCATGACGGGATGAGCAAAGGTCGACGCAAGAAGGTATCACGGCACGTATTTGAAAAATAGTCCTCGATTACTGGGACCAAATGCATGTAGTACTATTTAAACATACACTATGTTTCTGAATTTAGGGTGTGACGGAGACTCGCACAGCACGACAACAAGCTCATAGCACGAGGCAAAGAGAATATTTGGTTCACCAGGACAGCGACAGCCACGACTTGAAATTCGAATTAGAGCTGAAGGATGAATGTTAGCTAGACCCCCACAGAAGACCGAGGCAAGCACGCACCCTCAGTGGCCCTCTGCCTTCTTGCGCGCCTTGTCATAACATGCGCGGACGTGCCGTTCCGCGGATGACTTCCTCTCAGCCCGTTGGTAGGTACACCCTTCCCTCGGGCACTTCCACGTCATCAGCTCCTCCTTGGGAAGGTGCCGCTCAACGAGGTGGCGGCCATATTCGCCACGGCTGATCTTTCCGTCACACACCACGCCGCCTTCGACCTTGCACGAGCAGGAAACTCGGCCCTCGGCATCGGCTTCCATGTGCTTTAGGCCGTGCGATTGCCTCAGATGGGCATTCGCAGCCTTCTTGTTGGCTGCGAAGGACTCGTCGCAGCCGTCCAACGGGCAAGCGCAGGTTTCCGCTGGCTCGGATACAAGGATGGGGTCCTCATATCCGGCATGGGCGCCCCTCCGCTCAGGCTTCACGTTCGTCGCGTCGGAAGCCGTAGGCGGAAGGGGCCTGGGTGGCCGGGGCTTCCTCTGTGTTCGATGTGCATCGCCTCTTGGCGGGCTGCTCACCGTGATCGTCGTCATCGCGGGCTTGCTTCTTCCCTCGTGCATTCGCGGAGGTCAGCGGGGACACTGGGCTGATGTCGCCACATCTGCAGGTGAGGCCCGTGGAACTGGCGCAAGAATAGCCAAAGGGCTCACGGAGCCAGAAGCAACCGGCTCCATCTCGTTGTCCCGATCTTCTTTTTGGGGAGACCAAACGGGAAGTGGATGTAGGACTGGAGGATTCACCGTGACAGATGTCGATGAGAATGTCAAGGTCGAGGCGATGGCATAAGGAGCGGCGGACGGTGGCCGCGACAAAGGCACGGAAGATGGCTGGCCCTGAATGCTCAACCCCCAGTATTCCTCTTTGTGCTTCCTGTCCTCTTCGTCCTCTTCGAGAAACTCCGAGGTCAGGATATCTGCGAGATCTAGTTCTTGCAGATCATCCGTCTTATATTCGTTCGAGAGGGCGAAGGCAGGAGCAGGGAATCTGAACATCCACAACAGTCAGTCGAGGTCGGCGCCACCGGCAAACCAGACTACTTACAAGAAGAATGAAACCATGATTGAAGTTTTCGGTTCAGTGTTGATAGGGAGGTCGGAAAGGCGGGGACACTTCTTTGTCTCTTGGTAGTCGGCTCCGGAAGAGCACTGTCGTGCTGTCGCTTTTCTGCTCGCATCTTTGCAGAAGGAGGTGCAACAACTGCACCACTGCCCGGCGCCACAACAAGGGCTGATTCGCGCAGAATAGGATATGGCGTGGAGAGTAATGGCGGCAGTACCGAAGAACTGGTGGAAGATAGACCGATTGACGATTCCGTAGACGACCATGGAGCAGGCTATGAAGACTGGGAAACGTCGGCGAGGCAGTCATCTTGGGGTTTCCCCTCTGCATCATCCTCTGCGAACAGACTATCGTGTATAAGCTCTGAACTGTCGAATATGGGGCCATCTTCAATAATCTCCGAGTCGGTGAAGTGGTGGTTTGAGAGGCTACATGGCCAAAGCGGTTAGTTGTTGTTGGCGCCACTGACCCATCCCAAACACTTACGACAGTGAAAAGGACATCTCAAATATAAAATGAAGGACTCTTCTTTACTGAATGGCGAGGGTGTCGAGAAGAGCGCGTGCGACTGACGATAGGGGTCGTGGTCGTGTCAAAACAACGGTTGACTTATCTGCCAAAGTCCGCGAGTTATGTCTCGTGTCCAGTGGAGGGGGCGAAGGTAGGAGCAGAGAATCTGGACATCCACAACGGTCATTCGACGTCGGCGCCACCGGAAAACCAGACTACTTACAGGAAGAATGACGGCATGATTCAAGTGTTTGGTTCAGTGTTGATAGGGAGGTCGGAAATGCGGGGACACTTCTTTGAAGTGTCGGGGATGGGGGAGAAAGTGGAGAGCGAGGGTTGGGTTTGTAGCCCATCTCAATGCGGTAAGAGATAGGGCAGTTGAGGAAGAGTAAGGCTGGGTCGGGATGATGAAGCCGATACCAATAGAAGATTGCGCAGTACATGCGACGAAGGGAGGAAGTGTGGCTATGACGAGTACAGAAGGAAGGCACGCTAATCTGTAACACAGCAAATTGTCAGTGCAGAATCAACAAAGGTATGCAATGCTTTACCATTCCGACGATAGGACCTCCACTCTGTCCGTGTACCCCGTCTGCTACCTCCCATGCCCACTGTGCTCTGTATGTAGAATAAGCTCATCTCCGGCTAACACAACAACGACACAGACGCACGCAGTGATTTGTTCAAGTAAGTTCTCCTGGAGCCACGTCAAGTCTGTATACAACTTCCTGAGCTCGACCTTCTTCTTCTTTTCCTCTTCGTTTTGCTGCCGAACGGGGGCAGATCTGATCGTGCCACGGCGTCAGTACGCTCGGATAGAGCAAGGTCGACAACACGGAACGTACTGCAGTGTGGGCTGTGGTTCTTCCCAGATGAGGTGGCTGGGTACTGAGGTCGACCCAGGGGTTGTTCGAGAATTCCTGACATGCACAAGTTAATCAGTGGCTGCGAGCAAAAAAAAACATGAAATGACGCACTGGGATTCGCCAGCCGTGGTCGTAGACATGTTCAATGTATGGATGAGGCCGATGGAAGGACTGGTCAACTGAGAAAGGGAGCGCCACTGCAAAAACAGGAGTCGGGCAGATTGGTAGGAGAAAGTCGACAACTCTGCCGTTTTATACCTCCCAGCCTGTGGAAGAAGACTAGCCGACCGATGCTTTGTGCGGCTTCACCATGGGCGAGTCAACGCAGAAGAACAACGCAGAAGCCGGCATCAGACACGGGGACGAGTAGCCTCAAAGATCAGTCTATTTTGGCTCCATGCCCTTTGTGCCACCCCAAAGGGTACGAACCATTCGCAAATTGATGTTGAGAATCCCTTGAGATGCTGTCCGAGCCTACTGACCTCAATTCACAGGTCCGAAACAAAGAACGATTGTCGAACGGAGTTCCAACCCCGGTGTTAACGCCAGGCGTCAAGCTAGATCCAAACGAGCAGCCCTGAAGTATCTGTGGCGGAGAAAAACTGATATCCGAGCCATATATGTGGAAAGAAGAAACGCACAGCCTGCTTTACCAGACGGATTCGAAAAAGTTGACATGACTACAGATATCCGCCTCAAATTTGAGATGGACACTGCCCTGGAAGCCAAGTAAATAACCCCCAATGGGATAGAACATCGTAGCCTTAGGCTGTTGGCGAGTGCACCCGGAGGCGGTGTCGTGGCGAGGATAAACGTGCCGAAGTATGTGATGCCTGGGATGCAGACGCCACGGCCTTTGTACTCGAGGAAGTGGGGTGGTCCAGCGCAATGCTCTCCATGGGATTCAATTTCCAAAATATTATATCCGGACAGCATCCTGCTTTCTGAGAAATCTGAGAGCCGTCCCTCGTCAGATTGCGAAGCTGACTGGGTTGAATGACGGTACATACCACGAGACAACCCCACGCATGTGGTTCTGAGAGCGAGTATATCTCTCTTCTGTTGCGCTAGCCTACAGATGCTAGTGCGATTGAACGCATGCAGAATAAAGGCTATCGTGCCTCTGAGCAGTGAGCAAATTTGAGTATATGTGGATTCGCTATAGTCTCGATATGCAATGTAGTCGCCCGGGATGCCATGGATAGGAGCAATGAGCTCAGTGCAACCGTAGCATGACAGAGGGATGCCGCAGTTCATGATCTCGCGCTGCCCGACTCCCGACGGTCACGGTCACATCCCGACTAATGCCGCCATGTCACACACGCGCCGGGCGACTTGGACTAGATCCATGCCGTTCAGCGTCGCCACAAGACAAGTACTTACGATGATTTCTCCAGCCCAGCAGCGTACGCAACGCGCAGACCGCAGAGTTCAATTCGCCATCCGAACTTTCCACACCTGACGTCAGGTACCCCAACGTTCAGTTCTTTTGCGGTGAGCAACTTCTTCATCTCGGTCTTCATCGCAATATGTGTGCACAGTTCTCATCGTCCGCCATGCCCACCGCGCGATACATCCCGCATTCAAATACACCGCCGGACGATCTCACAGCCGTCAAGGAGGAGATCCAGGATGCACTCATTGCGGGATGCCACCGCGTGCACAGGCACAAGGCGCACAACTCGGGCGTTTACATCGGCAGCGAAGGTAGTCTTTCTGCGCCCCTAGGCCTGTGCTTTACCCCGCGTCTGCTCACGCTGCCCGCACAGGCACGACTCTCATGGAATGGCGAGTCTCCGCACTGCTCCCGGAGCTCTGCCAGCCCGACTCGCTCCCGTCTCTCTCCACCTCCCGCTCGGGCTCTCACGTCTCCTTCCTCGAGACGGGCGTCGGCCCCGCCACGCTGACCCTCGTCTGTCAGCTTCGTTCTCATGCGCAGGACGCCGAAACGCCGAGCACCGCATGGGAGGGCTGCGCGCAGCTCCTCGACGGCGCGCTGCAGGTCGCGGCGCAGGAAGACGTTGACGAGGACGGGTGCGAGGTGCTGTACGGCCGCGCCGGGCTACTCTACGCCCTCCTTTATCTCCGCTCCGAGCTCGCGTCCGCCGGAGCAGCGCGCGGGCGCGACGCGATCGCACAGCTGTGCGGGGACGCGAACGTGCAGGCTCTAGTCGACGACATCGTAGCACGCGGCGAGCTCGGCGCCGAGTCGTACCGCGGCGAGCTCGAGGGCGACGAGAGGAGGGTCGCGCCGCCGCTGATGTGGTCGTGGCACGGAAAGCGGTATCTCGGCGCGGCGCATGGAGTCGGTAGGCAGATCCCGAGATTGCTGGTGCGTCGGACAGCGACTCGACTGACTCGTGCGCAGCGGGGATCCTGCAGATGTTGCTCTCCGCGCCGACGCGTGCGCTCCGTCCGCACTGGGCCGCGGTCCTCGGCACGATCGAATGGCTGCTTGCGATTCAGGAGCCGCTGGGCAACTGGCCGTCGAAGGCGACTCGCCACATGTACTATACCGCGGGCGGGAGTGCGATGAGCAAGCAAGCGAAGAGGGAGAGCGTCGGACGAGATGGCGATCGCGACGAGCTGGTGCAGTGCGCCGTGTCCCTTCATCCCTTTAACACGGGACTGAACATCGATGCTAGGTGGTGCCACGGCGCACCGGGTGTCCTGATCCTGCTCTCCACACTCCTCCGCTGCATTTCACAGTCGGAGAGCCTGCCGACCACCCCTTCGTTAGCGAAATCCACTAGAGCTGCGCTGGCACGAGGCGGCGAGTTCGTGTACACCCACGGGCTGCTCAGGAAGGGTGTCTGGCTCTGCCACGGGGTCGCAGGCTGCGTGTTCGCGCTCCTCGCCGTCTCTGACGCGCTCGACGACGGCGCCACGCAGGGGTACTGGCTCGTGCGCACGGTGCATCTCGCCCAGCTCGCGACATCATATAGGCTGCTTGAGAAGAGGGGTGCAATGCACACCCCTGACAGGCCATACAGTCTGTACGAGGGCGTTGGGGGCATGTGTTGCGCGTGGACGGAGGTCCTCACGCGGCTGCAGACGTCGAGGGGTCAGGGTCAGGAGTTGCGTGGGCGAGGAATGCCTGGATATGATGATCTGGGTCTGCTGAAGTAGGTGAGTTGGACAAGGGTGAGTAGGTGAGTATGTCAAGAAGTCAATACGCGAGAAGCAGCTGATGCAATAATACTCTGCAGGTTGGTCAATGAGCTTAAGCTTCGTACTAGTACGACAACTGGCGCCCATAGTCGCAACTGCAGTACGACAGCATTCGATTGCGAGGTAAAGGTTGTAAGAGACGCAGCGACACAACCTATCATTTGCCTTACAAAACGACACTGGACGAGGATGGATCCGAAGACGGAGGAAGATGTGCGACTGGTCTGGTATAATCGCGTCGACAACCTTCCGCGTCTCGCCCCGCCCTGGCAATATCGTGTGGAAGGAATTTCCACCCACAGCAAAGCGTCGTATTGTCTCGCATTGTCCGTGCAGGACATACGGAGCTCAACTCCGAGTCTCCACGAGGCATGGAGCGGATGTTGGACGGGAGAGACAGGCGCGCGTCGAGCGTTTCGGAACTCGGTCCTCGAGAAACCCGCGCCCCGTTCATAAACACATCTACCTGGCCATCCGATGCGTCCTTGATCATATTTCTGCATGCTTAGGAGCTCCGAGTCTGCATGAGAGTGATCCGGGAGCATCCTTTGTATGGCGTCATGCGATTTGTAGTGGAGACTACATCTGCATTTTTAATCTCGAGAATCCCAGGTGGTCGAGAGTGATGATGTGGATATCGTGAATGTGAACTTGCCACTCTAACCCCCTTGCCGAGGCAGCTGCACTGTTGTGGAGCAGTACTAAGCCTATGAAGGGGATCTCTCGCCAGCTGGGGGTTCGAACGCGTTAATTCCTTTTCGTTGAAGGCAGCCGCGAGACGTACGTCAAAGTTAAACGCCTCAACGATCTGAGAGCGCCGTACCGGGACATCTCCAAATGATATCTGGACTCTAAAGTCGAGGCCGATAACCCGATATAATACATGCTATACATAGCAGAACGCGTTCCGTCGGAACCAGATATTTTTGGAGCATGCGTTGCGGTTGCCATGCGGTAGCGCAGTCGGCTGCCGAGCAAGAGGGGGTCTGTGCGCAGCAGAACAGCGAGCACGAAAAGCTTCCGCGCATGCCCCACCCTGAACGTTTCGGCAAGACCAGGACCGTAAACTCGCAAACCAATTGATCTCGGAGCACATACCTGGGTCCGAAGAGAGTAACTTTGGCCCTCAGACTCGCCAAAATTTATGAAAGCGTCCGGTTGAACTCCGCAACCGGGCAGCAATCCCCTGAACTCTGTTGTGCCGGGGTTGCGGTTCGGAAGGGTGTTCAAATCGTTCGACGAGACGAAAAAAAGCCAAGAAAAAGTCGGAAAACAGCCGTGAGGATGGGCGGGGAAACGGCGAGCGCGACCTGGCTGTTGGAGTCGAGGCAGACCGAGGTGAATCTAGCGAAGGGGCGGGGGAGTTGCAACAAATGGTGGGCTGATGTAAGCTGATGCATAAGGAGCAGGTCGGCAACGGCCTTGCCAATTCTCCCCACCATCCCACCTCACGCACGACCAACTCTCGTCCTCCACATTCCTTTTCATCCTCCCAGGACGACGCTAGCCGTATACTTCCCCCATTAATCCCGCTCGCTGCTTGGCCACGCTCTATTTTCCACCATGATTCTCACCCAGCTCTCCATGCTGGCCCTGTCGCTCGCGACAGGTACGTTCGCGCACACCCCTGGTTCGTTCGAGGATGGAGGAAACACCCTAGTCAGCGCCATGATGGTAAGTTCTGTGTCCACTGTCCGTCATAACATCCTTATTCTTCTGCAGATGTTCCTGGGGACGAATGAGATTGTCTACATGCTCGACAAGGCCGAAGGCAACGCAGCGCAGATTGATGGACATCCCGCCTCGGGATCCTGGTACAACATCGCAGAGCGTTCTTCCACTGTCATGCCCATTACGACGAACGCCTTCTGTTCCTCCGGCATGCATCTGCCTAATGGTTCCTATGCGACGTTCGGAGGCAACGGCGGCGTTGGCCCCGGCGGTGCCATCGACAACTCGACCGTCACAGAGGCTGGTGGATACACCGGTCTTTACGACAAGACGTATGGAGATTGGGATGGTACCAAAGCCATTCGTGTCCTCAACGTGTGTCCCCCAGACCAGATGGACCAACCCCAGTGTCAGTGGTTCGACAACGCGTCTCTGCTGTCAATGCACGGTCAGCGGTGGTACTCGGCCGCAGAGGCGTTGGGCAACGGGACTGTCGCCATCATCGGAGGCTATACGTCTGGTGGTTACATTAACAGAAACACCCCGAACATTGATCCGGCGTACGAAGGCGGAGCTGCGAACCCAACATACGAGTTCTACCCCAGCACAGGCCCGGCGCAGTTGATGCAGTTCATGGTCAAGACGTCGGGGCTGAACTCGTACGCACACACGTTCCTGATGCCGTCCGGGAAGCTCTTCCTGCAAGCGAACACCTCGACAAGTGCGTGTATCATTGTCCAGAAAGGGATTCACATCTAACATATCTTGCAGTGCTTTGGGAACCCGATACAAATACGGAGACTGAGTTGCCCGAGATGCCTGACCAGATCATCCGCGTGTACCCCGCTTCAGGCGCCACCGCGATGCTGCCCCTGACGCCCGAGAACAACTGGACACCAAGCGTGATTTTCTGCGGTGGCTCGGACATGCCGGAGTCCGCCTGGGGAAACTATTCGTGGCCGTTTATAGACACGTTCTACTATCCGGCGAGCGCGAGGTGCCACAAGATTACTCCTGAGCCCACAGACGGGTCTCAGCCGGCATATGTCGAGGACGATCCGATGCCAGTTGGGCGTACGATGGGTCAGTTCATTGCCCTCCCCGACCTTACGATGCTCGTTGTCAACGGCGGCGAGAACGGCACGGCTGGCTACTCAGAACGCACACTTACGACACCGTTGTACGGAGACATGCCGTACGGGATGTCTCTAGCCGCTGGACCAGTCGGTCAACCCGCCGTTTATAACCCGAAAGCCCCCGCAGGCTCGCGTTGGTCGACAGCTGGCTTTTCGACCTCCGATATCGCCCGCCTCTATCATTCGTCGGCAATGTTGCTCCCTGATGCGTCGGTTCTCATTGCCGGCTCCAACCCGAACGTCGACGTCAACCTGACCACGTACTTCCCAACGCAGTACAAGGCTGAGGTTTTCTATCCATCGTATTTCTCGGCCGCGACTCGCCCCCAGCCCCAGAATGTCCCTTCCACTCTTTCGTACGGCGGGAGCTACTTCAACATTACCGTTCCCGCTACGTCGTATTCGGGAGATGCCAATTCCGCCGCGGACAACACTTCCGTGGTTGTGATCCGCCCTGGCTGGACAACCCACGCGATGAACATGGGCCAGCGCTCGTTGCAGCTGAACAACACCTACACCGTCAACAGCGATGGTACAATCACCCTCCACGTCTCGCAGATGCCAC
Source organism: Amylocystis lapponica (assembly GCA_022376435.1). Lineage (NCBI taxonomy): Eukaryota > Fungi > Basidiomycota > Agaricomycetes > Polyporales > Postiaceae > Amylocystis > Amylocystis lapponica. The sequence goes on from JABYQE010000013.1 coordinate 73,211, forward strand.
CAAACCCCAACCTCTTCCAGCCTGGCCCCGCGTTCGTCTTCGTCACCATGTCGGGCATCCCCAGTAACGGCACGTACGTGATTGTCGGCAACGGCCAAGTCAGTGCGCAGCCCGTTGGGACGGCGTCGGCCCTTCCTCCGACCGTTCGCCTCAGTAACGTGTCCGGGAGCGGTAGCTCGTCAACGACGTCATCCAGCAATCCCAGTACCCAGACGAGCGGCGCTTCGCACACTGGTGCAATCATTGGAGGCATCGTGGGTGCGGTCGCGTTGGTCGGCATACTCGGTGCGGGTTTCGGTATTTATATGTCACGGCGAAAGCAGTCCTCCGCCCAGCAACGCCAGGTGCCGTCGTACCCGATGTCTGCGGCGCCTGGCAGCGGGGGCGGAGCCATGGCCAATCGTTTGCGCAATTCTGACTCGAGCGCGTTTGTGCCCTTGCAGCATGACAATAGAAGCGTCCCATGGGATGCGGGCAACGCAAGCAGCGTCGCCCTGTCTCCATATCAAGACGACGTCCGGGGCGGAACGAGCGCGGAGTTTGATCCCTACTACCAAAACACACCCCGCATGAGCACCAACCAAGCACGGTCGCCTTTCTAGGCGGTGTGTTATGATACGGACTGCGATATTCTTTCTATCTTCTACCATTTGTGTTCTCACCTTCTTTCAAATCTTGTGGCGTGTCGGCGCGCCGGGTTTGGCTTTGGGATCGAGGGCGTTCCTCTAGGTTAGCTTGCATAGATCTATCTTATACCAGTTCTGCCACGATATCTCATCTTGTTTGGATTTGCAGTCTGTGTGCGTGCGCACGGGGTTTAGCCGTCTTCGAGCCCAAGTCTGGCCCTGGCTGGTCCGCTGACATGGACCTTTGTTACTACGGCGCCTCCCGCTGTTTCTCCCCTGCCCAATATGAAGGATTTCTTGTACACTCTTGCTCCATATCCTGGGACTTTTTACAAGCGTAGCAAGGACTTGATGACAGTATGTAACAGGAATGACGAGAATGCAGCGGTTCTTCGGCGCCGTACACTCACGGAGGCGTCTGATCTCAGAGACAGCAAGCATCATCAGTATGCTGTGTCGCGAAGCACGCTGATGTTTATTTGCGTATATACGAACGATATCAAGGCACAATCATCTGCACTGCATGTGGACATCTATATCTGTCGTGCAACGGAGACGGATCCGAGGAGGTCCTACTCCTCATGCATATGATGCTGTCGTGGTAACCTTCCTTTTCATGCTGGTGAGTACTTGTCCTGGTGAGTACTTACTTGTCCGATTCCGTGTGCGAGTGCACTGGTACGACTGACTCCGGCCGAATTTCTTCCAAGGCATCTCCGCACTGCTGCTCCCGACGTCCCAACAAAGAGCCTCCACATGCGCGATCGCGAGGCTCGAATTGTCATTCTGTTTATTCCAAAGTTTCAGAAAAGCGCTATCAGAGACGCAACATCTGCAGTCAGACCTTAGTCTGAACAATGGGCTGTCCACCGCGAGACAGTTCTTTGCACTTGTCTGCCGTATCTCCCTGGCCAGTCAGCCGTGTGTTCACGACGTCATGTGGCTCGACCGGTCGAACCAGATATTTCTGACGCTCTCCTGCATGTAAGGAGTCCGTTCTGTCATCATAAGTCTCATGTGAGTAATCTACCAAGTACGTTCCGCAATCAAACGCTAACAGTATGCAGGTTGGTCGTATTTTTAAGTGCAGTAAGTGCAAGTGAACTTCTCTCCCCTCCCAGGCGGATCGGCTTGTTCGCGGGATCAGACAATTGTGGAACATTGTCATGCCCAGAAACGACCCATTATGCGTCTGGCAGACCGGCATTGCAGCGACGAGACAGGAAACCGATCTTCGCCCGGACGTTCGAAACCGTTGTACTACTATCCATCAATTAGTGTCGTTGCCTAACGCCCCTTCTGAATATTTCTATGCCACTGGAGATGGATGAGTCACTGCGTCAGTAGTGAGCGAGCGCAGCCATCGCTTTGCTAAATATGGTACTAACAGACTATTCGAGCGATTCAATATCGATTTCAAGTCCAGGTTTGTTATCACAGACCGACGTCTTCCCTCCGCGAGAGGGAAGATTGATGCATTATCTCCACTGGTCAGAATCCTCCAATGCTCTTTGTCCGCAGTCTCTTGTCTGTGCGCTGCCCCAACACATTACTGTGAGCCGCATATATTCTATCGAGGACTAAAGAATCATAGCTTTCATTCGAACATGGGTTGCTGCTGTGCGGTAGATTTGTTCATGGAGAGATGTCATTTTGTGACCACAGGTCTCGGAACCGGCCAATGCGGTTCTTTTGTTCTTTGACTTTCCAAGATCGAACAAAGAACTGGCCATTCTTTACTGCGCTCAACTTTCGTACCACGACCTCCTCTCTTAATCTCTTGTCCTTCTCTGGCTCTTGCAAGATCGCAATGGCCACTCCAGCCACTTCGTAAGTGTCATTGTTCGGCGGTATGTGTGGATATCCTTCAACAATTTATGGACGCGTAGTGTCATTTCCTTCGATGTGAAAGCCGGCCCAACGCAGCGTCGCAGTATCAACACCCCAGAACCGCCTTCCAACGACCGCGCAGATGTGAAACCCGACAAGCAAATACAATGGCTAGCCGTCCGAGTCTCCGACGAACCTGTTCCCTTTGTCCGCAAGCACGAAGTAAATCAACCTGCCAAGAAGGTCTTACGCACGAAGAATGTGCATGCAGGGTTCCCTTGCCCAATCAAGGATCAGGGTGTTCCGCTACATCGTTGCCCGGTCAATGGCTGCGTAGGGTCCATGGCTCCCACCAAGCACTGGGTCGTTCTGCACTTCAAGGAATGTCACCGTTTGGACGACATGGAGGAAGATGGCCTGGGCAGGGTCTCCTGCCCGTGCCAAACCGAGCATGGTACCTGCGACCAGAAGCTGAGGCGCGACACTATTGGACGCCATATTATATACGTTCACATCCGCCCTGACGTATGGAGGTGTCCGATTATAGGATGTAGCTGGGTTAGGCAAACGCGACGATGTTCTGCGGAACGTCATATTCGTCAATGTCACCCTCATAGTCAAAATAGGATCCAGTGAGCGTAACTTACAGTCGCATAGGGAATTTGAACTGATTGCAAAACTTTTACTAGAGATCAGAAGGACTGTGAAGTTCCGCCGGAGTCAGAAGAAGACGAAAATGCCAATGGGGAAAGCTCTGTCACCTCAGATTGAGACTCGGGAGGAATGAGCCAGGCCTGTCACTGGCCATCCTCCTTCCTTGATGTGTAGGCTGCTCGCTGTATCGCAACCGATGTATATGACTTTGATATACTCGGTGCCGGAATTGTAGTATTTCGCATGATTTTTGACATCGCCTGCGGAGTTTGCGTTCCAGCTGAATGCGAAAACAAGCCCGATAATGGCTCTGGCCAAGTGCAGTGCTTCCACGTTCCGCCCGATATATCCACTGGCTAACGGTCAACTATCTTCTGCGAGCACTTCCTGGCAAACGCAACGAGCAGAAGTCGTGGAAGACATAGGCATTACATGAAGTAATGATTACATTTTCCGTGATCCCTGCTCGTTGGATTGTCAACGGACACTGCTTGCGTGAGAGGCGCATCGAACTACATCACAATCTCATGAGTGTTTTGCCACAGGTAGAGGGATGCTTTTCTTACGAATGGCAAACGTCGCTGACCGACATCCACTACCCCTCTTTTTCTAACACTAGAGGTCGTTGGTCACCATTGCATATGAACGGCATGGGTCATGTTTTGCTACCGATGTGCTGCCATCTTGAGATCCCGGACATTGTATGCCACGATCCGACTCAATCTTCGTCTGAATCCGTGGAGCTGTAGTCCGAGTCGTAGATAGCGCCTTTACCAATTTCCACCGCGGCTTCCTCGAGGAAGGCCTCATCTAGGAAGTTGAGAATTTCGCCTACTGCAGCTATAAATTCAACCTTGCGTCGGCAGAAGAAACATTGAATGTAAATCCTTACCTTTCTCAGTGATAATCGCATCTCTTAGTTTTAGTTTGAGAGACGGTGTTGGACTCACGTTTCTGAGGGTTGCATCAGGATCACACTCAGTGGCGTGAGGACAGTTACTCACCTGGCTCGCCGGCAAACACAGGTATGATGACCTCCTCGTACTCATCCTCACTTCCCTCTTCTTGCTCGGCATTGTGCGCAAAGGCGACATCAAGGAAGTTGAGTACGTCCTCGTTGGACGCTGAAGGCAATTTCGACGGCATGCCTACTTCTTCCGAGCGCACGAGAGCGACCTCAACCTCGGTGTGTGAAGCCTTCTTCCGCTTTGGGGCCGTGGATGTCTCCCCATCGTCTCCGTCGCCCTCGTCGCGCGTACGCTTCCGAATCGTCTTCGATGTGCTTGAAGCAATCACAGAGACGATGTTCTCTTTGTCCTTGTTACAGGCGACAGTCCTTTGTGGTGAGATCGCCGTGGACGCCCCTTCTGCTGCGAGCAAGGCCTTTCCGGCCATGAGCCCTGTCTTCTTGCCCGCATCCCCCTTCTTCTGGACACTGGTATGTGTGCCTTTCTTACGAGGAGCGCGCTTCTTCGCGGCAGGTGCTGAGTTCGACGGGGCCGCGCTCGAGGACAAGGGTGCACAAGCGGCCGGTTTCCTACGCGTCATATCTGCACATGCAGGCATAGCGCTTGCGCGAATGCTCGCAGCAAAGGCGCCCGGGATGTGAGTGAGACCAGGCGCGGCCTGCTGCATGTGAACATGTGGAGGAATGGGTGAGAGCGCGATGCTCTCTGTTGTTTTGGGGAGATTCGGTGTTGTAAACACCAACGGGGGATGAGACAAGGCAATTGAACGCGGTAGAGATGGTTGCCTCGGCAGGGCAGAGGAAATCGACACGCATTTGGACCCCGAAGCGACAGGTGCCGGGAGGGGTACATGCGTTGGCAGAGAACATCCTGGAAGCACAGCGGCAGGTCCCGGAGGTTGTGGTCGGCTTTCATTCACAAGGACGAGCGAAGATTGCGAGTGGAACACTGGTCGTGATTGTGGCGGGAACGGTATGTATGCAGCGGGTCGGTGGAGGGTGGCATGTGCAAACGCGGGAGTTATTGGAGTCACATGCTTAGGTACCACAGAGCACGCTGGCGAGGACTGGGGCGGAATGCTCCTCGTAGCTCCGGCAGGCCAGAGCCATGTACGGAATCCGGTCAGGAGATGGCAGAGTGGTGCCAACGACCACCGGGTGAAAGCGGTTGCGTCATCCACACCTTCTTTCAGACACTTAAATAAGAGGCGTTGAGAGGGTTGTGAAGCAGAAGGCATAGAGAACATACTGCTCCAAAAGTGGATACGTCGCTGTCCGACGGAAGCTCGGTACTCAGGAAACTCACAAAATACGGCCCCTAGAAAGTACAAAGCGTGAATAATAAGTAATATATAGAACAGTACCGGCTAGGACTCGCCTGTCGGAGGAGCTGAGCCAATTCGGGCAGAATGGCGTAGGGGCGCGATGTACCCATGCGCCACACCAGGATCACGACGCGTTGTGCTTTCCTTTCGAAATCGTGAGCGCTCTGCGGTGTCAGAGGTAGCCAGAGCATAAATCAATATGAAATGCAAGCCCGATAAGCGAAGACGAGGCCTACCTTCGCTGCTGTCAGAAGAGCATGTTCCAATCCGAAATCACGACCAAGTATACCACGCTCCTCCCACGCCAAAGTAATCATGGGCTGAAGCTGAATCTATTTGGAGGTCAGCAAGCGTCCAAAATGCTGAACTGAAGTCGTACATTATGGTCTGGGTAAACTAAGTGCAGTTGACGGACAAGTGCGAGAGCATGCCTGTCGCTGTAAGAGGCGGCATGCGGTCCTTCAACGAGATTGAATACCGCGATGATAGCCTTTGGGGCGGAGGCTGCTCGGGCCAGAGTAGGGTTCATAATAGTTGAGCAGGTGACGATAGGAGTTTGCACTAGATTGTGCGCGGATAAGTGCGATGGAGAAGAGATGGTTGGAGTTGTGAAGAAAGGGAAAGGCAGCTTGGCCGCGGTTCAAAACCACTTTGGCCACTGAGACTAAGCGCCGAGACGCGACTCGATCCTGCCACATTTGTCAATGCGCCCTTCAGCTCCGTCCATTCTTCTTGCTCCAAGCTGCTTTATGTCAAAAAGCGGCACATTTCCGGAGATTCTGGTATTTGACCCGCAGTTGATAGATGACGTGAACGTGGCGACACGTCTTCACGCATCCTGGCGTGGTCAGAATTTCTTCGGTCCGCCAAGAACACTGTACTTCCCAAAAGAGTGATGGGTTACCCTGGTCAAAGTCTCGTATCAAACCAGGGTACTTACTTTCCATTCTTCTCGCGGACGAAGTAGGTCATTACACTTGAAAATATTACCCAACGTGACACAGCCTATGAACGGGAGTGAGTCTCCTTTTTATACCGTATATATAAGGTTTACCGTTTCGCTTTCCTGCTGTTTTCCTGCTTGGCGGACATTCCACGTTTTGCCTGCTCGTCGTTCGCACGGCGCATCCAAATGTCTTGCCCTCTGATATATCAGGTTAACGTATGGGCTGAACACAAGAGGACTTGTCAAACCTCGTTCAGCTGGAAGATCACAGACTACCTGAAAGATATTCGGGACCAACAGTAGCTATTCAAAAGGGTCTGGGACGTGACACGACGAAGTCAGTGGACTGAAGAAGTACCCGTACGTTGATAAAGCAGTGAGCCGCGACACTTGAACACTTTGCAGCACAAACAACACATTATAGCAAAGGTGCATATGTCACTTTTACCTTTGTTCCCTTTCTGTTTGAGATAAATGCCACTTGTGCGCATGATCTGAAGGTGTCTTGAACTTGTCTTGAGCATCACCCAATATATACCTTTCCAAGTACTGGCTCTGGACACTCTGCGTCATAGAAACAACGTCTGAGAACGTCTACATAAGACGGGCCAACGGAGATAGAAATTGCGAAAACTAGCGGAGGGATACATACACCAGTGGCACCGAACATCCATCCACAGATCGTGGCGTCAATTGGAATGACCTCATGATAAAAGATATTAACTTACGGAGTGTCCTTCCTTCTGCCCAGCCTTCTCAAGCGTATGTCTAAAGAATACTGCGTATGCATTGACATCGTCTCTGGCTTCACTGAGCCGATCAGCCGACTTCTTCGCGACACGGGTCTTCAATTGAGAGCAGCATTGACTTGCTATGAGGATGTGGACTTTTCGTCGGAGACATCAAGTCTAAAGCGCGGAGAGTGCAAGCTGAACATCCACGCATCGCACGCATGGTTGAGGCTCTCGAGGAGGCATTTGTCACAACCGGAGTCACGCTCATCGACAAGACGCGCCGACAGGACGCAACCAGCCGCGTACTGAGTCACCATGTGCACATGTATTCGCTGATGCTATGGAAGGCGACTAGCTATATAACCCTCAAGGCAAGTTTTCGGAAGGTTCAGCCTGATCTACAAAAGCGCAAGCAGAGTACGCAACGATCGTTGAACTCGATATATAGTATTAGCTAACAGCAACATTATGAATATCAGCTCTGCCCGTACGCTTCACAGTCAACATCTGTAAGAGGGTCCTGAATGAGCTCGTGGATCGCCGGGATAATAATATCCGGGCTGTGGTTGATAGCTCATGGGCGGCTCGGGGTTATATGCTGTGTATTGCCCCGAGTCGTCGTCTTGTTGTAACTTGGTCTTGATTATACTGTCGACACCAAACAAAGCGCTGCGACAACGCTGATGACGATGAGCGTAGTTCTGTTCGCCGTGTTGAATATCCCGTGGTGTGCTAGGTATAGGGCCATGATCGTTGTGAGGAGGCCCGCTACGGCGTGTTCGAGACTGGGACTATACGGAGAAAGAGGCATCTGTTTGTCTCGGTTTGATACGCGATAGATCCCTGAACATGCTCACAAGAATATTATGTTGAGGAGGTAAACGCAGTTATTTCTCCACTCATAAATATAACAGCACAATCCGAACATTCCAAGTCCGGCTACCGTCCACCCGCTGATGTACCTGTGCATGGCAACATTTTCACAATATCATCTAAGCACAACTCACATTGGTGTACTTCGAAAAACCAATGTCTCATCGCTATCCAGCTCAGTCTTGAGTGAGCCAGGCAGAAGTATGAATCCCGCAAGGATCATCCAGGAAAACAGGAGGGGCATCCATACCGCTAATGACTTTTCTCGATACTCAATCAGCCGGTTCTCGTAAGAAGCCGTCGTGCCGCTTTGGACGTGGTGGTGGAACTTCTTCACGGCTACCTTCCTCGAGTATCGCCATGCCAATGCTCCGCACACCAGCACAGCGGCGGTGGACACTAAGAGAGCGGTGGCACTCGAACTCGTGAGCTTCCAATCTCCTGCATAGATATTGATGCCAGCGGAGAGAACACCAGATAGTGCTTCGAAGAATGTCGGGCTTTGCGATCGTATCGCAGAATAAGCTAGAGATGAGACATGAAAAAAACGGCTTGAGCGTACATGAAGATCGACTCCAGTAACCAGACATATTTATCGCTGTGTTTCCGCCAATAGTGTAGCATTCCAAAAACGGAGAGATCGGCGATGATCCAACCAACCAGTGCGCTGTACATCCACAAGAGTCAGTTTCAACATATCCACGGAACAAGACATTACCAACAGCGACTGAGGCACGTTTGATACATCTTGGACCCAAGTCTCATGCACATCTTTCTGAAGCTCCATGAATGCCGGCGGAAGCAGGACGAATCTACCAAGTAATATCCACCGCAGGATGGCCATGCAGACGTTGTCCATGATAGGAACACCATCAATGCTGCTACGAATATCTTCCACATAATTCCTGTCGCCAAAGGATGCCATGGGAAGGAAACAATATAAGCAGCGCAGCAAGTGATGATGTGGAGAGAGATATAGAGCGCTTTATGGCGGTGGAGATCCTCATAATTCTCTTGGACACGTTTACGCGAGGAATGGAACTGGAAGAAATAAATCAACTTCGAGGACAACGTGTTGCATGGAAGGGAACATACTCATCGCGCCGGTGCACTGGCAGCGCCGGCGAAACTGCATGCTCACGAAGACGGTTGTAGGCTATGCGAGATGTACAGCACCGGAGCAAAAGCTACTCCAGGCGTTCATATGTCGTTCATTCGCGCCGTGATCAAAGTGCGATGCTGCAAGGCTAGTGGCCCCTATCAGAGCATGTCTAGCATGACGTGAGCAGCCTGAGACTACAGGCCAATAGAAAAAAAACGGTAGAATCGCACTGGTATCTGCCTTTATCCACCAATCACACGCCGTCCGCCGCATGTAGAATGTTAGGCAGCAGAAGCCCATGAGGCAGATTCTACACGTGAATATTGGTGATATCTACTCGGTATGATCTGCAATGACTATTTCTTCAGCGTTCTCCCTGAGCTCTTATGGCTGAGGTACCAGGAGACCTTCGTCCGATTATGATGAACTGGAGCATGTACCCTTGATTAACAAGACAAACTTACCTCGGATTGAGCTATACAATCACTTCCGGGTCAGGAACACATGCAATGCCGACAAACACTGCTGTTTATTTTGGCCAGGCCAAGTATACCTGTTTCTTGCCGCCAACGAGTACTGTGCACGCCGCAGCCCTCTGCCACATGCCGAACTCGAGATCAGACGACACATGTCTAGTTCGAGGTAAGTGTCTTTTACCACATGTCGAGAAGCAAAATCTCACCAGATGATTGTCGAACGAGGATAGAGGTATCTCAGCGTTGAGAGCCTGTTGAAATTGCATCCCGATGCTGGCAGTCTGGCAGCAGGCGGTGGGGATCGTCGATTGATCTTCGCGAAGAGAAATGTCACTGTGTGCACACGTGACACGCGCCTTCGGCCCAAGCTTCATGCATCTGCATTATGATCAGGACCGCCGTTAGAACGCTACGGTGGGTAGTGTACTTAGTCCGACTTGGCATCGACTCCAGGCATACTCCTGAGCACGGTACGTGGTCGGGAATCTACACTTATTTCCAGATATTCGTCCCGCTCGATGGTTCGCTGGCAACTATCCGTCGATTCAGGACATCGTCGTCGAGCACAAGCGTACTTCGGGGTATTGGTACGAGGGGCTGTAGGCGCGATTGTGTCCGGATACACCATTGGTACGTCAGCACATCGTGTTCAGCACCGTGTCCCTGATCTTATTCAGTGGCAGTGGCAGTGCTGAGAGATCAGGCTTCTGAGTATACGCACTCGAAATTGGTGAGGCCTTCATTCGGACTGTCATAAACCCGAGTCGGAAATGAGCGCATTTATGAACCGCGGACATTGTATTCGGTCAGCATGTGTCAATTGAGAGCTACGATCTAACTCACGTGGTGCGACGCCGTACTGGAGAATTTGACTTGCATCGTTCGGTAGATGAGCACATTCCGTTTATCGTATACCTGGAAAAGATGATACTGATGCCTTATAGTTTGATCCAAGCTCGGAAGACGACTGTGCGTACCTGTACATTCTGATATTATCTCGTTTCAAGCGCTGACCGCGTGCCATACACCACAGTGAAATGCCACAGAGATGGGACATGCTGAGCCATGTAGCTCGCACACGTGCGAGCAATATCATTCATGTCTGCAGACTTCGTTGGAAACAAAAATCAGCATCGTCGCCTCATTTGGCATACGCAAGGGAGTGGTGTCATCTATGACACGAAACGAGCGAACCAATGGTCGTGCTGCCATTGTACGATCAACGAATCAGTAAGAAGGTATGCATTTACTTTCCTCCGGTAACTCACCATCTGTTCCTGCTAATTTGATGGATGTATAGTCGCCCGTCCTTCAAGGCATGGTAATATAACCAACTGTGAAGTGAGTGGTTAGTCTCAGGATGAATGTTCGTGCCTCTTTAGATGAGAGGATAGGACAGTGCCATGTTGATCGTGTCTTCGCCAGTCGAATGCCACACTATATGTTGTACATGGCGTTGAGCAGGTAGCGCTCCATTGAAAGGTCAGAAAAGCTGTTAATACTCCAGTGAGCGCTTTCGTCGCAAATACTGCGAACCACACGGGTTGTAGCTGGACATCTCCAGGTAGAGGCTCACCGGTGTATCGTTCATTCAACTGTTCATAATGCGGAACCAACGCACGCCACAGCAACTTTCGCAGATGAGACTCCTGCCGAGAAAGACAGAAGACCGTCAGAAGACTAGGACCAGTTCTAGCAGACAATTGACGAAGCTACGGAGCCTCAGGTGTGTACAGTTCGTGGTGAGAAGTCTATTCCACAATATTGATGGCCGAATATACAAGAAGACACTCACCTGTACAACCCGAGTGGAGACATCCGAGGTCATATAATGGACAGGCCACCGCTGAGAGGCAGAGTATGGCAACCAGTGGACACTGTCTTCTGTCGTGGGTCCTTTGTGTTTGGTCGCTCCACTCGGTCTGCCATTGATCCGGGCATGTCTGTTTTGTGGCGCAACACGCGTCTGCTCAGGTCTGGAATATCTTCGACATGGAACAAGTTCGACGGGGGAAACCAGAGGTTTGGATCTTTGACTTGACCGCTCGCCTTTGAGGGCGCCACACAAGGTATGTTGTTGTTGTTCTCAGTCACAAGTCGCGTGAGCACGCGTCTGTGACAACGGGCGATGGTTCATAAGTCGCGGACTTTGCCAGATAAGTCAACCGTTGCTTTGACACGACCACGACCACTATCGTTAGTCGCTCGCGCTCGTCTGGACACCCTCGCCATCTAGTAAAGAGTTTCCTTTTATATTTGAGATGTCCTTTTTGTTATCGTAGGTGTTTGGGTTGGGTCAGTGGCGCGAACAACAACTAACCGCTTTGGCCATGTAGACTCTCAAACCACCTCTTCTCGGAGATTATTGAGGATGGCCCTATACTCGACCTTTCCGAGCTTATACACGACAGCCTGTTCGCAGAGGACGACGCAGAGGGGAAACCCCAAGGAGACCTCCTCGCCGACATTTCCCAGTCTTTGCAGTCCGCTCCATCCACGGATTCATCAACCAGTACATCTTCCACCAGCCCTCCGGTGCTGTCGCCGTTGCCATCTCCCACTCCATGCGAACTAGCCCTTGTTGTAGCCTCGGGCAGTGGTGCAGTGACTGCACCTCCTTCCACAAAGATGAGAGGAGAGAAACGACAGCGCGACAGTGCTGTCCCGGAGCCGGCGACCGCAAAGCGACCACGTCTTGGGCACGCCCAGAAAGTGTCGGCACCGACAGCGAAGCAGCCACGTCGGAGACACATACACGAGGGCTATCCCTCCGCCAGCCTAGACGTGACACGGCCGTATGCTTGCCCCCTCGACGGCTGCAAGGTGTCAGTAGTGGCCACGAAGAGCGCCATGAACAAGCACCTGAGGACGTGCCACGACCTCAAGGGCATGACGACGGACAGCGATGGTCGTATCTCATGCCCGCTTTGCGACAAAAAGATGAAGCCGGGCAGTCTCGGGCGCCATATTCTGGAGGTGGAGATGGACGCGGAAGTGTGGAGGTGTGCTGTCGAGGAGTGCATCGTGAAGATGGCACGAAAGACGTCCATGGAGCGCCACATACGTGAGCTTCATCCCGAGACGCGCGATACGGCGGCGCCTCAGCCTAGTCAGGGAGGGTGCGTGTTTTCCTGGATTGGCTATGCAGCTCGAACTGACCTCCAATGCTTAGTTGCAGCCATTCGGGCATCAAAGGGGAGTTCGATGAGCTCGATGTTTTGGATTCCGAGTCTGACTCGTGAGGATTGCTATCGCAGTGTGTAGTTCACTGTCACCTTGTCTAATGTGTCGGTCTTGTGTTTTGATGTCGAGGACATTGTTTTCGTGCTTTCGCGCAGTATTGTACATCACACGAAACAGGAAGTCTTCCTGAAGTTGTAGCATATCTGTAAAATGTAGACATATTCGAACCGCAAACGAATAGTAGTAGTGTATGACATTGGAAGCGTTCTTCAAGTACTTGCGTTGACTTGCCAATCTGACTTACATTCGTGAGACGTGGTGTTCCTCCCACTGAGTCCCGCGACAGAGTCGACTACCTGTTGGAAGTGCGCTCACAACTAAGATAGCGCGGTGCCGTCCTCTTGGTTCAGAGCTGGGATTTTGTATCATCAGAATTAATTATTCACATGAGCACATCGACAACCTGGTGTGCTATGTTCGCCTCTTCGCATCTTCACACAAGCTCTTCGTCTCTCTCTGAATAGTCCGTGATGTACCTTGATCGCTGACACAGAAAATGGAAACCACTGTTGATCGCTTTCACATGGAGCACATCAACCATTGGAGCCGGCAGCTCTTACTAGTGTATAACGCTAGCACCCGTTGATTATTCCTGCGGTCAGAATCTATGAGATGTTTTGGGAGATGACGCACTGGTGTCATCACATCGAACGACCTAGAAAACACCTTCATCACAACTCGTGATGTTGTGGAAAAGACTCACCTTATGCAGGAGATAGAGACAAAGATGGGACAAGAGCAGAAAGAACGCATGGGAGTGTTGTAAAAAAATAGTCAGCCATGGCTGAAAAGGGAAGAGATTGTTAGAAGTGATGCGTATTTCTGTCTACTTATCTGCGCTATGACCGGAATACTCAGGCTGAGCCATGGCCAATCTAGGTAGTACCATGCTCTACTGGAGCATATAATCACATTCTCTGATCTGTCATATATCTGAATGAGCGTACATGTCGACAGCGTGAGTGTGAGCAATGGTACTTACAGCTTTACAATGTTGTGCTCCGGTTACCTGGAGTCTTGCACCGCGATCTAAGATATGATGGTGTGAGTACTCTAGTGTTGTCCGATCGGTAGGCGACACATTTTGTGCTTCCTAGGAATGCAGCCGTAGGGCAGTTGGGTGGACAAGGCCCGGGGCGGACCAATGTGTGCATGCGGCATGTCGTCGATGGTAGCCGCATTCACCTCACTACTTTTCGTGCGTTCTTGAAGCTTCCGAGTGATCGTAGAGCGGTTGATCCGCGTGCCAGATGGGGCAGGTCTTCAAGAACAACGGTGGTGGTCGCGATTTCGTCCGAGTCTGCAAAAGGGGATGTCACAATGTGACCCGTGACACGACTCTTCTGCCAGCGAGTACTTTCACTACGCTGTTGATCTTCGCTTTGTCTGCTAGTCCGCACCCCTTGTTTCGTGGAGTTCAGGCAATCTCACGCATTCGTTAAAGCAGCGTACCTGGGAATTCTCCTGCCGCACATGATAACAAGTTGTGGTCAAATGGTGATCGATGGGCCGCAACAGTGCGTATGAAGAGGTACGCCAGTCATTGCTGCGAGTCGTGCTCAGTGATCCCTCCGCTGTCGTGGACTTGAACGGCTCAGCTGTGCTAACCTAGGTCAATGTATCGGCAGCCAGGAAACTCGGAGCTGGACTTACGACACATGTTCTTGGTTTGACGGGAACGATGCGATACTAGATTGAGCGTAGGTATAATCTGTCATTTGTAGGCAGTCGGTCAGTGTCAATTGATGTTTCGAGTGAACACACGTACACCGACATCGCAACGAGCAACTTCGTGTTTCGTTTGTACGACCCAAAAGCAGATCGACATGTTCAATGTTCTCATGTTCCACTTGTATGATCCAGATCAACATGTTCGACGTTCTTATATCTGTGAAAGGTGTTGCTAATACCTTCTAGACCTGCTTTCAGCTTTATATTGTTCAAAACCGGTGGTCAGTCATCTCCGTCGTGAAACCATCATGTCTGGAATACTGACTTTTCGTGGATTGCAGCTTATCCTCCTAGTGATTCATCGTTAACTGTCCTGAACAGTCTACACTTGTCGTGTACTAAGTGTTTCAACAACGACGGGGGCGGTGTCCTCCATGCGATCAATTGCAGGCCATGCCGTCGATATCATCGCACAATTCATCCAATAGGCGAAAGTTGATAGGCCAGTATCTGGGTATATGAAAAAGCACTGTTCGACGAGTGAGCGCCTTCTGTATACAGGTCGAGTCTCGTTGCTCACCGTATAAGTCAGATAGCGAATGGAGCATTGTTACAGGCGAAACACTGTCCGTGAAGTTGTGAATTTTCTGGATTTCCTATTTCATTCGTCGCAGTAGAGCGTAAGTTGCAGGTGGACTCGAGGATCACAGACCCTGTTACCTGGGACTTTGCAAGGGTGGAATGGCTGATGGCCTCCAGGGTATGATACGAGGGTTGGAATACGCTGTCGAGTTGAGGTATGTCAGGGAATTTCGTGGTATCGGCATGCAGGTTTGATGATTTACAGTGAAATAACATTATCACCAGAAGATCAGGGTATCTTGCGCACGTTGAATGTAAGTGGTAATGTGGAGCAATGTCTGACAATATGAAGCCGTGGTTGCGTGTCAAATGTCTGACTGAGTCGGAAATATACAGGATGAAGTCTACCTGTTCGATAACGGTTGTCTCTGCCTGAGGCAGCGAGGTGCAGTGAGCTGGGTCGTTTTTTTGTATGATTTCTTGTGCCGCATACTTATCCACTTTGTAGGGCCGAGCACGTCAATGCGGGCGCTGACGTGAAAGCGAATGCAACAACGCGCGTCAAACCGTCGCGCTTTGGCTGGCGAGTGTGGCAGGGGATGCCACAAAAGGAATCGCTCACAGTCACAGGTCGCGTGAGAACGCGTCCGTGACTGTTTTAAAGTCGCAGAGTTTGGCCAGACTCAACCCAACTGTGGCCTTCCCCCACCTCCACCCCCCATCCCCGCCACTTTCCAGAAGTGTGCCCCTCTAACATTCCGCCTTCATTATCATCACTCAGTCCACGCATCATGCCATCGTTCTTTCCGTAAGTACTCTGGTTTTCCGGTGGCGCCGACGTCGACTGACCTTTGTGGGTGCCCAGGTTCTCTGCGTCGGCCACTGAGTCTATGGAAAACGGGAGGGACGACGAACAAGGCTTGGAACTCGCGGATCTCCTCACCGCCGAGATCCTAGAAGAGGATGATGCACAAAAGAAGCGTAACCAAGAATACTGGGGGCTGTTCGACCCTAACGAGCCATCAGCTATGCCTGCGTCGTCACCAACGCCGACTTTGTCTGAAGAGACTTTGTTGGCACTTGTTGCGCTGGTCCTCCCACTGGCCGCGCCGCATCGGGACGATACACGGGCAAACGAGGTGGAGCCCGTCGCCTCTGGTTCCACGAACCAGTTGTCCATCCTTGCGCCTGGTCCACAGGTTCCACCCGTGGATGTGGCCGCATCCGGGCCAACGCCAACGGCCCCGTTCCTTTCTGCAAAGGCACAAGGGAAGAAGCGAGCCCGCGACGATGACGACGGCGGCGAGCGGCCCGCCAAAAGGCAGGCCACATCAAGTGGGGAGGAAGCCGCGGCCACTCAGGCCCCTGCCACATCCGCGCCAGCGCCGACGGCATCGTTGCCTTCTGCGAAGGCTCAAGGGAAGAAGCGGGCCCGCAATGACGACGGCGGCGAGCAGCCCGTCGAGAGGCAATCCGCACCCAGCAGGGAGGAAGCCGCGGCTACCCAGGCCGCTGCCGCATCCACGGTGCTTACTGCGACGAAGCCTGAGCGGAGGGGCGCCCATGCCGGATATGAGGACCCCATCCTTGTATCCGAGCCAGCGCAAACCTGCGCTTGCCCGTTGGAGGGCTGCGACGAGTCGTTCGCAGCCAACAAGAAGGATGCGAATGCACATCTGAGGCAGTCGCATGGCCTAAAGCACATGGCAGCCGACGCCGAGGGCCGTGTTTCCTGCCTGTGCAAGGTCGAAGGCGGCGTGGTGTGCGAGGCAAAGATCAGCCGCGGCGAATATGGCCGTCATCTCGTCGAGCGGCACCTTCCGAAGGAGGAGCTGATGGTATGGAAGTGCCCGAGGGAAGGGTGCACCTACCAGAAGGCTGCGAGGAAGTGGTCCGCGGAACGGCACGTCCGCCTATGCTTCGACAAGGCGCGCAAGAAGGCGGCGGAGGGCCACTGAGGGTGCGTGCTTCCCTCGATTGTCTGTGGGGGTCTAGCTGACATCGATTTTTAGCTCCGGCATAGACGTGTCGGACGGCGAAGAGTCAGAATTATGACCTTCGCTACGAGTGATTATTCCTTATCGTTATTTGGTTGCTCTTTGGTATCTGCTGTCACCTTGCTGTCGTGCTGTCGTGCTCTCACGTTGTCGTGCTCTTGTATTGTCGTGTTCTCGTGCTGTGCTGTGTGTTGGATGTATGATACAGCGATGATCACTGTCCGCCGAGTGACGTTTGTTGTAGTCATTGATTATTTGTCGTATAGTTGTTATCTAGATGGAATAATTGTATCGTCGTCTCCTCGCTCATCGCATCGGTGACTGCTGTGTAGGCTTCTTCACTCCAAGCAAGGCATGCATCGTCCGCCGCTTATGTCCTTGCCCGACAACGACCGCACAACGTTGAGGCCCGCTCACGAACCGGTATCTTTGAGAGTCGGTCAACATTGATGGCACTTGGTGTTGCAGAACACGGTCACGGTCAGAACATGTATTCAACCTGGATGCATACGGCTATAAAAGACCCATGACATGTTCGAAGCTGCTCGCCGAGAGGTCTGTAAAACGAGTACAGTCAACTGCAGCATCACTTGACGTCTCCTGTGTACAGCCGCAGGTGGCTCGTGCTGAAGGTTACTGATTGATACGGACTGTATTGTGCCCTACGTAGTACAGATTGACGCAATCTGTCGTGATGACACCAGACAGGTCAGCCTACTTTCGGATAGCTCAGAAAACACGCACAAAGGAGTGAACGTAGCAAATGAGACAGAGGTCGTGGAATGCAGAGTCGTTGCCTGAAGTAACGACTATGTCTTCCGCAGTCTCTGCTCGCTCTGTTCAAGTTGTCCCATGCGCTCCATAACTCCGCCGCCCTGTTCGTGATTGTGTTGATTATAGTGGGGATTTCGGGATACCTTGGGCACACTTGTTCCTAGCAGGCAAAGGCGGGAGAACTGGCAGTGGACATCATGATGTCCTAGAGCTGTTCGATTCAGGAGTACCCGTGGAGTCATACATGAACTGGCGCCAGCATGCGCCATGCACCCTGTAACAAATAAACCTCAGTATTTCCTCGGAAATGTGTGAAAGTACATACCTCTCGAAGATAGTCGACTCACTCTGCCAGCTATATTCCGGACATATGGTCGGTGATGCGGACTTGTATCCCATCTCTGCATGACGCTGAGACGTCGCAGACTACACGTAGATCGATGCTATTGGGGGATAATGATCCGTGGCACCGTGCACCGTGCTCAGTGATTGGTATTGGAGACAGACCTAGAGTTGCGAGATGGGTGGCGCTAGAGACAATTGTGTTGTGGTATTCCGTAATAACATACACCGACAAAGCAGAAAAATATTGTCGTGTTTCGAGGCTTTGAAGTGCATCGACAGGGTTACCCTGATGATGTCGTAGTCATTAATATTTCTAGCATTATTTCTTTGCGACGCCACCATGTGCTTCACCTGTTTGTCTGACGGGACATCGACAGCGACTGCGAGAGCGCACCTTCCTCTGAGTTAAATCTACGTCGCAATTAAGACCCAGCGTAAGTGATAGAGACTGCATTGGACATACTGGAGGATGACTGTTGAGAATGGGGGAGAAAGGATGGACAATGAACCGCGGCGGTGTTGTGAGCTTAAAAGATACATTGTGTAAGGAGCCCAGATCAAGTTAGTCTTTCAGCAGCGCGAGACTGAACTGAGTTGGGGATAGAGAACGGTACTTCAGGTGAACGCCGTCACGGTAGGAGATCTAGGAGATCGTACTGGAGAGAAGCCGCGATATCACGTGTAACACACCTTCTCTTGCAACGTTCACGGCCGCACGACGCAGCACTCTTGAAATTAATCTTTACTCAACGTCGAAGACCCACCGCACCACGATGAACACATACCCTTGGTTAACAAGACAAACTTACCTCGGATTGAGCTATACAATCACTTCCGGGTCAGGAAAACATGCGATGCCAACAAACACTGCTGTTTCTTTTGGCTGCTCCTGGCCACCAACAAACACTGTGCACGCCGTAGCCCGCTGCCACATGCTGAACTCGGGATCAGACGATCGCGACACATGTCTAGTTCGAGGTGAGTGTCTGTTACCACATGTCGAGAAGCAAAATCTCACCAGATGGTTACCGAACGAGGATAGAGGTATCTCATCCTGATAACTTTGCATCCCGATGCTGGCAGTCTGGCAGCAGGCGGTGGGGATCGTCGATTGATCTTCGCGCGAAGAGAAATGTGCACACGTGACACGCGCCTTCGGCCCAGGCTTCATGCACTGTGCACATCCTGATCAGGACCGCTGTTAGAACGCTGTGGGTCCGTGTACTCAGTCCGACTTGGCATCGACCCCAGGCATACTCCTGAGCGCGGTATCTGGTCGGTAGTCTACACTTCTTTCTAGATCTCTATCCCGCTCGATGGTTCGCTGGCAACTATCCGTCGATGCAGGACATCGCCATTGAGCGCAAGCGTGCTTCGGGGTATTGGTACGAGGGGCTGTGGGCACGATTGTGTCCGGATATACCACTGGTACGTCAGCACATCGTGTCCAGCACCGTGTCCCTGATCTTATTCAGTGTCAGTGGCAGTGCTGAGAGATCAGGCTTCTGAGTATACGCACTCGGAATTGGCGAGGCTTTCATTCGGACTGTCATAAACCCGACTCGGAAATGAGCGCATTGTTTAACCACGGACATTTGTATTCGGTCAGCGTGCGTCAATTTAGAGGTACGATCTAACTCACGTGGGGCGACGCCGTATTGGAGAATTTGTCTCGTATCGTTTGGTAGATGGAAACATTCCGTTTATCGTATGCCTGGAAAACATGATACTGATACCTTATGGTTTGATCCAAGCTCGGAAGACGACTGTGCGTACCTGTACATTTTTCTGAAACTATCACGTCTCAAGCGCTGACCGTGTGCCTTACACTACAGTGAAATGCCACAGAAATGGGACATGCTAAGCCATTTAGCTTGCACATGTGCGAGCTATATTCATGTCTGCAAACTTTGTTGGAAACAAAAATCAGCATTATCGCCTCGTTTGACATACGCAAGGGAGTGGTGTCATCTATGATACAAAACGAGCGAACCAATGGTCGGGTTGCCATTGTACGATCAACGAATCAGTAACAAGGTATGTATTTGTTTTCTTCAAGTAACTCACCATCTGTTCCCGCTGATTTGATGGATGTATAGCCACTCCGTCCTTCAAGGCATGATAATATAACCAACTGCGAAGTGAGTGGTTTGTCTCAGGATGAATGTTCGTGCCTCTTTAGATGAGAGGATAGGACAGTGCCATGTCGATTGTGTCTTCGCCACCCGAACGCCACACTGTATGTTTACTTGAGCAGGTAGCGCACCATTGGAAGGTCAGAAAGGCTGTTAATACTCTAGTGAGCTTTCGTCGCGAATACTGCGAACTACACGCGTTGTAGCTGGACATCTCCAGGTAGAGGCTCACCGGTGTATCATTCGTTCAATTGTTTATATCGCGGAACCGCCGCGCGCCACAGCAACTTCCGCAGATGAGACTCCTGCCGAGAAAGACAGAAGACCGTCAGCAGACTAGGACCAGTTCCAGCAGGCGATTGACAATGCTCCGGAGCCTCAGGTGTGTACAGTTCGTGGTGAGAAGTTTATTCCACAATATTGATGGCCGAATATACAAGAAGACATTCACCTGTACAACCCGAGTGGAGACATCCGAGGTCATATAATCGACGGTGGCAGAGTATGGCAGCCAGTGGACACTGTCTTCTGTCGTGGGTCCTTTGTGTTCGGTCGCTCCGCTCGGTCTGCCATTGATCCTGGCATGTCTGTTTTGTGGCGCAACACGCGTCTGCTCAGGTCTGGAATATCTTCGACATGGTACAAGTTCGACGGGGGATATCAGAGGTTCGGATCGACTTGACCGCTCGTCTTTGACTGACTAGTGGGGGCGCCACACAAGGTATGTTGTTGTTGTTCTCAGTCACAAGTCTCGTGAGCACGCGTCTGTGACCGTTCGTAAACTCGCGGAGTTTGGCCAGACGGGCTCTGAACCCAACCGTGGTCTTCCTCCACTCCATCCCTCATCCCCGACATTTCAAAGAAGTGTCCCCGCCTTTCCAACCTCCCAATCATCACTGAACCGAAAACTTCAATCATGGTTTCATTCTTTATGTAAGTAGTCTGGTTTGCCGGTGGCGCCGACCTCGACTGACTGTTGTGGATGTTCAGATTCCCTGCTCCTGCCTTCGCTCTCTCGCACGAATTTAAGACGGATGATCTGCAAGCTTTAGATCTCGCAGATATCCTGACCTCGGAGTTTCTCGAAGAGGACGAAGAGGACAGGAAGCACAAAGAGGAATACTGGGGGTTGAGCATTCAGGGCCAGCCATCTTCCGTGCCTTTGTCGCGGCCACCGTCCACCGCTCCTTCTGCCATCGCCTCGACCATGATATTCTCATCGACATCTGTCACGGTGAATCCTTCAGTCGCACACTGGCACCCACTTCCCGTTTGGTCTCAGGAAGGAGAACGGGACAACGAGATGGAGCCAGTTGCTTCTGGCTCCGTGAGCCCTTTGGCTATTCTTCCGCCAGTTCCACGGGCCTCACCTGCGGCCACATCAGCCCCAGTGACCCCACTGCCCTCCGCGAAGGCACTGGGGAAGAAGCGAGCCCGCGATGACAACGGTGATGAGCAGCCCGCCAAGAGGCGGTGCACATCGAGCAGAGAGGAGGCCCCAGTCACCCAGGCCCCTTCTGCACCTACGGCTTCCGACGCGACGAACGTGAAGCCTGAGCGGAGGGGCGCCCATGCCGGATATGAGGACCCCATCCTTGTATCCGAGCCAGCGCAAACCTGCGCTTGCCCATTGGAGGGCTGCGACGAGTCCTTCGCAGCCAACAAGAAGGCTGCGAATGCCCATCTGAGGCAATCGCACGGCCTAAAGCACATGGCAACCGATGCCGAGGGCCGAGTCTCCTGCTCGTGCAAGGTCGAAGGG
This sequence comes from Amylocystis lapponica, assembly GCA_022376435.1. NCBI lineage: Eukaryota > Fungi > Basidiomycota > Agaricomycetes > Polyporales > Postiaceae > Amylocystis > Amylocystis lapponica. The sequence continues at coordinate 95,253 of JABYQE010000013.1, forward strand.
GGCGTGGTGTGTGACGGAAAGATCAGCCGTGGCGAATATGGCCGCCACCTCGTTGAGCGGCACCTTCCCAAGGAGGAGCTGACGGTATGGAAGTGCCCGAGGGAAGGGTGTACCTACGAACAGGCTGCGAGGAAGTCGTCCGCGGAACGGCACGTCCGCACATGCTTCAACAGGGCGCGCAAGAAAGCGGCGAAGGGCCACTGAGGGTGCGTGTTTGCCTCAATTGTCTGTGAGGGTCTAGCTGACATCGATTTTTTCATAGACGTGTCGGACGGCGAGGAGTCAGAATATGACCTTCGTTACGAGTGATTATTCCTTATTATTATTTGGTTGCTTTTTGGTATTTGCTGGCTTCCTGCTCTTGTGCTGTCGTGTTGTCGTGCTCTCGTATAGTCGTGTTCTCGTGCTGTGCTCTGTTGGATGTATGATACAACGATAATAACTGTCCGCCGGCGGTTGTTGTCACGGTAGTCATTAATTACTTGTCGTATAGTTGTGATCTAGATGGAACAATTGGATCGTTGTCTCCTCGCTCATCGCGTCGGTGACTGCTATGTGGGCTTCTTAATTTTAAGCAAGGTAATACATCCGTCGTCCTCCGCCGCTTCTGTCCTTTCCCGACAGCGACCATATAAAGTTGATGCCCGCTCACAAATCGGCATCTCTGAGACTGAGAGTCGGTCAACATTGATGGCTCTTGGTGCTGCAGAACACCGTGACGGTTAGGACATGGAATCAAACCGAACACATTTGTCGATTAAAGACCCATGTCTGAGACGCCTTGTAAGTACTCGCTGTAAAGCGAGTACAGTCAACTGCAGCATCACTGGACGTTTCCTGTGTTTAGCCGCAGATGGCTCGTGCTGGGGGTTCAACGATCGGTACGGACTGCATTGTGCCCTACGTAGTACAGATTGATGCAATTTGTCGCGATGACACCCGACAAGCTGGTTCTTCGAGATCACTTCGTTTGTGTTTCATGCGCTGTCGTCATCTCTACAAGAATCATATCGGTATGGGGCACAGTCTCAGGGTCACACTTTCCATAGATGACACTGAACGGACGCACACCAGGTTGAAATGAACGACCTGCATACATGATGCCTCAGCAAGCACTCAGTACCTGCTCCGTCGCGCAACAGACAATCCTTGTTGCACTAATCTTGCAAAGATTCTTGATAATCGTATGTGGTCGCAGGATCCGTCAGTGCCTGTTGATCAAAGCTTCGCTCACGTTAGATCCATTTACAGCCAGATAATACAATCTAGCACTCACCTATGGGGACCGTCAAGGGATCCCTGATGCCACACATCCAGTTGAAATGATTCGGAGAGCAATGCCAGAAGGCACGCGTGCGGAAAAAATTATAGCCAACTCAATGGCGGTCCAGAGGACGACCAGTTGGAGGATCAGGCACAGCAGACAACAGACGACGTGCCCATGCCGAAGCACGAACACATTCGCAAGTCGCGCTAATACCCGTCCGTGCTCAATCGAACGGGCGGACATCACAACCGACAAGCCATAAGACAAGTGATCGCGAGTCGCGCCGCGCCGCGACCAAGCGGTTGCCGGGACCGTCACCACCCCCATGCACAGACCCCAGTGACCATACGTGAGAGACGCAGGGTGGAAATCAGGCAGAGGGCAGGTCAGATCACCAGCGGAGAGACCATCCGTGGACGACCTCCCCAAAAAGGAACCTTCCGGTGAAAGACGGTCTCGTGAGAAACGGTCATCAAGGACGCTATACGTGCCAACCGTCTTGTGAACGGCCGACATGCAAGACATCCCCATCACTGAGAGTACTTGCCTGCAGCCATGACGGCGCGACAAGATTTGCGCCCACCCCGAAACCCTGGGTGCACCCGAAGGCACACAGGAAGCTCGTAAGCCATGTGACAATGACCCCGTCGCTCCCCGACCAGGCGTTGTGGACGACCGAGAAGAGGGTTCGAGGGGGCAACGACGAGGATCGACAAGCACACACACGAGGCATGCACGAGGAAGCACAAGTCGCACCGGTCCCGTCCGCCTCAACTCGCAGGAATGGCGAATGTCGGAGAACCACCACGACCTAGTGGGCACACTCTACGACAGTCGACGAGCTTCGCAAGTGACCATGTGCCGTGAGGGCCGGACTAGCCGAGCGTGATCCGGAATGAGGATGGTATGGGAGGGACTGCCGTGAAGGGGGGAGAGGACCACCAGGGCCTAGCGGGCACACTCATAGGCCATGGACGACGAGCCACACGACAAAACGTGGGCAGGTGACACACGACGCGAGGACCAACTAGCCAAGCGAGGTCAGGAATGTAGGGATGTGAAGAGGGATGGGTCGAAGTCAGCTTGAGGCACACAGTCGGACACTTTGAGGCACACGTGATCTATGTATGATATCCGTCGTCGTCGGCTGTAAGGTGATATAGTCGCAATGTATTGAAGCTCGTTGCGCAGCTGCTGTTCCTTGAGAGAAATATTGTCAGCCAACGACGGTTTAGGAACATGACGCGCCACGGTCAGCCACAAGCCATGCTGAAGTGTCGTGTGGCGGAGGGTTGATGTGGCGCGGTCAGCCGCGACATCAGAAGTTTGCGATATCGAGTCAGCCTTACAACCTGAAAGCGTCAAGAAGTCAGACAAGTCAACTAGAAAGGCAGACGCCACAAACAAGCGAGGTCTTCATCCACCAGAAGTAGGACGCGTCGATGTCTGCTGAGACGCCGTCGGCCAGAAGTTTGGGGCGTAGGTGGTGTCGTGCGTGGGTATCTGTCAAGATAAAATGAGAACATCAGCAAGGACGACAGGAACACGTCCCAAGAGCGGGACGGAAGGGGAGGACACACGGTGGCCAGACCTGGTTGAAGAAGGCATCGAAGATGTAATGGGTGACTTCCTCACACGATGGTCCCACCAGTAGCGGTACATCGTATCCGGCAGATGAGAGAGGAAGGCCGGGATGATGGTGGAAGGAGAGAACGATGAGAGAAAGCGAGGGCTGTGGCTGGGATCTTTTAGTGAAGGGTCACCTGATGCGCAATTGTGGCCAGCCACCGAGGCTGACGGGCGGCTGGGCTCAGAAAGCCACATTTAGCACAGCAAACAACGGACCATGAGGTAGGATGGGAACAAAGTCAAAGACGGCGGCTGGTAACGAAGAGCTGCAAACACACAGCCAGTGCTACCGTTGTCGGATATGATAGCTGATCGGTCGGCGGCGCACCTATGAGATGGTGCGACAAGCCTGCCTCCGCGAGAAGTCGGGGGCCCACACACCTGGGCGCTCTCCGCGCGATATCTGGCGTATCATCCGATCAGACTGCAATGCTCTCCTCGACAGCCGCCTGGAGCCTGAAGCTCGGAGGCGTAGTCAACGGAAAGCGTACGCGAAGACGATGCAGCCGTCTACACCTGCGCTCCGAGTTGGCAGAATGCGCACCCCCGAGACCGTAGCACAGGCGAGGCCATGCGTGCAGCGAAGACGCGGTAGCGTTATTTCCATGCGACACCACCATGTGCTTCACCTGTTTGTCTGACGGGACATCGGCAGCGACTGCCAGAGCGCACCTGTTTCTGAAATCAATCTGCATCGCAGTTGAACTCTAGCTGAAGTGATCGACCTCATTGAACATACTAGAGGATGTTTTTCGAGAATGGGGGGAAAAGGATGGACAATGAACCGCGGTGGTGTGCCGATAGTTGGGCTCTTACAAAATACATTGCCAGTGTGTACGGAGCAATGAAGTTGATCTTTCAGCAGTGCGTCACGGTAGGAGCTCGAGGAGATCGGGTGGCGACGCGATATCGCGTGTATCATACCTTCTCTTTCACTGACGTTCACCAACGCTGCATTTTGAATTTCATCTTTACTCAACGTTGAAGACCCACCACAATACGTTGAACAGGATATACACGACAACATCCAATATAAATCATTGGACTTCAATGATTGAAGAACGGAAGGTCCTACTGAAACTTGCTCACTGCTGCGAGACAGGCGTCACGATGGCCTTTATTCTGCAATCGTTCAACGTTCAAACGTACCAGCATCTTCACGTACGCAACGGAAGAGAGATCTACTCGCTCTTCGAACGCGTGGGGCTGCGTCGTGGTATGTACCGTCATTCAACCCAGTCAGCTTTGCAATCTGACGAGGGAGGGCTCCCTCGGATTTCTCACAAAGCGGGATGCTATCAGGACTAAATCTTCTCCAAAGATGTACCCCTCGGAAGACATTGCACTGGACCACCCCACTTCCTCGTGTACAAAGACAGTGGCGTTCGCCTCCCAGGTATCACATAGTTCGGCACGTTTATCCCCGCCACGATCCCGCCTCCGGGCGCACTCGCCAATGCCTAAGGCTACGATGTTCTATCCCATTAGCGGTCATTTATTTGGCTTTCAGGGCAGCTTCCATCTCAAATTTGAGGCGGACATGTCAACTTTTTTCGAATCCATCTAACAGTTGCCTTTGTGGTAAAGCAGGCTGTGCGCTTCTTCTTTCCGCATCTAGGGCTCGAATATAAGTCTTTCCCCACCACAGACACTGCAAGGTTGCTCGTCTTGATACCTGGCGTTCACTCGGGGGTTGGAACTTCGTTCGATAATCATTCTTTGCTTAGACCTGTGATTTGAGGTCAGTAGGCTCGGACAGCTTCAAGGGATGGTTCAAAATCGTCTCCCAGCTTCAATTTGCGAATGGTTTGTTCCCTTTGGGGTGGTACAAAGGGCATGGGGCCAAAACGGATTGATCTTTGAGGCTACGTGCCTGATGCCGGCTTCTGCGTTGTTCTTCTGCGTTGACTCGCCCATGGGTGGCGCCGCACAAAGGTTCGGCTAGTCTTGTTCCACAGTCTGGGAGGTATAAAACGGCAGAGAGTTGTCAACTTCCTCCCAGTACCAATCTGCCCGACTTCCGTTTTTGCAGTGGCGCTCCCTTTCCCATTTAACCCAGTCCTTCCATCGGCCTCATCCTCACATTGAACATGTCTACGACCACGGCTGGCGAATCCCAGTGCGTCATTTCATGTTTTTCTGCTGCTCGCAGCAACTAATTAACTTGCGCATGTCAGGAATTCTCGAACATTCAGCCCAAGACCCCTTGGGTCGACCTCAGTGCCCAGCCACCTCATCTGGGAAGAACCGCAGGCCTCACCGCAGTACGTTCCGTGTTGTGGACCTTGCTCTATCCGAGTGTACTGACGCCGTGGCACGATCAGGCCTGCCCCCGTTCGGCAGGAAAATGAAGAAGAAAAGAAGGTTGAGCTCAGGAAGTTGTATACAGACTTGACGTGGCTCGAGGAGAACCCACTTGGACGCATCACTGCGTGCGTTTGTGTCGGTGCTGTATCAGCCAGCGATGAGCTTATTCTGTATACAGAGCACAGCGGACACAACGGGCACGGGAGGTAGGAGACGGGGTACACGGACAGAGTGGTAGTCCTATCGTCGGAATGGTAAAGCTTTGCATACCCTTGTTGATTCTGCGCTGACAATTTGCTGCGATACAGATCATCCTGCCTTCCTTCTGTACTCGTCATGGCCACACTGGATTATCACTCAGTTTACTCAGCATGTCATCGTTCTTGCCGTAAGTACTCTGGATTCCGGTGTCGCCGACGTCGACTGACCGTTGTGGGTGTCCAGGTTCTCTGCGCCGGCCTTCGCCCTGGATCTCACAGACCTCTTCACCGCTGAATACCTAGAAGAGGACGAAGGACAAAGGAAGCACAACGAAGAATACTGGGGGCTGTTCGTCCCCGACGAGCCATCTTCTGTACCTGCGTCGTCGCGGCCCCTGTCCGCTGCCCCTTTGTCATCGCCATCCGATCATCCTCTAGTCGTACACAGACCTCCCACCAGGTCTCCAACGCGAACTTTGTCTGAAGAGACTGTGTTGGCCCTTGTTGCGCTGGTCCTCCCAGTGGCCATGCCGCATCGGGAAGACACACGGGCAAACGAGGTGGAGCCCGTCGCCTCTGGTTCCACGAACTAGTTGGCCACCCTTGCGCCCGGTCTACAGATCCCACCGGTGGATGTGGCCGCATCCGGGCCACCACCGACGGCTCCGTTGCCTTCTGCAAAGGCACAAGGGAAGAAGCGGGCCCGCGATGATGACGACGATGGCGAGCAGCCCGCGAAAAGGCAGGCCACATCAAGCCGGGAGGAAGCCCTGGCCACTGGCACCCGGGCCCCTGCCACATCCGCGCCAGCACCGACAGCCTCGTTGCCTTCTGCGAATGCCCAAGGGAAGAAGCGAGCCCACGACGACGACGGCGGTGAGCAGCCCGTCGAGAGGCAATCCGCACCCAGCAGGGAGGAAGCCCCGGCCACCCAGGCCGCTGCCGCATCCACGGTGCTTACTGCGACGAAGCCTGAGCGGAGGGGCGCCCATGCCGGATATGAGGACCCCATCCTTGTATCCGAGCCAGCGCAAACCTGCGCTTGCCCGTTGGAGGGCTGCGAAGATTCCTTCGCGGCCAACAAGAAGGCGGCGAATGCCCATTTGAGGCAGTCGCACGACCTCAAGGGCATGGCGGTCGATTCCCAGGGTCGCGTTTCTTGTCCCTGCAAGATCGAGGGCGACGCGGTGTGCATTGCGAAGATCAGCCGTGGCGATTTCGGCCGACATCTCGTGGAGCAGCACATCGCCAAGGAGGACATGAAGCACATAGCAGCCGACGCCAAGGGCCGAGTTTTCTGCTTGTGCAAGGTCGAAGGCGGCGTGGTGTGTAACGCGAAGATCAGCCGTGGCGAATATTGCGGCCATCTCGTTGAGCGGCACATTCCCAAGGAGGAGTTGATGATATGGAAGTGCCCGAGGGAAGGGTGTACCTACCAACGGGCTGCGAGGAAGTCATCCGCGGAACGGCACGTCCGCGCATGTTATGACAAGGCGCGCAAGAAGGCAGAGGGCCACTGAGGGTGCGTGCTTGCCTCGGTCTTCTGCGGGGGTCTAGCTAACATTCATCCTTCAGCTCTAATTCGAATTTCAAGTCGTGGCTGTCGCTGTCCTGGTAACCCAAATATTCTCTTTGCCTCGTGCTATGACCTTGTTGTCGTGCTGTGCGAGTCTCCGTCACACCCTAAATTCAGAAACATAGTGTATGTTTAAATAGTACTACATGCATTTGGTCCCAGATCTCGAGGACTCCTTTTCAAATGCGTGCCGTGATACCTACTTGCGTCGACCTTTGCTCATCCCGTCATGGTCTCCTGAATCCTGATCCGGCAGGTCTTCAAGATTCAAGAACTTGATGGCCATGTGAAGAGAGAATGTCACAGTGTGACACGTGATGGAAGTCTTTTTGTCCGCTGGCAACGCTATCCAAGTCGACGAGCGTACTGGTGGTCAAACGTCTTGCTGTCGACCTTCCCGCCGTCTCCTGGGATTTCTTGGAATTTTAATTGTGCGCAAGCCATCTACCTAGCGCCAGCGGAATTTCTCGGCCTCAAATTCATGCTGCTAGACATCCGCTTGCTATCTCAAGATCGTGCGTTGAAGAGGTCCTCATTGCGCGCGAGTCTTACTGCTATATATCTACGAACCACTGCAGGACCATGGTCAATCACAAGAGGCTATAAACATGTGGAGACGAACCAGGTACGCCGTATTTTGTGTTCATTTTTGTCCAGCGATCCGGCCTTCTACTCCGGGCATAGTATGTTTCGCGTGATGCCATATTCTGAGGTGTAGTGGTTGGGCCCGGCATGTGCAAGGCGTGTGGTCAGATTGACCGGATAGCCATGACCCGATATCGAGCGTAGGCATGTATCTATGAATTATCACTGGTCCGCTTTCGTCAATCCGGAGCCTAGAATGAATGCACCCATGAAGATTTCGTGACGGTGAACTTTTGCATCCGTCGCTGCGGGTTAATCAGGCATGACAATGCGTTTAGAGGATTTTCTGGGGACGTGCACTGCGTCTGACTAAGTTCGGTTCGAGAGCCCTGGTAAATTATTGGAAGCCCCGCCGAAACACATTGATCTGGAAGACTCACCCTGCACATAACTTTCAGCGTAAAGGTTTGGCGATTGCCGACTCCTCCATGGAACCTTGCACAAAAGTCGGAACACAGTGTTTTTGGCGGGAGCCGACTGAACAGGCAATCGCCTAGCACAAGGGCAGTGTATTCACACCTTTATTGCGGTGACCTATGAGAGCAAGCTGATTCTCGGGCTACCTATGTAAATGCAACGAGCAACTTCTCGCAGGGTGAGCACCTGTCGCGCGTGAAATTTCCAGTTGCTCACCATATGCATCGCCAGGCAATCAATGGATGCTCATACTGGCGAAACTGTAAGCGATATCTGAAAGTATACTCCGAGTGTGGTGACTCACTTCCTCTATCTTCATTTGTCAGAAGACGACCTTCGGCGTGCATTTGAGATCGATCAAAGGACAAAGAGTGCGTGGTCATCGAGCGCATCATCACGAGGGGAAGAGCCTGGAGCACATTGACAACGAGATATGTGGCTCGAAGTAAGTGCCTGAGTCGGGATATGCTGCGGAAAGTTGTACGCAGTCTGCGTTCCGAATTTGAGGAACTGTCAGGGTGGCGAATTCACAGATAAGTCACAGTATAACCACTTACCGAAGCCATAGCGAAACAGATGTGTCCACGTCAGCCCTAGGAGTGTCCTCCGTATGTTGGCTCCAGTGATTGCTAGTGGTTTTGTGCCCCCCGCGCGACGCACAAAGCAGCGTGTTTGACAAAGTGAGGCTACTGTTGTTTGTCAGACAACGTAAGACTGACCAGCAAACGTGCAGGAAGAAGCTGACGCGTGGACACTTGACGTCCTACAGGTTGACCAGATCTGAGAATAGCCAGGCTGTCTGACCGAAATGTCGAAGAGTCGACGCCTTCATATTTGTGTCCTTCGCGGTCTGGCCACGGTGTGTCCGCATTGTTGTGCTAGGTACATCATGGCGGTCGCCATCAGTGTAATGAACTTGCGGCGTCTGACCTCTGCTCTTTGGCTGGGTAGTGTGGCGGGGCGCGCCACAATGTTGTTGATTTCAGTCACAGGTCTCGTGAGAGCGCGTCTGTGACAGGAGGCAACGGTTCATATTGTTGCGGACTCTGGCTCAACACAACATTGCCACCCACCATCCCGACCTCTCGCATCCCAAATCAATACATCTCTCGGAAAATTCTAATAATCCACCATACAAGTTATTTACATGGCGTCTCCACTCTTGTGAGTCTCCGGGTTCGGCCAGTGGCGCGAACTCGAAATACAACTGACGGCCGTGCAGCTTCTCATATGGCTTCCCTGGAATTCATCTCTTCGACGAAGAAGTTCCTGCGTTAGATATCTCAGAGCTCATACACGATGATCTCTTTGAGGAGGAGGAGGAACAAGCTATCCCTCCAAACCGAGCACTGGCAGATTCCCCAGCGGCCATCGTCCTCTCCGATAATGAGCCTCCTCTATGGCTACCGCTTGGTAACTGGCCACTAGAGTCATCCCTGGAACTGCTTCAGACCGCATCGCCATCGCCGTCGACAATCACTCACGTCCTACCAATACCATCCTCGTCTGCAATCGGCGCGTCTTCTCCGGCCGTGCCAACTAGGAAGCGTCAACTCGAGCATGACGCTGCCGAGGTGCCCGCGAAGAGACCGCGTGTGAAGGCTCGCACGGCGAAGGGTCGACGCTCTGCCAATGCTAAGGGAGAGGTGTCTCGGACCAAGGGTGCCCATGCCGGCTACCCTGAGCCGTTATTGGTGAGGTCGGAGGCGGCATGTTACTCGTGCCCAATCAACGGGTGCGATGTGTGGTTTGCCTCGGGCGAGAGAGCTGCGCGGGACCACCTGGAGGTGTGTCACAACCTCGAGGGCATGGAGAAAGACGTGGAAGGCTGTGTGTTGTGCCCGTGCGAGAAGGAGGACGGGGAAGCATGCGGGGCGGCGATGAACCCGGAGAGCCCTGGTCGGCATTTGCTGGATGCTCATCTCGATCAAATGGACGTCGTATATCCTTGCCCTCTCAATGGGTGCAAAGAGTGGATTGGTGCAGGGAAGACGGCGGCACAGGACCACCTCAAGGTGTCCCATGATCTCGAGGGTATGGAGAGGGATGCGGAAGGCCACGTATCGTGCCCTTGCGAGAAGGAGGATGGTGCAGAATGCGAGTCGTCGATGGCTCCCGGGAGCCTCGGACGTCACTTGATGGATGCGCATGTCTGTGAGGAATTGTGGCGTTGCCCACTGTGCACAAACACAGACAAGTCCTTCAGGAGGAAGACGTCCGCGGAGCGACATATCCGAGACTGCCACTTCGGAAAGTCGAAGCCTGGTGGAAGGTGCGTTTTTGATCCTCTCACCTGTAAATATGATTTGACATGACGTGAATCAATTAGTTCGAGCCACTCGGGGAATCACAAGTAAGGGTCAGAGGTCGGAGCCGCAAGCTTCGTCGTCAGTGTGGGTTTGTTATTTTTATTGGAATATTTGTTTTTTTGTGCTATCTAGGACTTTGTTCTCGTGCTCCTTTGCTCTCGTGCTCCCTTGCTCTCGTGCTCCCTTACTCTCGTGCATTGTTGTTTGTTGTCCGCCGTTGTATTTGATATCCCAAAAGAGGTTCTTACTGGAAATGTAGCATATCTGTCATCAGTACGGACGCATCTGTACTGCAATAGAATGATACTGTCTCGAGTCTATGAACTTCGCTGGTGCCATCTTTCTGCGTCGACTGGTGCAAGTCAAACATGCATGCTTCGGTACCAGTGTTCACTATTCTAAGAGAGATGACCATTCGGGCCTTGCGTCGAAATGGACTTGTGAGGCACTGTGACTCCACACACGGTACTAGCCGCAGAGTCCTGTTGCTCCAGGTTTCTTCGCCTCAGCACTGCGTTACTGGAAAGTCTGGAGACAGCTTTCAATACGTGGTCTTCTAACATTGCCACAGAGCGATCTGTACGCGTACTAGTAGGTCGTGTGTATCCTCTCAGACTCCCCATATTCAGACTCGAGTAGAGAATGTTGCTTACCAGCTGCGGAGATTGAACGCAATAGACCACGTCGGATAGATTGACAAGGATTGCGATATTAATAAGTATTCGCGGGGTGCCGCATGCTCATGGTATCCTCGGGAGCATCAACGGTCTCGCATTCAGGCATGTATGTTGTCGAGATTACTTAGTACAGTCATATGATTGCCTTGGCATCTTCAGAGTCGACATGAACTCACTGTGTAATGAGAACTAGGAGCCATTCGCGATCTCAGAAGACATAGTAGACACACCTGCATCTATCCGAACCTGTACGCTCCGGAAAGAGTGTTCCATTGACATATCAACACAACGCCACAAGGTAGGAAGCCGATATACTTTGAGGAATGCACAATCGTGCGGCTGCAGGAAGCCAGAATATAGAATGTTGCCGAAAGCACAGGTACCGCGGTAGATAATGTAGACCAGGCTCGTTGGATTGAATAGTTCTTGCGCTGGATGATGATTGTGGTAAGAAGTAAAAGGTTGAAGACTCGAAGCGTTGACTCGGTCTGCTTGCGGCCTGTATAGAGGAACATCGCCGAATGCGGCAAGCCTTGTATTCGAGGCGACCCTCGTGTGAAATGATGGAGCCCGCCTGCTGGCAAGGCACGATCACGAGTCGACAAATATTCCATGGCTCTGCTTCGAGTGTGGCATCTTGGGGAACTCACTCTGCTTCATCGCCAGCATCTAGTTGATGCTATCATCTTGGAGATTTATCTCGCCAGCGCATCTGCTCGCCCGACAAAACTGGTAGAGGCATGGCAGGCACTCCGATGAGCGTCGACCATGAACCATAACTTGCGGAAGGAAGTTCTTGACTACGATCCTTGTTCGGGTCCGTGTTCCAAGATTTCACGACTCAAGTGGCACTGAAGGTGGTCGTTCTGGATGGGCTGCATTCTGGTGAGGTCATATCGGTGTTTGGTGGACACAGCCCGCTCAGAGGTAGTGATGTTGGAGCTACGGCAAGACATTCGATCTCTGGCCTGCACTAATTTGCTCGTGGAGCTCAGGCGACTTTGCGTTTTAGTTGAAGCAGCGTACCTCTGGATTTTCTCGTCAAAATGCCGCAGATACTTCCCACCAAGTCATGGTTGAATGCTGACGATGGGCCGTGACGGTGCGCATGCAGAGGGCGTAGACAATCAAGGTACGCCAGTCATTACTACGAGTCGCGCTCGGTAGTCGTTCCGTTATCGTGGACTCGGATAGTTCAGCTATGCTCACTCAGATCAATTTATCGGAAGCTAGGATACTCCGACCAGGACTTACAAGGCATACCTTTTGACGGGAGCGATGTAATTTTGGATTGAGCGTAGGTATGACTTGTAAACAGTCAGTCAGTGTCAATTAGAGTCTCGATTGAATGATTCACATACACCATTATTGCCATGATCGACTTCATGTTCCGTTTGTACGATCCAGATCAACATGCTCAACGTTCTCATATCTGTGAAAGGCGTTGCCAATACCTTCTAGATCTGCTTTCAGCTTTATATTGTTCAAAACCGGTGGTCAGTCATCTCCGTCATGAAACCATCATGTCTGGAATACTGACTTTTCGTGGATTGCAGCTTATCCTCCTAGCGATTCATCGTCAACTGTCCTAAAAAGTCTGCACTTGTCGTGTACTAAGTGTTTCAGCAACGACGGGGGCAGTGTCCTCCATGCGATCAATTGGGGGCCATGGCGTCGATATCATTGCACAATTCGTCCAATAGGCGAAAGTTGATTGGCCAGTATCTGGGTATACGAAAAAGTACTGCTCGACAAGTGAGCGCCTTCTGTATACAGGTCGAGTCTCGTTGCTCACCCTATAAGTCAGATAGCGAATGGAGAATTGTTACAGGCGAAACGCTGTCCGTGAAGTTGTGAACTTTCCGGATTTCCTATTTCATTCGTCGCAGTGGAGCGTAAGTTGCAGGTGGACTCGAGGATCACAGACCCTGTTACCTGGGACTTTGCAAGGGTGGAATGGCTGATGGCCTCCAGGGTATGATACGAGGGTTGGAATACGCTGTCGAGTTGAGGTATGTCAGCGAATTTCTTGGCATCGGCATGCAGGTCTGATGGTTTACAGTGAATCACCAAAAGATCAGGGTATCTTGCGAACGTTGAACGTAAGTGGTGTCGTTGGCTCCGCAGTTACAATATCGAGCAATATCTGACAATATGAAGCCGTGGTTGCGTGTCAAATGTCTGACTGACACGGAAATATACAGGATGAAGTCTACCTGTTCGATAACCGTTGTCTCTGCCTGAGGCAGCGAGGTGCAGTGAGCTGAGTCGTTTTTTATGATTTCTTGTGCAGCATACCTATCCACTTTGTAGGGCCGAGCACGTCAATGCGGTCGCTGACGTGAAAGCGGATGCGACAATGCGCGTCAAACCGTCGCGCTTTGGCTGGCGAGTGTGGCAGGGGATGCCACAAAAGGAATCACTCACAGTCACAGGTCGCGTGAGAACGCGTCCGTGACTGTTTTAAAGTCGCGGAGTTTGGCCAGACTCAACCCAACTGTGGCCTTCCCCCACCTCCACCCCCCATCCCCGCCACTTCCCAGAAGTGTGCCCGTCTTACATTCCACCCCTATAATTATCACTCAGTCAACATGCCATCGTTCTTTCCGTAAGTACTCTGGCTTCCGGTGTCGCCGACGTCGACTGACCGTTGTGGGTGTCCAGGCTCTCCGCGCCGGCCTTCGCCCTGGATCTCGCGGACGTTCTCACCGCCGAATATCTGGAAGAGGACGAAGGCCAAAAGAAGCGCAACGAAGAGTACTGGGGGCTGTTCGTCCCTAACGAGCCATCAGCTGTGCCTGCGCCGTCACCAACGCCAACTTTGTCTGAAGAGACTTTGTTGGCCCTGGTTGCGCTGGTCCTCCCACTGGCCGCGCCGCATCGGGACGATACACGGGCAAACGAGGTGGAGCCCGTCGCCTCTGGTTCCACGAACCAGTTGGCCATCCTTGCGCCCGGTCCACAGATCCCACCGGTGGATGTGGCCGCATCCGGGCCACTACCGACGGTTCCGTTGCCTTCTGCAAAGGCACAAGGGAAGAAGCGGGCCCGCGACGATGACGACGATGGCGAGCAGCCCACGAAAAGGCAGGCCACATCAAGCCGGGAGGAAGCCCTGGCCACCCGGGCCCCTGCCACATCCGCGCCAGCGCCGACAGCCTCGTTGCCTTCTGCGAAGGCCCAAGGGAAGACGCGAGCCCACGACGACGACGGCGGCGAGCAGCCTTCCAAAAGGCAATCCACTGCGAGCAGGGAGGAAGCCCCGGCCACCCAGGCCCAGGCTGCCACATCCGCGCCAGTGCCGACAGCCTCGTTGCCTTCTGCGAAGGCCCAAGGGAAGAAGCGAGCCCACGACGACGCCGGCGGCGAGCAGCGTGCCAAGAGGCAAGCCACTTCGAGCAGGGAGGAAGCCCCGGCCACCCAGGCCGCTGCCCCATCCACAGTCCTCGCTGCGACCAAGCCTCAGCGGAGGGGGGCCCATGCGGGTTACGAGGACCCAATCCTGGTATCGGCCGGTACTTGTGCTTGCCCCATGAATGGCTGCGAAGATTCCTTCGCGGCCAACAAGAAGGCGGCGAATGCCCATTTGAGGCAGTCGCACGACCTCAAGGGCATGGCGGTCGATTCCCAGGGTCGCGTTTCTTGTCCCTGCAAGATCGAGGGCGACGCGGTGTGCTCTGCGAAGATCAGCCGTGGCGATTTCGGCCGACATCTCGTGGAGCAGCACGTTGCCAAGGAGGACATGATGGTATGGAAGTGCCCTAGAGAGGGGTGCACCTACCAGAAGGCGGCAAGGAAGGAATCCGCGGAACGGCACGTCCGCACATGCTTCGACAACGCACGCAAGAAGGCGGAGGGACACTGAGGGTGCGTGCTTGCCTTGATTCTCTGTGGGATTCTAGCTGACATTGATGTCTTAGTTCCGGCAGAGACGTCGGACGTCGAGGAGTCAGAATTCTGACCTTCGTTCCCAGTGGACGTTCTTTATTATTATTTAGTTGATCTCTGGTCCCTGCCATCCTCTTGCTGTCGTGCTGTCGTGCTCCCGTGCCGTTGTGCTGTCGTGCTCCCGTGCTGTCGTGCTCTCGTGCTCCCATGCTCTCGTGCTCCCGTGCAGTGCTGTGTTTTGATTTGTCGGTCCGTCGCTGTATAATATATCTAGAAGGGACAATTTGACGCAAAGTGTATGTATATAATTGGTACTCCATGTACTTGTATTCTGTCCACAATCTAGTAGCAGAGTATCGAACCTAAATATCGCACGTTGACATTTTTCTGCGTTCTGCGAATAATACGACATCTGTTGAAGTGCGGATGCGGTCTTCTGCATATACTAGACGCCCGTGGCACAGGCGCTAGTATGAGCGCTTATCCTCGCCCGCATATTAGCTCCGAGACAGCCATCCGAGTCACCGATTCAACGACTCACCGCCCTCATTACTGTGTACATAATCCCGAAGGTCAGTTCTCTTCAATCCTGATGAAGTTGCTCATATTAATGTTATTACTTGTCATTCTGTCAGACATGTCAGGTTGCCCGCCATCTTCATCACCACCAAAACTCGAACATTCTCTCGATCAGCAAGCCGACGGTGCGGTTGACAAGTCTGACCACGATACGAGGCACTGCTCTTCACAGAGACGATGCGATACGGCGGAAAACCACTTCTCTCCGTAGGTTCTCCACAACTCGTTGGCATCCGCGAATAGCCTTCCAAACGAGTTACTTGTGATGATTTTCCGCTGGTGCGAACACGTCCATCCCACTGGTCAGTGGTCACTATATGCTTTGGCGCAAACTAATGAGAGTATGTCACTACTGGCGCAATGTTGCTCTCGCTACTCCTAGCCTGTGGGTCAACATCGACATCACAAAGCCCATTGAATTCACATCCATGTGCCTGGAGCGTTCTCAGAGCGCGATGCTCAAGATCTTCATCCCTGATAGAAAGTCAAATCGAAAGAAGCTCATTAAACCTCGAAGGTCCTTGAATTCCCCCGATCTGTTCGACGTTTTCGAGTTATTAGCCTCGCACAGTGACCGCATCCGAAGTTTGCGACTTCCACATCCATTACTACTTGACATCGGCACTCTCATTCTTTATCCATGATATTCAATGCAAACACTGCGAACACTCGATATAAGGTCGTCTTTTCAAATAGACGACCTACCTATCGTTTCCACCAGTATATCACTTCCGACTCTCCGTTTGCTCACACTGAGTCGTATACGCTTACCACCAGACGCCCCTGTCCTCAGCAATCGTTGTGCTGGAACTAGAACACTCTATTCAAGGTCATACGACGTCGATGGATGCCCTTCTGGGGATCTTGGACAGGTGTCCCCAATCAGAACAGCTTTCACTCTGTTCGTGTGGACCTTACCTCTCGGAGGCAATCTCTTTCTACCCTGAACCGACCCGTCTCATATGTCTCACGAAGCTCCGTGACTTGACGTTGTGGACCGCACCGATCTCGATCTCCTACTTCCTCGCACATCTCGACCTCCCAATCACCACCTCCATCACGGTTCGAAGTGTATGTGCAAATATCGACTTCGATGACCAGAACGTTGCCATCTTCACGTCCATGTTACCTCGGGATCAGTCCAGATTGCCTCATGTGGCTGCTGCACAGCACGCCTCACTGTTCCTGACCGACGAGATATTGGAGCTCAGGATAGTTCAAATTTTCGGTAGCGACATCGACCGGGAAATTGTCTCGCACTTAACGCTTGGATACTACGAATGGCCGGACATGGACCCGGCCGCACTGCTGCCCAGGGCACTCAGCGAAGTCGCACGGCTCCTCAGCTCGTCGCCCATCGAGCACTTCAGAGTCTTGGGCCACCGAAACCTTCTGACAGAACGCGATTGGCTTGATGCCTTGTGCCGTATTCCCCGCCTGAACTGCCTCGACTTCGAAACTTCCAGCTTCGGCGACGCCGTGCCTCTCTTCCGCGCATTGTCTAGAGGATTCCAGGACTCTTCGGGAGACGTGATCTGTCCGCATCTCCGGTCTATGTACGTCCGGGATGCACCTCTCGGAAACGGGGCGGCAGAATTGCTCATAGAGTGTCTCGAGAGCCGTGCTGCGAAAGGCGCGAGGCTGGAGCAGCTGGTGCTCTACTGCTATAACATGGTCGACGATATCGAGCTGACGGGCGAGCTTCTGGAACGGTTGAAGAGCCTGCAGGACGTCTTCATGTATAGCCCCCCACGCGAATTTGTAGATTCGGACGAGGATGAATATTAATAAGACGGGGTGGATTCGCTCTCTCAAGCGGTTAGTACTGCTTAGTGATCAGAGTCAGACTTTTGGCAGCTCATTGACGTAGTCTCCGGTGTTTTACTCATTCGGTTTTCAGTTGCTGCACCTTTTACTGTTCCAAGCCGGACCCAGTCGTCTCTGCGATTCTCCTTCTTTCCGCTGCTCATAAGTATCATACGCGATTATCTACTATTGGTGAGCATTTTCGGCCAAACATTCTTGGTGCTAACTCTACGATGTTGTCCTAACTAGCCCTTCATACTGGTTAATCATCTGTTAATATGTTACTTCGAGAAATGGTAGGTTTGCAGACTGCCCGAATTTCTACCTAATGCTACTGTCCTTCCATTCAATTTCTGCGATTCACAATGGATGGCTACGTAACCGAAGCCATGTCTGTGGCTTAGGCCTAGCATCTGTGCGCCAAGCGCTTGCCGTGAATATGCGAACCGGAACTCGCTCTCCAAGCAGGGTCAGTAAAACGGAACAAAGGACATTAAAACCACGCTTCAAGTCGCCACCCGGAATTGAACCTCGTGTCCTATGGTGCGAGCCACTGTTGTCCACGTTCCTGATACACGCTTCCCGCTTCTTCATTGTTCTGCTGCGGTTGACCCGTCCATGACAACGATCGTACAAGGGACCGGCGCTTAGTCCTGTGGCCAGCCGGGATGTATAAAAGGGCTGCCTCTTAAGCAGGGAGGCGCAAACTTCCCTTCACACTCATCTACTCGGCTACGCAGTTCTCATATTCTCGTTACACCTACCCTCCTGTCAACAGCATCTCTCGCAATGAACACATCTACAAATGCAGCGGGCACCTCCCAGTGAGTGATGTCATGCCTTTATAGTCGCCGCTGCCACTCATCGGATTTCTCCTGGTAGGAATGTGTGGGTATTTGTATCAGGGATGTACGAGCCGGTTTCAACTCCCAGCCACCTCGTCTGGGAAGATCCGCATCCCGCACCACTGCCACTGGCACGGTACGTTCTGTGTTGTTGTCATTGTATCGTTCTAGACCATTGAGTCTGTCACACAACCAGGCCCGTCACGGTTCGGAAGCCTGAGACTGCGGAAGAAAAGAAAAAGCGGGAGTGGGAGCAGCTGAAGCAGCTGTATGCGGACCTGATATGGTACGAGGAACACCGGCAGGAACTGGTCAAAGTGTTCGTTTTGTTATTCTCCAGTCTGCTGTTGAGCTCATGTTATATGCAGGAAGCGAGGACAGACGCAAGAGGCACACAGTACTCCGGAGTGGTAGTTCTAGCGAAAGCATCGGAGGTCGCGACAGTTCAATCCTTATTCCGCATCTGCGCTGATGACCTGCCGCCATACAGATCGATGTCTTCTCGTTGGACACTACTCTTCATTTCTCCTCTTCTGTCCTTGTCCCTCATGTACTGTAGCCTCCTATCATTGTCTATGAAATCCAGTCGCAGATTGTACACTGAGTAGACCAGGAATTCCGACGACCTCTGAATTGTCTCGGTGGTAATTTTAGTGCGCTGCTGTAGCCGTCTTCCCGCTGCCCAACAGTGCATCATCGACGACAAAGGTAAATCTGGGATTCGCAAGGCGATTCGGCCTCTAGTTGTGACGCTCGATGACAAGGCGTGCGTGCCCTTTGGCATTGATAAAGAGTTGGAAGGACATTTTCTGAGCGGTGAGTGATAGAATTGGCTGTCATCGTTCCTGTGCTCTTGACCAGGGACCAAATTGCTTGCAGAGATTATCATTCGCCAAGCCGAAGTGCTTTCACTGTTTTGTTGAGACAATGGTCGGCGTCGCATTCATCATATGCACAACACGCACGGCAACACGGGTGCCCGGAATCGAGAACTCACTATTGAGAAGCATTGCTTTGTGTATGCTTTGTCGTATTCTAAGTCACGATCTTATGGAAGTACATGCCATGACTCGACATCATGACCGTCTTTTGTTCTCCACATATATAACGCAGAGTCGTTCTCCCTTCCCCAACATCCTTTTCTCATCTTCCGTTCTGACCAAGCTGGACAATCGCTCACTTTCGAGAATCACGGCGACAATGGCAACAGCAGCATCGTAAGTTCGTCTGAGGAATGATCGACTCCGAGATTAACTTCCGCCACACAGAAGCTTCGCTTCCGAGTCCTGGATCAGCGGCGGTGGCGCTACAGAAGGCTCAACGCAATCAGCCTTCCCAGAGAACCAAGATCGCCTGTCTTCTGAAGCTTCCACTTCGCATCCTCAGGCAGATTCGCCTCCGCCGGCCTTCCCGCAGCATCGGACATTACTCCGCCGCTTATGCCGGTCGGAATCCACATGGAAGAACTCCACGAGCTCGCTGGAAAGCACATCCCGTGTCTGTAACCTTTCGCTGTTGTGAGTGTTTGGGTTGGGCCAGTGGCGCGAACATCAACTGACCGCTGTGACCGCGCAGATTCTCCACTCGCCTCTGCACCGACATTGCCGAAGAGGTGCCTATACTCGACATATCGGAGCTCATACACGATAGTCTCTTTGAGGAGGACAAGGCAGCGGGGCAAACCCAAGGCGATTTCCCTACCGAAACTCCCCAGTCCTTGCAACCTACCAGTCGACCTTCTGTCGATGCCTCCATTCGCAAAGGTTCATCGACTGCTCCTCCATCTTCCACCAGCTCTTCGGCACTGTCACCATTGCTGTCCACCCCATCGCCCATTCTACAGGGATCAGCCGTCGTTGTGACCTCAGGCAGTAGACGGTGCGAGGAAAGAAGCGACAGCGTGACAATGCTGTCGCGGAGGAGCTGGTCGTTAAGAGACGACGTGTCCGGCGCGGCAAGACAGTGTCGCCACCGAAAGTTCCGAAGGCGGAGAAGGAGTCACATCGGAGGCATGTACACAAGGGCGATCCTCCCGTCATGCCTTCTAACGGCTCCCATGCGTCCGTAGTGGCTCTGAAGAGCACCATGAACAAGCACCTGAGAACATGTCATGACCTCAAAGACATGAGGGCAGAGGGAAGTTTCCTGTCCATGCAAGGACTGCGGTGCGATCTGCGAGACAGCCGAGGATCCGATAGAAACCGAAGTGTAGAGGCGACCTACTGCTTCGGGATCCGACGAGTATCACGACTCAGATTTCGATCCAGCCATTATTTGCGCTTCATGGCCGAAGCGAGTTTGTCCTCGCAGCGTCAGCAGCTGGCTTTGACTCTAGCGCACACCGACCGTCGACTGATCGAGGCTGCGTAGAACACGCCTGCGCGAACTCGAGCAGTTGTCTGTCACTGCATGATACAATCAAAACAAGGGGATGGATAACGTCACAATGACTGTAGCACAGTCCATGTCCGGAATGTAATATGCGCATTGTTTGGTGGAATAGAACTCGCCACTGCGTACTGAGTGGCACTCGTGTGGCGCACCTGCACACCCTGCCAAACCATGCCGCGGCTCTGAATAAAATGTCTGCGCAGCGTCAAAAAGTCAGTGCGCACGGCCAGCAGTGACTGGGAGATCGCTGATATCCTCGTGAATGAATGCGTGAAACTGTTGACAGACGGCAGAATGCCAAACGCTGCGGCGCCAGTGGCCAGAGTCTGATCACGGAGAGCGTCGCAAGATATGTCTCTGTGGTAAAATAGTCATCATCGTGGAGGATTACAACCTTGTGCGAGAGGCGCGACTGACCATGGTACGAAGCTTGAATAAGCTTGAATGGCTTGAAGCAAGCTTGAAGAGAACATCGGATGGTGCAGCCGCCGACGGTCACGAATATCACAATACGCTGTGACCTGTGTGACTCAACGCGTCGATACGCGTCACGGTGCTGCGTTTTGCAACTTGGACTCGGACGCACTCGCGCACCAATCAGTACTTACCGCCAGTCAATCTCTAACCACAACGTCCACCATCCGTCCACAACACCCTTCGAACAGGCATTACTGACCATAAGATCAGTCCACCGCGACGTCCAGGTCTGTCGACTCGGAATTGGCACCATCACCTATCACTCACAACGACGCTATAGAGCTGTGATACCATGTCGCAAAAACCATCGAGGTCGCAGAAGAGGCCAAAGCCATCGTCCAGCAAGCCAGTCAGCACCCTGCGACTCGAGTCGGTTGGCCCTCCACCCGCGAAGAAGCAGAAAGTCAAACCGCTAACCTCGGTAAGTGTGCTGTTGTGTGCACTGGGGAACGATCCTATTCTTGAGCACCCAATGTCGCGAGAACATTGATTTCGTCCGGAGAAGAGATATGTGGATGTTTGGAGAGCCAATCATCGGCGGTCGGTGGCCAACATGAAGGTCTCTCTTCCGAAGTTCTGACCCCTATTTTGCAACCGAGTTTGCCGCTAGTCTTGAATACCGAGCTTTTCCCCTGTGATAGTCTGAGTTGCCATGATAATGAATGTTGTAGTTTCTAGATCGCACGCCCACCTATCATTGATTTGACCGAGAGCCAACCTTCACATCTGTCACAAGATAGGACGAAAAAGGGGAAGGAGAAAGCACGAGAGCCGCAGAATGTACCAGGTGAGCACACTTTTTACAATGCGAACTGTCAGGATGACGGTGTTCCCTGTCAAGACGACCGAATGTGGATTGATATGTACGAGCCTACAACGGAGGTATGTATGTGCGCTCATGTCGAGAAAAATTGCCCTTTCATGCGATTCATCATCCAGGAAGATCTCGCAGTCCATAAGCGAAAAGTTCAAGATGTTCGCCAATGGTTACTGGAAGCATTCGAGGGCGGCCCTTCTAGCAAGCTCAAGAAATACCGGGTATGTCGCACGGTTTTCAAGTTGATGTCCTTGCTCTAACGTATCATTTTTTCCAGCGGATACTCGCGCTGACAGGCCCAGCTGGTACGGCGAAGACAGCTACGATACGCGTGCTCGCGCGCGAGCTGGGTTTCGAGATCCTCGAGTGGCGGAACACGATGGATGAGCGGTTCTCCCCTTCTGATGGCAGCGACGAGCAGGTGGAATATGAAGGTCTTGCGGATAAGTTTCGCACGTTCATGGCACGCGCGTCGAGCTGCCATACCATCTTCTCTGCGCCTGCCTCTGAAATTGTGCAATCGCACCCCTCGTCTCAAGCGTCTCGCTCTTCGCAGTCGTCTAAAACGTCTTCGCAGACGGTAGGCCAGGACAGTACACGCCTTCCGCCCCAGCGGCAAATCATCCTCCTCGAGGATCTCCCGAATATATTACACCCCAGCACGCAGGCGTCCTTCCACGCCGCGCTCGAGACCTTCGCCGCCCCGTCCGACGCGGGAGTTTCCCCGCTGGTGATCATCGTGAGCGACGCCGGTCTTCGCGGGGAGAACGCCGAGGACGACGTGGGCGCGTGGCGGCCGCGCACGAAGGAGGTGGTCGATATCCGGAGCGTGCTCCCGCCCGCGCTCCTCAGTTCGCCGTATGTGACGCAGATCGGGTGCGCCAACTCCCGCCTCGCTTCTCCGCGATGCATGCTCACTGCTCTCCGCGCGTACCAGGTTCCGGCCGATAGCACCGACGCTCCTGCGCCGCGCGCTGCAGCACCTCGTGAGCGCGCATTTCTCTTCCGCGCGCGCAGGCGCGGCCATGGCACCTTCGAAGGGCGTGCTGGATCTCATCGTAGAATCCGCAAACGGCGACATCCGCAGCGCTGTGATGGCGCTGCAGTTCGCGTGTGTTGTGGAAGGATCGGCGGGTGCGCGGAAGAAGGGCAAGGGCGGCCCTGCGGCGCGCGTCGTCGTGGAGGCCGTGGCAAGACGCGAACAGAGTCTGGCACTGTTCCACCTGCTCGGGAAGCTGCTGTACAACAAGCGTATGTCTTGCTCTTGTTCCGACATGTGATCGGTGCTGACATGGGCGGCGCCAGGGAAGGGCGACCCGCCGGGCGCATCGGCATCGAAGAAGGACATCCAGCGCGACAAGGAGCTCGATGCGCGAATCAAAAACCCACCGGCGCTCCCGTCCCACCTGGAAGAGCACGAGCGGCGCGCGAGCAGGGTCGACGTCGAGGTCCGTCTGCCCCTCTCTTTCCCGCTGTTCAAGCTGAACGGTGCCGCAGACGCTGTACGCGGACACGCCAATCGACGGATCGCTGCTCTCCCTGTACATCCACCAGAACTACACGCAGTACTGCTCCGCGCTAGACGAGGCGGCGGCTCTCTCGGACGCGCTGAGCGCGGCGGACGCCAGCGGTGGCGAGTCGGTGCGCCCCCTTCCACTCTCGCTCTCTCTCTTTCTCGCCAGGACTGATTGGTGTGGTGTGCAGTGGATGCAGGCCAACCCTCACTACTTCCACGTGCTCGCGCGCGGGACGCTGCATGCGCTGCCGTCGCCGGTTGTGCGGCGCGGGCAGAGGGCATATAAGCCCGCGTTCTTCGATGTCCGCCGCGCGGAGCGCGAGGCGGTGGATGGCGTGCACGATGTGCAGGCGTGGCTGCGGCGTGTGCGTGTCTTCGTCCCTTTTTCCTTCTCGATCTGGTGGTGGTGCTGATGCTGGGAGTGCAGAACGAGGAGTGGGGCACGGGCGGGTGGAGCATGCGCGATGTTGCGCTGGAGCTGGGGGCGGTGCTGCGTGTGCGGGAGGGGACAGGTACGTGGCATTCTATTGGAGCAGTTGTCGGAAGAATTGAGGAGACGTGCATAGGGGGCTCTGCTGGCGCGCCGCCGACGCACAGGTTGTTTTCGAGGCTCGAATTCGGGCGGGCTGCGTCGGGGCTCGAGCAGCTTGCTGAGGATGAAGATGCTCATGAGGACGAAGCTCCTCCGGAGGACGAAACCCCCAGGTTCGGCAGGGGCACTGAGGAACAGGAGGAGGCCGGTGGGTGGTTGGAAGAGGATGAGATCGAGGACTTCTGACGTATGGCTTGTAGTCTGTCTTGTGCATCTGGCAACGTCGTGCTTTGTCGGGCAGATATAACTTGTGTAGTTACATCGTTCAAGGCTTCGGGATGAGCCACATAGCTCCTGAGGGAAGTTGTCAATGAACCGTCCGTCCGAAGACAGCGGGCTGCCTATGATTGGTATCATAATGTCGACTTGAACGTTACGGAGTTTCCTCGTCGTAGCTCCGTAGGGTAGCATCGTATTCAATTTGAGCTTTCGCAGCCCCGGCTCGTCGGACGCGACGTGTATTCACGTGCACACTGGCGGCATGCGCGTGACCTGCCGGACAATGTCATGTGACTTATGTCGCGATTCGGATAACATAAGGAGGCGCAGGCCAGGCTTGTTCAGCCACGAACTATTTATCGCTCACTCAGACCTCCCTCTCACTCTCTCACACACCTTATCTCCCCGACCACCATGCTTGCGCCCCCGCTCAATTTCCCTAAGTGGCTCGCGGAGAACGGCCACCTGCTGCAGCCGCCGGTGAACAACTTCTGCTTGTACTCAGGGAAGGACTACATCGTCATGGCCGTCGGCGGACCAAACGAGCGCAACGACTACCATGTGAATGAGACCGAGGTACGTGCTACTGCGCCGTCGTGCACTGCACAGACTGAGGGAGGGCCGATGCAGGAATGGTTCTACCAGCACAAGGGCGGGATGGTGCTGCGCGTGGTGGACGGGCAGGAGTTCAAGGACGTCAAGATCGAGGAGGGGGAGATGTTCCTGCTGCCCGGTGCGTCGAACAGCGCGGCTGGTACGCACACCTCGCTTACCGCCACTCGCAGCGAACACGCCGCACAACCCGGTGCGCTTCGCGAACACCATTGGGCTCGTCGTCGAGCGCGTGCGGCCGACCGAGGCTACAGGTAAGCAGGCGGTCTTCAACTATGCGTGGAGGTATACGGCTCATGGCTTGTCGTGTGACCGCAGATCGCCTGCGTTGGTACTGCAAGTCTGGCGCGCATGAGAAGCCCACGATCATCCGCGAGGAGTCGCTGCACGTCACGGACCTCGGCACGCAGCTCAAGCCGCTGATTCAGCACTGGATGAGCAACGACGCGGCGAGGACGTGCAAGGAGTGCGGAGCCGTCGCAGAGGCCAAGTAGCTGCTGTCGCACTGCGTTGAGTGAGGAGTGCCGGAGAAGTTATTGGATAAATGTATGGAATAAACCCGGAGTGTGTAATCGCAGTATGTAGCTCATCTCAACTCGCCTTGATTGCCTCGTGCACGACTTGTTCCGCTGACGCAGTACACTTCGCACCTTGGCCTTTTCTACGGTGGGTCGCATACATCCACTCTAGCAACATGGTTCCCCAGGAAAATCCCTTGCGATTAGTGTGTCCAAGTCGTAACGTGAACGGGTCCCACTTCCTGAGTGCGGGAGCGCAGTGCTCCGAAGGGGGGGGGCACAAAAATATTTATCTTGTGCCGAGATATAATCTGACTAGACTGGTCCCAGTCTGGGGATGGGAAAAGAATTCCGCTGGACGGCTCTTCGCGATTAGGAAGAATGGAGCGGGCGCGATCTCAGGCTTCAAGCGGTGCGTTGTTCCGTGTGGCGTGCCGCGCATCGTCTGCAGGTCCGCGTGCATTGTTCCGTGCGGCGACGCATCTGCAGGTCCGGGCGAGGCGGGGGAAATGCAGCGAGGCGGGGTACCGCTAGGACACTAGACCTGAGGCCTGGGCGGTGAAACCATTCTCCCGAGTATGGAGGTAAGCACTAGTTTGACTTGGGCGCCCGCACTGGCAGGCTCGCTGCCTCTACCTGTCTTCGATGCGGTCCCAGCGGCAGGGGCGCTTCTTATGCACCGATTGATTGCCTAGTCTTAGTGCGCATATTTCCAAGGCGTAGCAGAGTGCGACGATGCATTGACACTGATGCGCCGCCTGGGTCTCCGTTACGGAGAGTTGAAAACATACTTAACCACCGCATCTCATTGTCTTGCGATCATTCAGACCTCGGACTGCTAAGACCGCTACAATAATTGCACGGCGGTGGACATCATGTCATCCTGTTAATCGGTACGTGAAGCCTCCTGGAGACTGTAGACGCCTCCAACAGATCTGACAGATTTGCCTACAGTAAGAACTGTACTCGAGCAACCTATTCGCCGTACCCGATTGCTTCTCTCCGCACACAGCACGGTCAATTAGGAGTGGCATCTGAGACAGCATTGCGAGAAGACATCTGCCGTCCATACGTCTTGCAAGATGACCCTTACGCCCCCACCTATCCAGCCCTACTTCGATCCGCTCCAAATTCCTGGTATTATCATAGGCACTATTGCCTACACCATCACATCGACATTATCCTTGTTCTGTGCTTGCATCCTTGGAAGACAGATCATTCAAAAGAACTACAGGATGCATCTCCCCTTCCTCGTAATTGTCTGCTTCGTTTTCACAGTTAGCACTGTGTTCATGGTGATGTTCGGGATGGCATTCAACATCGAAGCGAACTACGCTTTTGCACAGGCATACCCGTCTGTAGGGCTTGGCGTGTATCCGGTACCGCCCTTGAACTTGAACAGGATCAATACCTTGTCAAGAATCGGCAACGTGGGATATCTTCTAGGAAACTGGTTGATGGACGGTCTAGTGGTATGTAAACTCCTTGGCACACACTCCGATAGATAGTAACTTCTCCTCAGGCATGGCGGTGCATTACAATCTGTAAACGCTGCGAGAACCGCATTATACGCATTGCTATCTACTGCACGCTCAGTCTGCTATGTCTGGCATCGATAGGTGAGCTGAACTAAGGTGATATATACTGGTCTGTGAGGTGTTAGCTCAACTATGCCGGTCAAGGACTAGGAGCTCTTATTCTGGGCCCGTTCGGCGGTTTTCTCATGTGGGGCACACTCCTTGCTGTCTCGCTTCTCCTCAATATAGTCGCAACTGTGGTCATCGTTTCCCATCTCCTATTCTACCGTCGCCGCATTGTTCAAGTTTTCGGAAAGAATTATGGGTCGCATTATACCCGTGCTATCCTGATATTGGTGGAGTCAGCATCCCTGTACTCGGCCTTTGTCATCATGTACATTTCGGCAGTCTACGCAGGTGGTGCTTCCTTATCTACTGCCTTCGCGCAAGTCCTTCCCCATGTGCAGGTGTGTATTCGCACCTCATCGTTTGTTGATGATCCTCTGACTACGTGCATGATACTTCAGGCCATCGCATCGCTCTTGATTATCCTTCGCGTCATGTACGGGAGAGAACACACAGAGGCGACGGGCGAGCATGCAACAGCGGGAAGCGCACTGGTGTTCAGAGCACCTTTTCCTGCGCAAACCACTTCGTCGGATGCGGGCATTCACACTCCAGCTCCCCGCAGCCCGTCGGAAGTTGGCTCGGTGTCTTAGTGAACACGGGAGGTTAGGGAGGGATGACACGCATTGTTGTCCGATTGTTCTGTGTTGTACGTCTGCTTACGCTACGTGTGGGATTTGCTCTGTCTTGGAACCACCTCCATCTTAATTCACGGCCGGCGTTACCCTTTGAACACAGGCTCGCCGTACGTAGCAGATACCCCGAAGCCATCGACATCAGGAGAAATTTCGCCAGGAGGCGCAGGATGTTAGAACAATGGTATAACCGGAAGGTGATGCTCGGAACTTCCTCGAGTCGCTGATCTATGTCAGCTTTGCTCGAGCCGCAAGCCATGAAATCTTTGCGTTCCCGCAGATCTAAGAGGTATTTGCATGACGAGACGAGTGCCACACGAACATGCACTTGCCGAGCATCGTTTACTGTTTTCCTTCGAGTATTGGCTTGCTCGCACACTCTCCGTGACTTCACTCACCCCACAATGCAATGTACGATTCTTGCAATTGGCAGCAAGAAAACGTGTCAGGCAAGGCTAGAACATCGGTGGCGTCTAGCCGCAGTAACACCGATATATGCACCGCCTCAATCCGATTCAGCGCCTGATAGCACATGTACAGCGCTCAGAGGTCGTTTGCATCGACCTTTCCCTCTTGTCCTCTCACCAGATTCCTTGATCGCTCGACGGACAGCCTACTTCTAGTGCTCACTCTGAAAACCAAACCCGCTCTTCGTCGACACCAATGTCTGAGATTTACACTGTCTATACTTTGCATGGTATATTTGTGTTCCTTCACTTCGTACTTGCTCGATTGACCTCTTGTCCCACAGTGCTCAGCGCGCAAGTGAAGGACACCGTCCAGCGTCGTCCCAGAAAGGCACCGAATCTCTATGTCAAAATCCGCCACTCGGAGTCGGATATAACTCCCCGCACACCGGTTGTTCCCCGATCTTACACACCGGTCTGGGATTCTGAGTTCAGCTTGTGAGTACACAGTTGATCACTCCATTGAATGTGTGTGGAACTTTGTTTTTGTCCAAATAGCCAAGTCAAAGACCTATCATCTCTCATAACCCTTGAACTGAAACATGATGCACACGGGTTTTCATTTCATTCATCTATCTATGGAAATTTTGAAGCTACAATACAAGAATATCTGGAATTGTGCAAGAATGGTGGAGGTAAGCAGTATATCACAGTGGATGTTATGGATTTCTAATTATAACTTTCAAAGGTGCCACTGTTGATCTTGTGTCTCCAAAAAACCCAAGTCCCCAGGGAAAGCTTGGATGGACCTTGAAAATAGACCTCATCAAGAAGAGTGAACAAGAAGCCATTGACAGTATACAGCAAAGTATGAGTGAAACATCAAACTATCTGTGCCTCAACTAAACTTTTTTCCCTTAGGATTGGAAGCTGTTCAAAATCTAGCTGACACTGCAGATCAAGACCATACAAAGTCTCCACTGAAAAAAGCATTGAAAGGCCTGGCACACAATCTTGAAAAGCTTGAGGGAGTTGTACAAGCTTTGGATGAGTTAACCCAGGTGTGTAAATTCTGAACTACTGTAATATTGTTATGGTGGCAACTAATGTTGAATATCAGGCTGGTCCTTATATTAATGTTGCATGGAAGGTGGTCTCTCTTGTATACAAAGTAGGCTATGTGATTCTCAACATGCACAGATGCTAACTGATACTATTGGTATGCACAGACTTACAAATCACAGCAAGACAGAGATCATCAGATTCTTCAACTTGTTGAAAGAATGGATGAATGCATCATATATATAGTAGAGACTAAAATATTGCAGAACAAGCAGACATCCTTTCAAGAACATCTTTGTAAAACTATGCAACAAGTCTTGGAATGTTCATATTTTATTCAGGAGTATTTCAAAGATGGATTTACAAGTGAGTTATATGTATCACTATTTTTCTTCTTTTCAGAACTAACACTCAATGCAGAAAGACTACTTCATCAAACTTGGTCTAATATAGCAAAATCAATTGATGGAATGATTGACAAGCTTGACAAAGTCCACAGATTGCTTGATGTTGATGCCTTGATCCACACTGCTCTGGTCTCAAGCCAAATATTGAAAAAAGTTGATGTTATTGGTGAGCTACTTCTGAGTGTACTTGTTGGCTACTAAAACATCAAAATAGTTCTGAAACAGCATCTCAAACCAGCTGAGATGAACATCTATGACCGCAAAGAATGTCTGGCTAACACTCGTCAACAAGTCATTGATACTATAATTCAATCACTACTAGGTGCAGATGACACTACAAGAATTGTGTGGCTACATGGACCAGCTGGTTCAGGAAAAAGCACACTTTCTACTACTATTGCAGAGCATTTTAGAGTGCTACATCGTTTGGGAGCTTTTGTTTTCTTTAACAGATCCAGAGCATCAGAAAGCAGCCCTGATAAAGTCATCAGAACCATTGCTTATCAGCTTGGTCAACATGATCCTTTGGTTCAGTCTACACTTGCAAAAATAGTGGAAGAGCAGCCCAATATAGGATATGAAAAACCATATGTTCAGTTTTCAAAACTCTGGGTAGAAACACTACAGCAAGCCTCACAACATCAATTCAGAGAAGGTTCAACAATTATCATCATTGATGCCTTTGATGAATGTGGGACACCACAAGAGCGAAATTCTCTTCTCAAGATACTAGCAAAGGAACTATCTAGGCTTCCTTCAAATTATCGCTTTTTCATCACCAGTCGTCCTGATATTGATATCAAAGAGCATTTCTCCAAAGAGTCATATATTGAAAAAATGTTCCTTGACATCACCCTCCAAACAAACAAGCAGGATGTACAGAAGTTTCTAGAGTATGAGATTGCTGATATCAGAAGCTATAAAACATTCTTGGCTTCTGATTGGCCAGGTGATGACACAATGAACTTACTGCTCAAAAAAGCAGGTGGACTTTTCATCTGGGCAGCCACAGCTGTTGCTTTTATAGCAAATGGAAATCACCCCCAAGAGCAGCTCAATATTCTCTGTGATCTTAATTCTAAAGAGAAGGCAGAATCACCGCTTGATGAATTGTATGACATTGCTATTCATACAGCAGGCATATGGAGTGATGTTACATCCTCATCTACAATCCAGTGGCACAAGGCTCTGGGCTTGGTGCTTGTGGCTAAAAAACCACTCACTGATCTTGAGATTGATAGATTATTGGGGCTTGACAATGGCTACTGTTCATGCTATTTTTTCCAACGTCTTCAATGCCTTCTACACTGGAGTTCAGGTGAACCTGTGAACTTGTTGCATACATCAATTGCAGACTATCTCACTGATAGTAAAAGATGCAACAAACCATGGCTCATTGATATTCAACTTCATAGTCAATATATGACTACAGTGTGTTTGAATACAATGAGATCAGAGCTCTGTTTCAACATCTGTCAACTAGAGTCATCATATAGCTCAAACAAAGATGTGGATAATCTTGATATACAGATCAAGACCAATATCACATCATATCTGCTATACTCTTGCCACTTTTGGACAGATCATTTGAAAGATGCCACATTTGATTCAAATCTGTGTGATCTTATCAAACATTTCTTCAACAGTCATTTACTGTACTGGTTTGAAGTCCTCAGTCTTACTCAATATACACCTTCAAATGCCATAGAGAGGCTTTCTTCGTGGAATCAGGTAAGCACACAAAGAAGTCATAATGATTATTAAATGAGTAATGTAATTGTACTTCATAGGACAAGGATCTTCAACAATGGATCACAGATATATATGCATTCCTGGCCACATTCCATCAAGCATTTATGGAAAGCACACCACATTTATATATATCAGCTCTGCCATGGTGTCCAGCAACATCAAAAATTAGAGAAGTCTACTTACCTCAATATCCACAGACATTATCTGTCAGCACTGGACTTGACAAGAATTGGATGACAGATATACTTATCCTGCAAGGACATCGGGATCCTGTTCAATCTGTGGCTTGCTCACCTGATGGCCAACATATTGTCTCTGGCTCTATGGATAGTACACTCAGAGTATGGAATGCAATCACTGGAGAGACAACCTTAGGTCCTCTTCGAGGTCATATGGATGTGATCAAATCTGTTGCATTTTCATCTGATGGTCTACACATTGTTTCTGGCTCTGCTGATACCACTATCATAATATGGAGTGCAGTTACAGGAGAGATGATTTTGAGTCCTCTCAAAGGGCACTCAGATTGGGTCCAATCTGCAGAATTTTCATCTAGTGGTCAATTGATTGTCTCTGGCTCCACTGATAGCACCATCAGGATATGGAGCACAGCCTCTGGAGAGACAATAATTGGTCCTCTCCAAGGTCATACAAGTGGAGTTCGATCTGTGGCATTTTCACATGATGATCACTATATTGTTTCTGGCTCTGCTGACTGCACCATCAGAGTATGGGATGCAACCACTGGACAAACAGTGTTAGGCCCGCTTGAAGGGCATACAGACTGGGTTATGTCTGTAGCATTCTCACCAGATGATCAGTACATTGCCTCTGGCTCTGCTAATGGTGATAGCACTATCAGGATATGGAATACAGCCACTGGAGAGACAACTCTGAGCCCTTTCAAGGGTCATGTAGATGGAGTTCAGTCTGTTGCATTCTCATCTGATGGTCAATGCATTGTCTCTGGCTCTGCTGATAGAACCATCAGAGTATGGAATGTAACCACTGGTGAGACAACACTAGGTCCTTTGAAAGGCCATACAGGTGGAATTCAGTCTGTTGTGTTTTCACCTAGCAACCAGCACATTGTCTCTGGATCTGCTGATAATACTGTTAGAGTATGGAATGTGACAACAGCAAAGACCATTTCAGATGCTTTCAAGGGGCATACATCTGCAGTTCAATCTGTTGCATTCTCACCTGACAGTCAGTCTATTGTTTCTGGCTCTGCTGATTACACCCTCAGAACATGGAGTACAAGTACAGGAGAGACAATTCTAGGTCCTCTTCAAGAACATACAAGTATTGTTAAATCTGTGGCATTTTCACCTGACAGCCAGTACATTGTCTCTGGGTCATATGATTATACACTCAGAGTCTGGAACACATCCACAGGAGAGACAACTGAAAGCCCTCTCAAGGGCCACACAAATTCAGTTCAGTCTGTTGCATTCTCACCTGATGGTCTGTACATTGTCTCTGGTGCAAATGATACAACTATCAGAGTGTGGAGTGCTGTAACAGGAGAGATGACTCTTCATCCTCTTCAAGGGCATACTAGCCAAGTTCAGTCAGTTGCATTTTCATCTGATGGTAGAAATATTGTTTCTGGCTCTTCTGATCATACTATCAGAGTATGGAGCACAAATACTGGAGAGACAACTCTAGGTCCCCTCACAGGACACACCAATGCAATCAATTCTGTTGCATTCTCACCTAATGGTGAATGCATTGTTTCTGGCTCTTCTGACAAAACCATTCGAGTATGGAGTACAACTACAGGAGAGACAATTTTAGGCCCTCTTCAAGGACATACAAACAGGGTCACTTCAGTTGCAATCTCACCTGATGGTTATTACATTGTCTCTGGCTCTGGTGACAGTACTATCAGAGTATGGAGTATAATTACAGGCAAGACAATCTTAGGGCCTCTTGAAGGTCATACAAACTGGGTCAATTCTGTTGCATTCTCACCTGATGGCAAGTATATAGCCTCTGGATCTATTGATAATACCATCAGGGTATGGAATGCAACCACACAAGAACCAGCTCTTGATTTCTTTGATTTTCAGTCAGGTTTATTATCATCTGATGGTCAGCATATTTCCTTCCATTGTGATGATAATATGAGCTCACATCTGTACATATAGAAACAGACCTGGCTCAGTCTGAGCATAACAAGATTTCATCTGGTGTGAGTGCACCTACAATAAGTGGCAACCATAAAACATCAGTATGCATTTCACATTTTACAATCTCATTGTGTTTGAGTTGATCTGTGGGTTGATCTAGCTAAGTAGCCAAAAGGATTTTACATCCTCTTCCCTGGCAGCCTTTGATGATTTTGCAAATTTGAAAGATAAGTGGATGAAAGGAAGACATGGTGAATTGCTTTTCTGGGTGCCACAGCATTATCACCAAGGCCTTCTAAGATCTAGAAATGTCTCTGTCATGGGTCCTCCCAGTATCAGACTAGATATGGCTCACTTTGTTCATGGTACATCCTGGCAAAACTGTCACAGATAATACAGCTTATATATTGATCAATAATATATCTGTTGATCAAAGAGGCACTTGTTGCACCAAGCATGCTGACTGGAAAAAGTGGTCCTCACTCGCGAGCGTTAAAGAAAAGGTAACAGGCAGGAGATGAAACATTCATGGCGAACCAGCAGTTTTTTTATAAAATGAAATTAGCGGCCGAAAGAGTACTCCGGGGCTTGAGGACAACATCCGGAGTGCGCGTCACATATCAACCTTACCCGACGTCCTATCTGTCGTTGGCAAGGCGGGACTGCAATATTGAAGAACGTGAGACACGGTGGTCATCTCACCGCGTACCCCAGGCACATGTCACGTGCACCTGAGACGTTGAAACAGCAGGTCCGGAAAGTGGAGCACAAACGTATATGTTCGAACCTGCGAGCTCGGGCTGGCAACCGGCGATCAGCAAGCTTTCGGAAACTTGGATAATGGATATTTGAATAATGAATATTGACCGCGATCGAAGTCACCGTGTCGGTTTCGCCTTCGACGCGACGTGGCGACGTCATCGTCATCATAGCCCGATCCTTGTCCCTGAATGGCGCCGTCCCCGGACATGGATGGCGCACATGTCCGGCCTGATCCCACCCCACGATGATGTAACCCGCCGCCGCCGCCCTTATATTCCGCGTTCGAGCCAACAAAATCCCCCAACTCTTTCCTCTCTTCCACCTCTCACAAACCAACGATCACTCAACCCACTACACACAATGGACGATTCCTGGCCACAGAGCAGCGGCAACGCTGGCAACCAGGGCCCCGGGGCGGGCGCGAACGCACAGGACTTGCAGCAGCAGGGCCAGGGCGCCGGCGGCGGATACGACCAGATGCAGGGCAACCAGCAGGGCGCTCAAAGCGGCTACGGCCAGGCGCAGGGCGGCCAGCAGGAAAGCATGGGCGGCGGCGTGGGCTCGATGGGCTCGGGCGTCGCAGGCGGATACTCCGGGCAGCAGCAGCAGTCGGGGCAGCCCCAGGCCCAAGGCCAAACGCAAGACCAGGCTCAGGAGAAGCAGGATTGGCTGGACAAGGGCATCGAGTTCTTAGGAAAGAAGGCGGGCGTGAACGTCGTGAGTATCTTTGACAGTGATCAGCTGAGGTGGCGCTCACCGGGACATGGACAGAGCAACCAGAACGCCGACAAGGCGGGGGATTACATGAATAAGGAGTTTCAGCAGCGCGAAGGTAGGCGTCCGACCGTTCATTGTGTATGTTCTGCGAGCTTATACGAGCTGGGATGTAGGTCGCGGCCTCCCTGGTGTTCAGTAGTTCGTCAAGATTGAGATTGGCATATGAGAAGTCATGCATTCATGGTGTATCGTGTATCAATAGTTGATTTGGGGGGGAGTTTCGTGTTGATGTTCGGAAAATGTGACATAGTCCTCCGCGGACATGTACGACAGCACAGATCGTCAGTGACTTGCGACAAATCTGCATAGTTGCAAGGCAAGCTTCTCTGCAAACAAGTCTGTCGAATGTCAGTGAGAAAGACCCTGGAGTATATATGCGGCGCCCGAGGAAATATGGACGATGGACGTATCGGAGTTGAAGCCACCGACGCGCACAGTACTTCGTGCCCGAGCTCAGGGATGACTGATAGGTGTCACTACGACGATGCGTAGCGGCAGTCGGCCCACTCATGCCTGGGCTCTGGGCTACGACGAGGGCGTAGCAGTAGTTGCTGCAAGGGAGACGAAGGCCTGCTCGCGCGAGGAACGCCCGCCCGCGGCACCCACCGTGTTGCAACTACTGATCTGATACGATTCCCCTCTGAAGGCGAGGGTGCGCGGGACGAAGACTGAACCACGCGTGTTGGAACGCGATGGTGGTGGTATGAGAAAGAGGGGCGCCGCGCGTTCGCCGCCGCGTCCCGGCAAGCCTGAGGGCGCCCCGGGCCAGGGACGCCCTTGCGCTCTCTCTTCGAATTCTCTCACACACTTTCATCTTCGCAATGAACGCCTACCAGTCTGTTGGCGCGATCCCTGAATTCGGATTCGCATGGATAACATCATGCCACCATCTGAATCGTTCATGGCCGACGACGGCACCCACTGGATCGTCAAATAGGCAGACTCGGACACTGCAGGGGCCGCAGGTTGTCCATGATACATCTTGGAATATTGTTCCGCACTGGATGGTCTGGAACATGGCCGAATGTCTGCTCGCCACGATTTCGCCTGTGTCTTGGGCCACGGCTCTGTCGTTGGACTTTGTTGCGTCTCTTCCCATTCTCATGCTGTCGCGCCCTGCGCGATATATTTATTGAAGCTCGAGAAAATCATCACTCGAGATTGTGAAGAGTCTGCGCAGACAGAAATGGTCCCTTGGTCAACCCGCCCGATCGTGCTCGTCTCGGTTATCCTCTAATAACGACTGTCTTCAAAACGAGACTGTTCCATGAGCTTGGCCTTTACCCTCCAGCACCACACAGTCAATAGCAAGAACACCACCGTAACCGTACTGGTTACGATGAGCGTTGTTTGGCTCGCCGGCATGAATACGCCTTTGTGGGAGACATAGAGCGCGGTGATCGTCGTGAGAAGGCCTGCTGTGGAATGCTCAAGAGCAGGACTGGAGCGGAAGGTACGTCAACCCCGGGACACAGATCCTTCTGGCGGGATATCGGAAACACATACCTGAAGACGCCGTTCAGCAGATATATGCAGTTGTCCCGCCACGCGAGCACACAGCAACACAAGCCCAGCAATCCGACGCCAGCGACCGCCCACCCGCCGACGTACCTGTCAACGGCGGGCCGTCAGTTCCGCCCGAGATGCAGTCGCGGGAAGACACTTGCAGGTGCTTGCTCGGCAGCACCGAGCGTTCCCTGCTCTCCAGCTCCGTCTGGAATGTGCCCGGGAGCAGGACGAACCCTGCGAGCAGCATCCACGCGAACAAATGCGGCATCCAGATCTTCGTCAGCGACCGCTCGTGGTACTCCTTGAGCAGCTGCTGGTAGCGCGTCCGCGGCTCCCGGACCGCCGACCACCGCAGTATGGTGTCGCTGTGCTTTGCCGTGCACACCATGCACGAGTACGCCAGCGCCAGCGCGCCGCACACCGTCATCGCGCCGAGCGCCACCACGAGTGCGGCGACGTGCGCACCGGTCAGTGCCCAGTGGCGCCGGAAGATGCTGATGAGCACCGACGCGATGCCGGCCAGCGAGTCGAAGTAGACCGGGCTGCAGCGCGGGGGTCGGCGGCGGTGAGCTCGACGCGACGGCGCGCGGGACGCGGCGGGCGCGCGTACTCACATGAAGATCTTGTCCAGCAGCCATAGCCAGACGGCGCGGTGCTTCCACCAGTAGCAGGCGAGCCCAAGGGTGGAGAGGTCCGCGAGCACCCAGCCGGCGAGCATCCTACATGTACGTACGCACGCACGCACGCGCACGCGCGGCGGGCCAGGTCAGTGCTGCGTCTTGTTTTTGCGTGGGTACTCACAGCGAGCTGCGCAGGTGCGACGCGTTCTGCGCCCAGGTTTCGTGTGCGTCGAGGGAGAGCTGGACGAAGGCTGGCGGGAGCAGGACGAAGCCGGCGAGCAGGATCCAGCGCAGGAGCGCCACGGCTGTGTTGTCGACCGGGGAGACGTTGTCTGCGCGCTCGGCGTCTTTGGAGTAGTTGTGTAGGCAGGGGAAGCAACACATCGGGTCGGCGTGCGCTGGTGCGGGGACGGATTGGACGTGTGGATGTGAGTCCCGGGGTGTTTGTGGCGCCGTCCGCGTCTGGGATGCTTATTTGAGTTGTCGGAGCATGACAGTGTGCATGATGCGGAAGGTTCGAGGGAGGTATTAGCAGTGCTTGCCATAATGTGCGGAGAGAACGATGCTGATAGCACGGTGGGCCCGCCCGTGCACAGACACTGCAGGAGTGGGACGCGATCATCCTCGTAATGTTGCAGGGAAGCATCGCGGACAGATCGCGTATCGCTGCAGGGAAGCATGGCCACGCTCATTAATGTGCTACGACGTGAGTTCCTCGTGTCTGATCTGAAGGTCGCCTTGAATGAGATTATAGAAGCACGTTTTCTCCACAGCTCCGGCAGCTGACAGCTGCTTGCCGAAATGAGCTGCTCTGCATATCGCGCGCCCAACGTGCGGCAAACCTTGTTATTGTCATCAACACGGTCGCTACTTGCCTTGTCATCCCCGCAACGTTGCGGGGAAACATGGCGAGCCGATCGCGTCGACGTCTCGCTGCAGGGAAGCATGGCGATGCTTGATTTATCCTATGAAGGCAAAGTTCCCTGTGCTCGCTAGTTGATAACGTCACCTGAAATGAACTTGAAAAGCACGTTCGCGCAAGATTCGACAGCCCGAGATGAACGAACCAACATACAGCGCAGCGACAATCCGAGTCTGGACATCATCAAATGTTCAACGGATGCAAGAGTCCAATTCTACAGGGGGTGGGGTACGAAAATGCGTCTCAAAAGAACATTTGACCTGATTCGCCCATTCATAGGTCTTAAAGACACATCGTTATGACCAAAGTCGGCCTGTCGCACACACAGTGAACGTCATAGCAGACCCAGGTTCGGACCAAGCTTCACGTCCATGCTGAATGCTGATATGGGATATGTGGGCAGCCTTGATACGAGACTGCAGATAACAAGACCGACTGTCAGGATCACATTACTGACTGACTGTCTGACTGAAAAGGTCTGTGATCCGGGAGGTAGTAGCCCGATGGCCAAAGTAGGGATATCGATCGGAAGAATGCTGAAATTCGCATGAGACTCGGCGAGACGCGAGGACGACGATACATCTACAGGGTATACAAACAACATTCAGCAGGACACAACATGGCCAAGGAACCCCGATCTCACAACATAACTTATCAACGAAACCTGTGCAGTGCGCACAGCGTGACGATGACGTCAGAAATTTGTACAAGGGAGTTCAGACAAAAAGCGCACCAGCAAACGGGAGACACTAGTGATTAAAGTCTGTCATTTAGTCACACCCGCGTTCCTTAAAATTAAAAAAATTCGACGTACAGGAATGCCGCGCACCCCTTCCACAAAACCTGTACTGTTACGGCGACGGCATCGATTACCCAAGTAACAGTGTCTGCGAGTCGATGCGCTCGAGAGCCACACCACTCCTTGAATGCACAGGGGGAGCGCGTGGCAGGATCTTCTCCGTCTCCTCTGGCTTGGAGAGCACAAACGGCGTGATGCCGTACGCCTCGGAGGTCGACGTGTCGATCCCCTTGCGCGGCGTGAAGATGGGCAGCAGCGCCGTTTCTGGAATCAGGTAGCCTATGCCCACGAGCAAGATAACGTTAACAATCCCTGTAGCGCAGCAAATTGTCAGGGGCAAGAGCACGGAAATGGAGAGACAGCGGACCTTGGAGGTTGAAGATGAAGTCTGTGACGACCGTCGCCCAAAATGGGACCTCGTGTCCGCTGAACGCGATGAAGCGCGCCAGCGTAACGGGAAGCAGCAGCACGCTGTATGCTACCTGTTCGTTCGGGACACAATGTCAGTCTTCGCCATCGGATCTGGGTGTGGCGCGTACAGGATGCCAGACCATCCTCGCGGCGACTCGCATCATGGATGAGTCGGTGAAGTCGCGGCTGATCCCCAATCGCCACTTCTCGCCACGAGGGACAAATCGCAGGCACCATTTTCCGTCGATGACGACCAGATTGCCACAGACACGCAGGAGGATCGCAGTATATAGGAAGAACGACACCCCGGCAGATACAAATTCCTGGAAACGAAGCATGTGTGTGGGAATTCTGGACAGGAGATAGCTCAGATACGCACAATGAAGTACTCAAGGAATATTTGCTCCTCGGGGTAGCTATCTGTAATCCAGCACCTAGGACGGCTCTGAGCCATCCAAACCGTAGTGACCTCATGCACGACTTACCAGTAGCCTGACGGACCGAAGTAAGGCCCTTTCGCTTCAGTCTGGATAACGAGTGGTCCAATGCAGGCGATGAGTACGATGCTAAGCCATCCGATAGCCAGAGCGACAGCGCAAGTGATGTGGCGTGTGTCTAACCGCAGAAATACCAGCAGGAACACATGCACGGCCATCACGAATGACCTGCGCGAGGCTTCAGTAGCACGCCGAGCGAACTGGCTAACAGCATCCGTACCATACTGCCGTCGCAACATTTCCGGCGTTCTTCAGTCCACCTTGGACACTGCAGTAAGGCCCTGCTTTGATCGCACCTTCCACAAGCCATCGAGCACCGAGCACCGCGGCCAGCCCTTGTATCACATTTGCCACAAGGAGCGAGATGAAGTAGGGCACCACATGTGTATGGCGGTACGTCGGAAACCGCCATGACATGCCCTATTATTCTGGGTTCAGACATTTCCTGGTGCTGCTACAGGGAGCCTCGAACGCACCGCAAATACGAACAGCACCGAGAGGCCCGAAATACCTCCCGCCACGACCAAGCTCTGTGCTCGATCGTCAGCTGGACCCGATGCGCACTACATGGAGGTGGTGAGATGCTTACTGCGACTCCGACTCTTTCCAACTCTCCATGAACTTTTAGGACAGGGGCTATTGCACGACTAGACAAAGAGAAGATCATGAGGAAACGGTCGTCTATGTCCTGCGCAGCGCGCGCGAAGGGACGAACAAACAAGACAGAGACGAAAGATAGGAGCGGTGCGACCAACTGTCGCGCAATTGACAGAGTATTTGAGGACAGAGAGTCATCAAGAGACAAGAACCGACATCTGCAATGACCCGAACGGATTCATCGCGGCAGCAGCACACACCTTGGAATCCGAACGGAGGTCTTGCAACTTTGGCCACCACACGCGGGACTCAGGCCGGCAGCCCTGGAACACGCTTTCGCTCTGTACCAGCTCGCGACTGCCTTGCTATGTCTGTCATAGACTCCGTCGTCGCAAGTACTATGTTGAATGGAAACAGATCTAGATCTGGGTTCCCGATCAAAACATTGAGAACACGTGGCTTGGCAGGTTCAACCACTGCCTTCTTCTTTTCCTGCACTTCTCAGATTGAATTATGTGTCCTCGCCAGCAGTACACAATACGTCCAGGCCGTGCAGCGGTATGCTTTTGGAGCTCAATTAGCGTCAAGCACTCGCTCAAAGACTGTGCGTACAACAGCAGCGATTCCGTCTCAGCAGCAAATCCCGTCTTCCGGAACTCACCCGGT
Organism: Amylocystis lapponica; assembly: GCA_022376435.1. Lineage (NCBI taxonomy): Eukaryota > Fungi > Basidiomycota > Agaricomycetes > Polyporales > Postiaceae > Amylocystis > Amylocystis lapponica. The sequence continues at coordinate 136,141 of JABYQE010000013.1, forward strand.
GGTACGAATACAATGCAGTAGCAGGATGTTTGTTGCAGGGAAGGATGACGGCGCTCCGAGTCTGTCTGTGCTTGACGTCATGCGCACAAAACCTTCGGAGAGATACTCGACTCGTCGACGGTGTGTTCAGCACGAGGTAAACCCGACTGATTGATTAAAGTTTAATCCCGAGGAACTTGCCAGGAAACAACAATCACGTCAAATAACTCATGAGAGTAACCTCATATCTTTGCCATGTGGTCAGACGCACCAACCAGGAGTTTCGACGACATCTAGCCGTGCGGTTCCGGTTGACGGAGAGCTGCGACTCAGTCTCGGATAAATCGAGCAGGACTCTCACACAGCACCCTGTGAGTCGTGTTCCTGGGTCTGTCTCTGCCGCCAACAATAGCCAACGAGGAGATGTGGACGTCATGCTGACACGGCGTTGTCGTGAACCATCGGCATAATCCGACCACTCGGCATCTTCACTCGCCCAGTTTGAACGTGTCCGGCAAGCGTGCAGCTAACTTAAATCGGGGAACATACGCGCAGTTGGCATCGACAAGCGTTCATCGTGCTCTGCGCCATAGGGGCACGAGAAGACGGAGTGGCGCTTGGCCAAAAATGGCAGGTGTTCTTGACGCCTGGCCATTTGTGTGAGCAGACAAATGTGGATGTTGTCCTCCCGATGGTCAGCGAAATTCTAGCATCTCCGAAGAAATAGGGCTCACCTTGAACGTTGTCCCAGGAGGTGCGTAAGCTGCGGATGGCTGCTATCCCGGTGAGTACCTGCCAGCCTCTGTCTGGTATGTGATTCCGACTGATGCAGGCGTGTTACTCTTGTGGCAGACTCAGACGAGATTCTGGACGCTCAAATGACCGACTGATCGGGGTTTTCAGAGACGAAGCAGCAGCCTGCGGGCAATTCCTCGATCTTCTGTTCACTAATAACAGTCCAACTCTCGTGAGGCTCGCACAGAGTGTGCGAGGAAAATAGGGGTGTGGTCACTGTGGTGCTGTTCTCGCGGCGCGCTAGTGTTCCAAATGCGTAGCTGTGAATATCCGTCAGTCGCATATGGACATCTAGACGCATGTGCTGCTATATCTCGATTTTGGAAATGGATCCCAGCTGCCATATAATGTGGTCTGATCACGTATGTTGGATTGATCGTCGCCGAGCCGTCCTTGACTGACTCAATTGGTATATGGCATAGGGGAGTAAGCAGCTTCTCGGCAGCCTAACTAACCTCATGCAGTGGGTGTGACGAGTCAAATTTACGCTCCAGCACCATATGTTGAGGTATTCAAAGATCACATTGGCTAACGTCGATGAATTATATCTCAGGGCGTATTTGACATTGCAAATCCTCCCGATGCTTGACGCGCTCCATGGTACCGTCTACGCATGGTGTACATGGCCGCAGAATGCATCTATACCTGTACCTTATGTGATGTGCCGGCCACATCGCCAAAACGTCATTATGGACATCTTCCCCGACACCTACGTGCGCAGACTTCTCTGGTCATGTGGCCATCAGAGGTTTTCCTAGATGCTTACGACTTATGGGTGCAAGTATGTCTATGCTACCAACAGAAACCCCGGCTGCCGGCATCGGTCAAGGAACCCCAACTTCGCCAGCAAGACCAATAGTTATGATCCAAGTACACAATAATGGTTGTAAAAATAACATATCATGCGGAAGAATAACAGATTAAGAGTAACAATACGTTACGATACCCAAGTTCGCAGCAACTGTCTAGACATGCTTCGGCGACTTCTTCAACTTCTTCAACTTCTCACGGGCCCACTGGCTCCTCGCCCAAACGGACACAGGCGTCACTGAAGCGCGAGTCGCGGTCTTCCGTGTTGCGCTCGACATCCGTGACGACGGCGCTGTTTTCAGCCTGCGGCGTCACCGATGGTAGGCCGTCCACTTTATCGCTGCCTTTCGTGCGCCAGGAGACCTGAAACTCGGCAGGTCAGTGCGGAGGTCGTGGTGGAAAAGGGCATTGCTCACGTCGTGGAGGCTACAGAACGCGTAGACGTTCAGGACGTTTATGTAGCTCGGTGCCAAGCACAAGTACGGCAGGAAGCTTGTGATCATATGCCAAGCATCGCACTGTGAGCCAACCGGTCCGTTATACGAGCCTGCCTGCCTGCATCTATAGGATGCACTCACGTAGAGACACGAGGAAATAAGGTAGATCCCTGAATGATCCACATGAATCGACTCAGAACGGTTCGACAAGGATGACTGTGGACATACCGCCCGTACACAACATGGCAGCGATGAGAGAACCGATAGGCGGTGTGAAGAATGCCTCTGCTATCTGCGATGCTGTCTTGTTCTTCAAATCGTCGGGAATGGCCTGCCGAAGGCATTGAGCAAAACATGGCATCACCATCATGCGCAGACTCACCAAGAATGCCTTGACAGTCAATGCCAAGGAACAAACCAACAGGTAGATAGCGAGAACTGCGAAGCCTCTGTATCGGTGGCGGGCCATCCAGAGTACTTAGTCGCGGCCGAGGTCTGTCCGTGTGGTACTTACCCTAATGTTGCCACATACGTCCATCTCTCCCCCTTGGGCCTGTTCCCGAGCGCCAGCACGAACTGAAAAAGTTACTCAGAAGAGTGGCCTGCACGACAATAGGCCGGCACGTACCTGCAGGGCCAACAAGACGAGATATATCCAGTGCAGGACTTCGTTGACCCAGTGCGTCTGGGGATCCAGATTCAACGAGAGGTCCCCAGAGAAGAGATCAACAGCGGCGACTTACGATGTCGACTGTACCAAACAAAACAAGGCCCTCGGACGGGAGGATATAGATGATGATGTCGAATGCGAGCCACATGTTGGCGAGGGCGAACCACGTGTATATCAACAAGAACAAGTTGTACTGCACAGCGAATCCGAGTCAGTGGACGCTCTCAGACTATCGCGGCCCACTTACGCTGGCCTGGATCAGGAAGAAACCTTTTCGGGTTTTGCTATGCTTTGACTCGTAGAACTGTCTGAAATTGGCAAGGGAGTACTGGGACGCGACACGTCAAGGCTGAACTCGGGACCCGCAAGGACCGACCACATACCACAGATGCCGCAAACGAGCCGTTCAACCACCGCCGACGCTGGCCGATGAACTCGGCGGCCGTGTCCGGGACGTCCGTTTCAGCCGTGCTGGACCGCACATATGTCAACGTCCAGTGCGCTCCGGCGTTCGCAACGAGCTCAAAGCACAGGATGCGATCCTCGGCCAAAAACATGTTCTTCCTGAAGATGCTCATGTTGTCGGTGCTGTTCGACCGGAGCGTGTGGTCGCCGCGGAAGTATTGTTTCAGTGGACGCCCGCGGATCGCTTGGTACCTGTACGCAGAGAACGCACCCGGCAGCACCGAGACGTGGCCGAAGCTGCTCTCGAAGGGCTTGACTGCCACGGACGAATGAGAATGGCGCGCCAGTCTGCAGACGCAGTGCCGTACCTAGGATGTTCGACATCTTGTACTCGAAGTTCTGCGCGGCGACCAGGGGGTTCATGAAGACATTTACGCCCCGCTTCCCGATAATAGCGCGGACTTCGCCGCAGCAACCGCCCAGATTGGGATCGTCGTGGAAGGCCTCCCAGAGATGGTAGATGGACATGTCCGTGGGTTTCGTGCCCACGTCGATGAGCACACAAACACTTGGCTGATACGATGCAGCATGTCAGCGCGTCAGGTCTGTCGGGCGCCGGTCCTAGACGCACATCAAGCATCCTGCCTATCGCGTTGAACAACCACGTCGCACTACGTTGAATGGAGACAGACCTGGATTCCGCGATCAAAACACTGCAGACATATGGTGTGGTAGGTTCAACCACTGCTGCGTGTGCTTTTCCTGCACTTCTCGAGTTAAGCAACATGAATGTGTCCTCACCGGGAGTACTGCATGCATTACGGCCATGCCTAGTCTCCCGTACGCAGACCAATAATGATTTTGGGGAGCGATGGAGGACGATCACAATATAGGGCCATACCATGCAGCGATACACGGTTGGAGTTCACATGGTGTCCAGTGCCTGTTCAAAGGCCGTGCGTACGATAGCTGTATTTCATCTTAGCGATAGATCCCGTTTTCTGGAAGGGTGGACATACCCAGCGGTACGGATACAATGCAGTCCGTTGCAAGGAAAAATGGCGGTTGATACCATACGCACAAAACCTCCGAAGAGATGCTCGACTCTTTCGCCGACAGCGTGTTCAGCACGAAGTAAATCTGGCCGATTATTGGGGCAATGAAGGGAAAATCGAATCCCGACGAACTCGCCAGGAAACAACGATCACCGCAAAATTAAAGGATGCATGACACTGCTTCACATTTTCTAGGGTTGCCATGTGGTCGGAGGGGAAGTTTCGATTCGATGATATCTCGCCTTCATAGTGGTTCCGGTTGACCAGAGAGCTGCGATTCGATCTCAGAGATATCGCCACACGACTGGTATGAATCGAGCATGGACTCAAGCATAGCGTCCCGCGAGTCGTGTTCCCGTGTCTGTCTCTGCCGCCAACAAGACTCAAGAGCCAACGAGGAGATGCGGAGGTCATGCTGACACGTTGTCTTGAACCACCGGCATAACCCGTCCACTCGGCATCTTCATTCACCCAATTTGAACGTGTCCGGATAGCGCACAGAGAATTTGAATAAATGTGCAATTGACATCCAGGCGTTTATCGCACTCTGCACCTGCACTCACAGAATCTGGAGGTACTTACCCCCAAGTTCGCTTGGCCAAAAATTGCGAAATTCTAGCATGTCCGAAGAAATAGGGCTCACCCAGGGGATGCGGCCGTCATTGAACGGTCACGAATGTGGTCCAAGTGCGACGCGTCGGCGACGTCATCGCGGTCATCGCCCGATCCTTATCGCCGAAAGGCACCTTCAGAGTTCACGGTCTCACCATAGGCACAGACCCATGTCCTCCGCAGTCCCCAAATTCAGGGCCTCTGGCCTCAGCCCGCACCACAATCATGGAGCCACCAAGGACTTGTATAAAGCCCTCTCGAACCGCCGAGTCAGATCCGCATTTACAACTTCCCCCCTCTTCACCTCACACAACTCAACTACCACTCACCGTACTATATTACTACATCCACGATGGACTCTTTCGCCTCGAACAACAACTCCAGCTCCGGCGGCGGCGGCTACGACCAGTCGCAGGGCAACCAGCAGGGCCAGGGTGGCGGAGGTGGCTACGACCAGCAGCAGGGAGGCGGTGGTGGCTACGGCCAACAAGGTGGTGGTGGCGGCTACGACCAGCAGCAGGGTGGTGGTGGTGGCGGCTACGACCAGCAGCAGGGTGGTGGTGGTGGCTACGGCCAACAGCAGGGAGGTGGCGGCGGCTACGACCAGCAGCAGGGCCAGGGAGGCGGCGGTGGCTTCGACCAGAGTCAAGGGCAGGGCGGTGGTGGTGGGTATGACCAGAGTCAAGGTCAGGGAGGTGGCGGTGGCTATGACCAGCAGCAGGCACAGGGCGGCGGCGGTGGCTACGGCCAACAACAACAAGGCGGCGGAGGCTACGGCCAGACGCAGGGCAACCAGCAGTCCGGCCAGGGCCAAGGCAAGGGCAAGGACTTGCTCGACAAGGGCATGCAGTTCATCTCGAAGAAGACGGGCAAGAACGTTTAGACGTGAGTCGGTTCTGCGCAAAGTCCGGTTGAGATGTTAAGCTGACGGACCCAGTGAGCGATCAGGATACCCAGAAGGACGGCTGCCACATGGGCAAGGAGTTCGACCAGTCTGAAGGTGTGTGCCTTGTCCGTTGCATGTTACTTCGCACGACTCATGGGCACGGTTTGCAGGTCGCAACATCCTCGGTTCCATCACGAATCATGATATAGCTTGGCCAGAGCTCGAAGTTTTTGTATGATTAGACCATCGGACCGGCTGGAATCTATGTAGTGTTGGATAAAATATACACATCTCAGATGTTGTGACAGTCCTGTTGACCAAAGCTGGCTACAAGAGAGCTTGAATGTCTGAGTGAGAAAGTGCTACACACCTGCCATTCCTCCGTGCCTCCATCGAAATAGCCTGAGATGAGGATTGCAAAGCCAACGCAGTCGACCTGGAAATCGGGGGAAACGGTGCTCTGAGCATTGACAGGGCGGTACACGCCGGCGTAATCTTGCTATGCTGAATAGCCCAGGAGTTGTGTGCATACTAGCCTCCGGAAAGATGTGTCGGGGATAGACCGTGGGTCCCCCGTGGGAACGCTGAGTTCAAACTTGTGGCGGGAGCAGATCATGTGGTCAGCGTGTCGAGAAGCAAGAACGCGTGCCACGACGCGTCCGTCTCAGCCCCGCATGTTGTTTACCACGCTCTCTTCGCTGTACTCTGCCTACTATAATCAGTCTCGTATTTTTCGTGTCTTCATGTTTTCTTATACGAGACTGATTCAGGAGCCTATGTCGTGGACAGCGGGCGGAGAGGATTGCCTTGGTGTGAACCGTGTGATGGCAGACGGCGGCCGCAAATTCAGGCGCCGGCGGCGTCAGCACACTGCGCGCTTGAAGCGCCTTGCAATACGGACTTGATCCATGGCGACCATCTTGCATCCACTCGCTGCCCCGGGTGAGTGAGACAGCCCGAGGGATACAACTTAAGAGGTGTGTCGTCTCTTCTCTGTCTCTCACAAGTTTCTCACAAGTCTTATTCCTCATGCGTTTCACCTGTACCTCCTTCGCAGTCCTAGGTCTGAGCATATCCGCCGCATGCACTCGTTTGTCCCCGGGCCTCTCACCTCACCCTCACGAACACCGCCGCGCCGTGCCCTCCGGATGGGTGCCCGTCCGCCGTGCTGAGCCCACCGCCAGCCTTCCCATCCGCATCGGCCTCGCACAGTCCAACCTCGCCAACCTCGACTCCTACCTCCTTTCCGTCTCAGAACCCGCCTCGCCGAGCTATGGCCAGCACTGGAGTGCCGCCAAGATCGCAGAAACATTCCGGCCGTCCATGGACGCGGTCGACGCCGTGCGCACATGGCTCTTCGCCAATGGTGTACCGGGCCACGCCATCAAGCTGGCCTCGGGCGGTGCGTGGATGCACGCCGACGTGGCGGCCGCAGACGCGGAGCGGCTGATGGGCACGGAGTACCACGTGTATCAGCACAGAGACGGGACCGAGCAGGTCGCGTGCGCGGACAAGTACCACCTGCCAGAGCATCTCCGGGCGCACGTCGAGCTCGTCCTGCCGACGTTGAACTTTGACGGCGCACGGAGGGCCGCGAAGGCCACACGGGGTGTCGTCTCTGCTGTCGCGCCGAGGGACGTGCGCAGTCCTAGTTTTGCGCCGAGCTTCCCCGTGCCGCGGTCTGAGGCGCCGCAGGTAGGACTTGGGATCCATATGCACGTGGCACGCATGCTCACACTTACTCCTCATTTCGTCTCTCCACGTAGCAGCTTGATGCTGACAGCCTTGAGCACTGCGGATACGTCATCACTCCGGCGTGCGTGCGTGCCCTGTACGGCTTTGACTACAACTTCACGGCGCCGTCCAACAACTCGATCGGCATCGGTGTGTCCCGCCCGCATCCCTCCGCGTTTCCGTTTCTCTGACTCTGGAGTGCAGTCGAATACTCTCTTTACGTGTACTTGCCGACGGACCTCGACATGTTCTTCCAGAACTTCTCGTCGGCGCTCGTCGGCACCCGTCCCACGTTGATCAGCATAGACGGCGGTGCGTCCGCGTCCGAGTCTCCCCACTCCTCCGTTTGTTTCAGAATTCAAATGTCGTTCTGATGACCGACCTCCAGGCCAGAACAAAGCGATGGCCGGTACCTTCTTCGACGAACCGGATCTCGATCTCTAGTATGCCATGGCGCTCGTGGGCGGAAGCCAGACGGTCACTCTGTACCAGACGGGCGACGGGCTCCATTGTGCGTATGGCCATATGCGCGCTCTCGCCGCCCACTCCGACTAACCAACACGTGCTTCTCCAGTTGCGTCGTACAACAACTTTCTGGACGCGCTGGATGGGTCGTACTGCACCTACGAGGGCGGGGACGATTCTGCGCATGATGCCGTGTTCCCCGATCCGCAGGGCGGATACCAAGGCTAGTCTCTGTGCATGCCGCCTTGCGGGGATATTGATGTCTCGCGACGAACCGTGCTCCACAGGCCCGGAAAGCTGCGGCACCGCGCCCTTGTCCCATGTCATCTCGACATCGTACACGTACGACGAAGACGTGTTCACCCCGGCTTACCTGCAGCGGCAGTGCAACGAGTACGCCAAGGTACGTTGTGGCAGGTGCCGCGTTCGGATGGATGCTCACGAAGGGATGCAGCTCGGCCTCATGGGCGTGACTTTCTTGTTTTCGTCGGGGGACTTTGGCGTCGCAGGCTATGACAATGAATGTCTCGGCTCAAACGGCACGCTAGCCAAGGATGGCTCGAAGTTCGTGGCGACGTGGCCCTCGACCTGCCCGTATGTCACAAGCGTCGGCGCAACTCAGCTCCCGGCAGGTGGAAGCGTATGCTGCGGTTTTTTCCACGCGCTCCCGGTGCTGATGTCGACGTGGATAGGTGAACGACCAAGAGGTCGCGAGCCAGACCGACATGGCCTCCAGCGGCGGCTTCTCGAACGTCTTCGCGCTCCCGGGCTACCAGAAGAGTGCCGTTCAGACGTACCTGAAGAACTACCCGCCGTCCTACCCGTCCACCGTCTGGAATGCTACCGGCTTGTCGCGCGGCTTTCCGGATCTCTCTGCGAACGGGTACATACGTCCTCTTGACAACAGCGGTGCCCCATCGCTCGCTGTAGCATCGCCGCGCCGAGACTACACATGCTGACCCGCATCTCTCCGCAGGGCCAACTACACGGTCGCCGACAACGGCACCTGGGAGAAGGGCTCCGGGACCTCCGCCTCTGCCCCCGTGATCGCCGCCATGCTCGCGGCTGTCAACGACGCGCGCGCGGCCGCCGGGAAGGGCCCCGTCGGGTTCATCAACCCCACCGTGCGTTGCTCTCACTGGCGCGTGCACCGAAGCCTCCATGGCGTCCGCTGACGCGCACACACACACGCCCCGCAGATCTACTCCGCGGCATTTGCGGACGCGTTTCACGACATCACGGGCGGGACGAACCCCGGTTGTGGCACCGCGGGCTTCAGCGCGCAGCCCGGGTGGGACCCGGTGACGGGCCTTGGCACGCCCGACTTCCCGAAGCTCCTTGAACTGTGGAGGGCGCTGCCGTGAGCGGGCGTGGGGAGAGCGTGTGAGGCTGCTTTGGACCTTGGCGTGGCCGTAGCCGTACTGCGCACTTTAATACTCTGTCGTCTGCACTATTTAACTGTAGCACTCACGTTCGTTTGTCCGCTGTGCAATATGTATGAAGTGTCTGTCATGCTTTGTGCCGCGTCGGATATGTGCAGGCTGCTGCTTCGATGACAAGTGCTTACTTGCTGGTGATGCGCAGCCTCTCCTGGCCGTATACTTCATGTAATAGATGGGCTTGTTTGGCCATAGTTACATGGGCGTCGCGCAGATTGACGGCCATTCATTCTCCTGCGTTGCGAACCACAAGTGTCAAGATGATGCAGCTGTTGCCGCGAGTCAGACTAGTATGTGTCCTCGTCGGCATGGTCGATCTGCTATATATGTGAGATAATATCTCGATGAGCGGGAATGTTGACAGCATGAACAGCGGCGGTACTCCTTTGTGCGTTCTTGAAGCTTCCGACTGATCTGCCAGTGACCGGTCGTACTAAGAGCAATTGATCCGCGTGCCAGATGGGGCAGGTCTTCAAGAACGGTGGTGGCCGAGGGAGGATGTCACAATGTGACCCGTGACACGATTCTTCTCCAGCTGCCAGCGAATGGACGATACTGCTGCTATTGACGTTCGCTTTGCACCCTGGCTGGCCCTCACTACAACAATTTGCTCATGGGGTTACTTTTTTCGGCTCTTCATGGCGGCGGCGAAGGAAGTCACTTCGTGCTTTGGTTCAAGTTGAAGCAGCGTACCTCGGAATTTTCTCGCCAAGATGCCGTAGATATTTCCCGACAAGGCGAATGCTGATCCACGGGCCATGACAGTACTTGCGCACGCAGAGGGCGTAGGCAATTTAGGTACGCTCGTCATTGCATGCCGAGCCGTGCTCAGTGGTCGTTCCTTATCGCGGTCTCGGATGGCTGCTCACACAGATCAATTCATCGGAAGCCAGGATACTTCGAACATGACTTACGAAGCATACTCTCCGACAGGACCGATATGATTCTGGATTGAGCGTAGGTATATGTCACTTGTAAACATGTAGTCAGTGTCAACTGGAGTCTCGTACACATTCATCGATGTCTCCGTGATCAATTTCGTGTTCCGTTTGTAAGATCCAACAGGCATATGAACATGTTCGATATTCTCCTATTTGTGAAATGTGTTGCTAATTCCTTCCCGTTCTGCTATTGTTGTCATAATGTCCGAAAGCAGTGGTCAGTCATCGTCATCGCGAAATCATTATGTCTGGAATGCTGACCTTTTCCCGTTTATTGCAGACTATTGGTCTGGGAATCCATCCCGAATTCCCCTGTTGAATAGTCGGCAATGATCAGGTAAACGGTACATTGACAACGATCCAATAGAAGGGACGGCGACCCATGTAATCCATGGGAGGACAAGACGTCCATAATGTGGCATGACTAGACCAGTGGGAGAAAGCTGTCAGTCAACCCGTGGGTGTCAAAGAAAACATCATTCTAGAAGTAAGCACCTTTCGTAGTGGTATACAGATCGAGTCGAACTGCTCACCATCTAAATTTGATAGCAAATAAATGAAGTATTCGTTTGGGAAAAACGGTGTCCTCAAGTGTTGTGAACTTTCCGAATTCTCCAGCCCGTTCGTCGCAGCGCACCCTTTGTGCCTGAACTCGAAGGTTGTAAGATCTTGTTTCCTGGGCCTTTGCAAGAGTACACGTAATTCAAGGCTATTATACGATGATTTAAACATGCTTTTGGATCCAGGTATGTTCATTAACTCCATGCAAGTTTGACGACTTACAAGGTCAAGTGACAGTGAACAAGAGATACTTCCACTCAGGCACCAAAAAATCAAAACATCTTCCGCGCGTTGGATGTTAAAGGTGCTGTTAACCCCGCAATCACGATACGAAGTAATATTTCTGTCAATGTGAAGGTATGGTTACTTGTCAAAAGTCTGATACGGGAATGTATAGGACGAAGTCTACCTGGTCGATATCTGTTCTCTCTACCCTAGGCCACAAGCTGAAAGGGCATTCAAGAACAGTCCCGAGGTAGCGAGGTGCAACAAGCTGAGTCGTTCTTTGTTTTGTGCTCCGTTCCGTAACCATCCACTTTGCGGGACCAAGCGCGTCAACGCGGTCGCTGACACGTGAGTCAAAGCGTCGCGCTTTGGCTGGCGAGTGTGGCAGGGGATGCCACAAAAGGAATCTTTCAGTCACAGGTCTCGTGAGAACGCGTCTGTGACAGTTTATAAAGTCTTTGGCCAGACCGCACGCCTTTCTTCCTTCCTCACTTACCCTCTCCCACCACTCCATCCGCCTACAACCCCCTTCACCAGCTCGAAACCTCCACAACATATTATCAAACATCATGACACTGTCTAGCGGGTGAGTAGCGTCGGACGAATGTCGTTCGACGCGCTTGCTGACCTCTGTGGCCCTACAGTTGCTCTTCCTCAACTCTCTATGACGACGACAGTCTCGACATGCGGTCTCCATATCTCACAGTGGCCGACCTCTTCGCCGACGATCGCTTTCCAACGGACGAACTCCTGGACGAAGCAGGTTCATTTGTGTCTGACTCTGCGACGGCGGAGGACGACCACGTTGGTTATGGCCGCTTGGAAGCCGCCGACTTCGTGTTCCTCGGGACGATGCCCACGCTGACCCGCCGACAAGGGTCTGCGCGTCGGACGTCAGCTCCGATGAGCGTGGCTGACCCATTCGAGGTGGTTGGTCCATCTCCTGAGGAGTTGGCCCGTATCCGGGCAAGGTTCACGCTGGCCAACACGGCGGAAACTGCAGAGCTGCCTACTCCATCCGTGTGGCCATCGCCCAGTCGGACCAAGGCATCCCCGTCGTCCCGACCTTCGACGGCAATGTTTCGCCCAACAACGCCTGAGGTGAAACAGGAGGCCAACGGCGTTGCGGACGAGCTGCGTGGGGGCCCATCCGTTTCCTTCCGCTATCCTTCAGCGTCTCCTGCCGATCTCCCTGTCATTCCTCCCCAGCAGCAAACAGGAGGGTCTACGGGCAAGGGGAAGGCTCGGGGAACGGAATCCAAGGGAAAGGGCAAGGAGACCATTCGGGCTGCCAAACGTCGGTTCGACGACGTCGAGGTCGAGGACGCGAATGTCGAGGCGGCGGGCTCAGACCATGCCTCACAAAGGGCAAACAGCTCTCGCCGGGAAAAGCGGGCGCGTGTCGACGGGACCGGTGTGCCAGAATTGCCAAAGGTGCACGACAACCGTCTTGTGCCAGTCCTGTGCGTGGCGGAGGGCCGCCACAGATGCCATATCGGCGAATGTGACGCGGACATTCTCCCGTCAGACGCCGCATGGGACGAGCACCTGAAGGAGGTACACTTTGCCATTGGTCTGCCGAAGAACGCGCTGGCCGAGGACAAGCAGTGGGATCCAAGGAGGTCCATCGTCTGTCCTTGGGCGGATGGTGTCTCGTCCAGATGTCCGAGGACGATGGCTCTGGACAGCCTAGGCCGCCATCTGGCCACTATCCACGTTCGCGGCATGACTTGGAAGTGTCCCGTCGAAGGGTGCAAAGTGAAACCCTCGACGCGCAAGGATGCCTGCAAGAGGCATATTAAGCAGGTTCACTCGGCCCTATTTGAGGTTTTCCCGTCGACATGAAACTGTGAGTGTCTCAACTCATTGTTCTTGGACCGCCGGAATCTTACTCTCTTGTTGGCAGAATTTTGGCTGGCGATAGAGGTGCCTTCAATGCCAGCTGTGTTTCCAAGTCGAAGTCGTTTGTCGTTCTGTTGTCGATATCATTATTTGCCTTTGCTTTCGTGCTGTCACTTAGTGTCCTGATTCGGATATCGTCGTTGCTTTCCGTGCATGCTCTGTAATATATTCTCGTCATTTTTTGCGAATCATGTATGCGGCTCAATCATGCGCTCAAAACTCATCTCCAGATCGATCTATTTTCGATTTCTTGTGGCTCTTGGAGTTAGCGTCAGGACCCATGGCTCAACGCTGGCACAATAACCTCTCTCACGACTTTGAAGCTCGCGTCTCGCACATTTGAGAATTGTGTGGCCCAGTGAACCGACCGACAGAACGCGCCAAGCTGGAATGTCTTGGAACGTCCTCGACCGCTCAACAGTTCATACGACCAATCACCTAGTCTGTCGGGTGCTTCACAAGTCTGCAGTAACTGGCACAAGAATATCCGGACAAGTCAATGAGCCACATTACACCGCATACACCCAACTGGTGCCAACATGCCACATGTGCGCAGGATGGCTGGTTAGTTATAGTATATAGGCTTATCGAGCATAAGAGCGTTTCAACATACACAAGTCGTACATCTCAGTTGCTATCATTATGAGTCGAAGGGAAGGGCCGGGCCCACGGATTGCTAGACTGCACCCTCTGCCAAGCTCGTGCTGGCTGAATGTGCCGGGCCTTCGGGCAAGGTAATATTGAGGACATTGGAGTCAATGGGTTTCTCCATTGACTGCCTGGTGCCCGGCTGTAGTGAAGCTGCATGAGCGGTGCTCAAGTGTTCAAATGAGGCACCTACATCGTGTTCGAGGTAAGGTACGGTAGTGCTTGTTGAAGGGGCGAACTTTATAGTCCGCTCGACACGCTAAGCGATGCAACTGCGTTAGTCTCAGCCGAAGAGCGCCGAGGTCGCGCTCCACATACCATACCCGTGCTGGGCAATGTCCGGCCGCCAGACTGAGAGCTGAACTCGATGACGTTCATGCTGGCGTCCGGGCTGTTGGACTGGCGAGAGTGCAGACTACATATTTAGGGTCAAAACGGGGCAATATGATTCAAAAAAACAGTCACTTGCTTGGCCAACAGAGAGGTCGTATATACTAGGAGCAATGATTAGTACGTGCTGAGGAATAACGATATGGCTGCTTACGCCCTGCAATGGGATAGATGACAAGAACGTGTCCGAAGTGGTAGCCTCCGACAGTGAACTAGGTGACCAAAAGTCGATCAGAGAACCGTCAATCATCTGGCAAGACACCAACGCACCGTGGCCAGGCAGATGATCTCCGTGATACTGTTACAATATGGTCAACAACCAATACGATCTCAGACGCGCGGTAGGCATACCTCGTAACTGCGCCGGTCTGAATAGCATACGCCATCAACATGTTGATTAATTTGTCTGTTCTGTACGACTCGCATAAGCAAAAAGTCCGGGTAAAGTCGCAGGATCACTGTACCGCCTGATTCCAGTACGATAAGAACTAAGGAAGAAGCACATTGACACTGCGATCAGGATATCGCAGGCACTTGAGCAGCCAAGCCAGACGTCTGCACCCCACTGTACCGATCATCTCAGTGGGTTTCAGGGAAATGTGAAACGGAAATACACGCACACTGATCTTTGTAAAGTCCAAAAATATCTTAAACTTGTAGCTGTCCGGGCCTCAGTATCATTTCGTAGAACGGTGTGGCGAAGAACACCCACCATTCCGCCATCACCACGATGCCAAAAGCTGGGAAGAACGGTAAAGAGCATTCCTTGAAAAATTTGGCGGATAACATGGCTTACCCAGTTGTACCAAACTCAAGGTGACCTGGACCGGGACAAGGTCATCACGATCTTCAGCTGAAATTTGTACTCCAGGGATATGGACGACGTACAATGACGCCTGTAAGCACCCAACGCAAGACCAAATGGGGCGTGACTATAGGACATGGTCAGTAGATAGCTTCAGCAAGAGCGTCACGAGCACTGACGCAAGAAAACTCGGCGAGCAAAAAACATCTGGACGGCTGTGGAGACGACACTCTATGGTCGCGATCAGCAACATGACCAACGCAAAGTGAGAAGTAGTTACAGTGTAGATAATGTACAGCAACCAGTCCCTGCATAGATGATGCCGATGAGTGTTGGACCCATAAGGTTCAGGTTGTAGCGGCTCACCAGGTCACAGACTGCAACTTATTAAGCTCGCCGAAGTCCGCAATCAAATATACGTATATCCCATGAATGTTTGTTGCTCTGTACGGTGTAAGCTCGCAGAATAGAATCAGGAATAACTTGCATACACTTGGAGTGACAACACGATCCTTCCGAGAAGAGAATTAGTGATGTTCGTGCAATCGGGCCAGAATAATTTACCATAGCCCAAGTACCTGCAACCACTTGTCAGCCGAGGGCGAGATAAACGTGCTTCGGACATACCAAACCTTTCATCCATAGTTTGTCCCTCGGATATTTCCCGAAGTACGTGTACACCTGACAACAGAAGATCCCGTACACTCTGTAACGTGTCAGAATCGTCAGTATTGGTAAGCGACGGACACGACACGTTCTCCTTCACTCACACTGCAGCCAAAACAATCCCTACGAGCGCGGCGCCAAATATGGTTTCCAGCGATGAGGAGGGCATGCTGCCGACGTGGGGAGCTGTACTGGCTAGCGCGGCTATTACGATCTTTAAGCATCTGCTGCGCCTTCATATCTTGGGCGCCACCCGCCTGTTCTCATATCGGAGTCTGGTGTTACGGCGGCAGACACCAGCACTTAGGATCCTGATGATCATAAGAAGGTGAAAGGTCCAGCCGCCTGGCGCTGAGAGATGAGGTAAGATCCGGATGTATACGATTGAATCAAGAAGCATGGTCATAAACGGGCGCGCAATAGTCCCGGACAGTATGGGTGGATCGTGGCAAGCACGACCTCCAGAACCTCCATACGATCGATACCAGTGAAAAGTGCACATTGAAAAGTGCCGTTGGGATCTTAAGGGATGGAAGTAGTCGTCCGGCGTTATAGATCCTCGGAAGCTCCGTTGTGCATCGGATTGAGTATGAGCGTGACACAACGTGGAATAGCACTACATGTGGTGGAGCCTGGTCGCTGCGAAGAATAGGTCTCCCATGAACTGACAGGTACTGAGAGAATAGCTCACCCGGAAGAATCCGCATTAGAGTTCATGGTCCATTGGTGGGAGTCTGGACGCCACATCTGCTGATATAGAATGCCGTAAGTTCGTGTCTCCATTCAAACAGTTCTTCATCGTCCTTCATCACAAACTCAGACGGGACGAAGAAGGATAGGGCCTGGGGAACGAACTGGAGGCTGTGCGGCAACTCCCAAACTGACAGATGTCACTTATCTCGGCCGCTCTCGAGTCTACCATGGCGCGGCACACGTGAAAATACCTGATCGTGTACTTCAGTCGTTGAGATCATTCTTGACAAACTATGTCATTCTGTAGGATGCAATCCTGACAATGAATCGGTTCGAGATCAGGCGGATTACCGCGACCTGCTATTGCCTCCTCACGCACCTCTAGATGGACAGTCCATATACAGACGCCGTAGATCAGCGCTACGGTAATCTCGGGAAGTCTGCTGTCTTTTGGTCTCGCACAGCCGAGCTGCAGCGCCTGCTCCTAAAGATAGAAGACGTCAAGAGATGGCCGGCGCCGCTCAGCGCTCAGCCCCCGGTTTATTCAATATGCGCATGATAGAAGAGAGGCCACCAACTTCGGCCGTGCTTCGCGGGTATAACAATAGTGGTGATTGTCACTATAGGCCCAGGGGGAGGCATGGCATTCAAAGTAGTATGTACTCTCAAGTACACCAGAAAAAAGTCTATCTGAACCAAAGGTTGAGTTGCACAGATCGGAGAGGAGGGGATTGCATTACATACCTCACCCAGCATCTGCCCTCGTGACACGCACGATCATAGTAAAACCTCCGTGTACGGCCCCCGCCTGTAGTCCTCACAGAACCTCATCACTAGACGCAGGCCGGCGGCGCGAGAAATGGGCAACGAATCTGCCATCGTATCCACCATGTCCGTTGTCCAGCTCTCCGGGATCGCGTGACTATGACAGCAGAAGACAACGTTCAGCCGCGGCAGATTACGGTGCAAACGCGTGAGATCCTCATCGATGCGGCCCCAATTCCACTGTCTAGACCTCATTACGGTGGGTCCATGGTAGCCGGGATAGTAGTCGAGACCGAGGGTGATGGTGAGCTGCTGAAGCTGAAAAGAGTGCATGTGGGACAGGAAGACGGAGATGCAATGGATGCGCGAGGGACTACAGCCAACTTGCGCAGTCACGAGACGGGTGCAAGCGGATAGGTCGGCAAGCTCTGGAAACACGACACGCGCTCAGTTACGCCGGAGAGGGAATAGCAGCAGTACGTACCGCGTTCGATCGCACCATTCTCCTTGAACGCCAGTTGCAGCCGCACGTTTTCCAGAGACGCGGCATTTCCCTCCAGCAACCTCCTCAGAACCGGCTTTCTCGTGGTCGTAATGTCTCCGCGCCAGTCTAACGTACGAAGGCATGGCTCAAATGGATGCTCCGAGAGCCACCCGGCCATCTCGATCCCGCACGATTCGGAGTCGTGTACGACAAGCTCGGCTAGCTTGATCGAGGCCCTCCCTGCCCCGCCGCTTGCGAGAGACGCCGCCTCCGCTTTAGAAGGCCAATATGGATAGCGCACATCAAGCACCGTTAGCTTGGGAAACGCCGAAACGAGCTGCCTGAGCTCGTTGGCGTTGTGGAATGCGACACTCTCGAGCCGGAGCGTCGTGAGCATGGTGTAGAAGGGGGCCGCACAGACGCTTCGGAACAGCTCATCGATGACCTCCATCGAGGGGAATCTGAGTGTCACAAACGCGTTCTTGATCGTCAGGTACTGCACGTCGGTAAGGCGCGTCAGGATCCTAGCTAGGGGTGTAACCGCCATGAACGGCATAAGCCCGGAGGTGGACGGCGAGATCTGTTGTGTGTCCCAGCCAGAAGCGTTGAGGTCGCGGATGTAGTGGACAACGCCCGTTCTTGCTTCGTCGGAAGTGTTCAGGAGCGCCTCGAGCCGCTCGCAGTCGTTTGTCCCCGTGAAACGTAGCTTGACAGAGTGGAAGAGGTGAAATCGACTAGATGGAACCCAGGCACTGCATGTGAGGCTGCATGCCATGAGCGCACGAGGGTCGTCCCATAGGAAATCAATGGTCCTGTCATACAACTCTGGCGGGAGCAGCATCTGACGGCTCGCGAACCTGGTCTGGTGTTAGGTGGTATCCTCACCTCGTCCACTAACTGCAAGTGCACCTTTTAACGAACGCGAAGGTAACACACTCTGCAAGATGAAGTCGGATGCGATGATGTTGCAGTGAAGGAATGCATTGATGGAGCTGATAGCGGCTGCGCCTAAGCAGCGTGGCTCGGGTGTTCTTGAAGAGCTGCCTAATGCGGGTGATTGATAAGGTGCCCCTGCAATAGTAGTCCAAGTACTACTTCCTGAAACGATACGCGGGTATACAGTGCAATAGCAACGGAGATAAAATATTCTGGTAAAAAGGCAAATCAAAACGTCCGGTACAGCGCAGCAGGAACTCGTAACATCGATGTAAGGTAAAACAGGGTAAGATCCGCAACAGTCCGAGCCCACAATTGCATGCACGAAACACGCCCACAACTGCAAATACGACAATTTGTACCGCGGCTGCGTTGTTCGGGTGACTCCCGAGGCCACAAAAGCACGCACCTACCTAGAAACAGGGAACAGGTCAACCAAGTCCCTGTGGCATTCCCTCCGGATGTGCTTGTCCATCACATCCATCCGCGCGTCCACATACCCGCAGCCCTCTACAGGGCAGTGCCACTCCACTCTGTCCGCCACATGGACCGCCACGACATGTTGTCCCAAGTTGGCCAGCGGCATCGTCACCGGACAGACGACAACCGCCCCGCCGACGTCCTCTGTTTTCCACCCACAGGCAACAACGTCGGTAGCCACGTAGACTGCCGCATCCGCAGGCGCGTGTCGTGCGCGCTCAGTCGGGAAGTGCGCCGCCGTCAGATGGTCCTGGCACGCGTGCTTCGTCCCTTGCAGAATTGTGGCGTTGCAGTCGCCGATCCGGCACCGGTGTATACTCGGGCCGTTGGAGACGGTGGCCACCATATGCACTGGAGCGAGGATTCCGTTGGCCGCCGCGATGAGCTTCGGCGGCGGAGGGGCCTTGGTCCTGCGCTTCTTGGTCGGTGATGGACCAATGGTGGCCGACGCCGAGGCACCGCTTCCCGATGCCACATCCACGGCTGGGACAGGAGAGGCGCGACGCTTGCCTTTATTGGGCTTGTGTGGCGCCAGTCCTTGACCAGCATCGTTTGTGATGTCGGGGCTTTGTGATGATGTAACCGGGAGAGACGATTCAGAGGCCGACATCCGCGCATGATGAGAGACTGCCATGGAAGACGATGTACCACCGTAGGGACCCGGACTGTCAGATGCGACCATGGGCTCCTCTGATGGGAACCTTACAAGCTCGTTGATATCGAGCATGTCCTGCGGCGGAGAGGCAGGGGGCACAAGGATGGGAGGTGTTGCGGGTCTAATGGAATCCATCGGCGTGTACCAGGGCGATAATGGTTCAGGGCTGAGCGACCTGAACTCAAACACTGCCGACGCGAGAGATCCAGTAAAATTCTGAATCTCTTCGTCGTAGGTGTAGGAGAAATCATCGTCGCTGTATCGTTACATTAGTAAATTGGGAAGATCACGCTGGCGTTGCAAACACTTACTTGGTTTCATCTGCGGTGAAAGACATGTTGAAGAAGGTTATGATATATGAATAAGCTTGTAGAGAATTGAGGTAGATGCCCGGCGAAGGAAATGTGGACGCCGAGAGAACGCTGTACGACGAGGTGAGGGATGAGTTTGGGGATAGCTGTCTGGCCAGAGCCCGCGTTTTATAACTGTACCAAGTCACGGGATTATAACAATGGAACAGCTTCAATTTGGCCTCAATGCGGTGCGAGGCCACCTTTGTTCACGGCCATCCAGTCGTGCACAGGCCCAGGGACAGGGTTGTAGGACATGAGGCGATCTGTTCGATGTCTTCACGTGTCCGTGTAAGTGAGCGTTAGACGATGCTAAATAAAAGCGAAAAGTTATCTGTGCAGAGACCTGCACACATATGTTCCACCTAGCAATTTTGAAGGGTTTCGCCTTTCTCCAACTGGACTAGCGCTCAAGCAGTCGCAAGAGTGTAGTGCCCGTCTTGTGCAAAGTGAACTTGTTCGAGTCAGGAAAGTACAGCTTGTTTGCTTAGAAAGATTTTCCAAATTCTCTTCTTTGGCATGCGGCCACTGAAAGCGCCCAGTGTGCCGCAGTCAATAACTCCTCCGTTACAAAGGGCCACGGGAAGCCCAAGAATAACGATCGGACCACGTCAACAGTTGGACAAAAGTGAACAATAATACACTCACAGTGCTTCTGAAGGAATGTCACCGAAAACGTCAAGGAGAAACAAGTTGCTGTTTCCGAGCGAAGTCGTTCTTGTGGTCGTGTTCTTGGAACGACGACGAGAGTATCAGTGAGGCCAAATCGTTGCAGACATTGTTATACGCTATGTAATTCCTCGACGAGATGCGTAAGATGGAGAGATCCAGAATATTGGTTGTCTCCCACAGAAACATTTGTGATGTGGGAGGATGTAACTGGATGTTGGAGTTTTCGGTACGTTAGTATGGATCACATGATCAGGCGTAGCAGTCATCCTGGGCCACCGGCTCGCTTCTCGAGCCACACAAACACAGAAGACCTCCACTGGCACTAGTTCTATCCCACTAGTTCTATTCCCCACCCCATTCCCACAAAATCTGGCAGCAACAAGGCCAAAAACGCCGTATCCCATGTTCGACCTCAGGCTACGCAGCACCTGCGAGTAAACACTTACCGTCGAAGCACATATCTAACACGACGCAAAGCACGACACGGACACTGTACACCCATTGCGCAGCGGACAAACGAATGTGAGTGATAACGAGTGCGGACGACAGAGTATTAAAATGCGCAGTACGGCTACGGCCACGCCAAGGTCCAAAGTAGTCCTGCATGCTCTCCAGATCCTACCAAAAGAGTCGCCACGCCACGGCCACTCACGGAAGCGCCTTCCACAGCTCGAGCAGCTTCGGGAAGTTGGGCGTGCCAAGGCCCGTCACCGGGTCCCACCCGGGCTGCGCGCTGAAGCCCGCCGTGCCGCACCCGGGGTTCGTCCCGCCCGTGATGTCGTGGAACGCGTCCGCAAAGGACGCGGAGTAGATCTGCGTGGTGTGTATGCGAGTCAGCGGACGCCTTGGCGCCAGTGACAGTGACGCACGGTGGGGTTGATGAACCCGACGGGATTCTTCCCGGCGGCCGCGCGCGCGTCGTTGACGGCCGCGAGCATGGCGGCGATCACAGGGGTAGAGGCTGAGGTTCCGGACAGCTTCGTCCAGGTGCCATTATCGGCTACGGAGTAATTGGCCCTGCGAAAGATTCAGGTGAGCATGCGTGGCCTCGGCGTGGCGATGCTATAGTGAGGCTGCAAAAAGGAAGTATGTACCCGTTTGCAGAGAGATCCGGGAAGCCGCGAGACAAGCCGGTGGCGTTCCATACAGCAGACGGATAGGATGGCGGGTAGTTCTTCAGGAACGTTTGAACGGCGCTCTTCTGGTAGTCCGGGAGCGCGAAGACGTTCGAGAAGCCGCCGCTGGAGGATATCAGCGTCTGGCACGCGACTTCTTTGTCATTCACCTATCCATGACGACGTCAGCATCGGGAGCGCGTGGAAAAACTTGTAGCATACGCTTCCACCTGCCGGGAGCTGAGTTGCGCCGATGCTTGTGACATACGGGCAGGTCGAGGGCCAGGTCGGCACGAACTTCGAGCCGCCCTTGGCTAGCGTACCATTGGAGATGAGACATTCATTATCATAGCCTGCAACGCCAAAGTCTCCTGAAGAAAACAAGAAAGTCACACCCATGAGGCCAAGCTGTATTCCTGCGTCGTAAGTATCCATCCGAAAGTGGTGCCTCCACAACGCACCTTGGCGTATTCGTTGCACTGCCGCTGCATGTAAGCCGGGGTGAACGCCTCTTCGTCGTACGTGTACGACGTCGAGATGACATGGGACAAGGGCGCGGTGCCGCAGCTTTCCGGGCCTGCGGAGCACAGTTCGTTGCAGACGTCAACATTTGTGCAAGACGCAGACGCAACGCGGAGACTGACCTTGGTATCCGCCCTGCGGGTCGGGGAACACGGCGTCATGCGCAGGATCGTCCCCGCCCTCGTAGGTGCAGTACGACCCATCCAGCGCGTCCAGGAAGTTGTTGTACGATGCATCTAGAGAAGCACGTGTTGGTCAGTCGACGTGTCCTGCAGTGCGTCCGGGTGACGAGAGAGCGCAATTATGGCCATACGCACAATGGAGCCCATCGCCCGTCTGATACAGATTGACCGTCTGGCTCTCGCCCACCAACGCCATGGCATACTGAAGATCGAGATCCGCCTCGCCGAGGTAGGCGCCGATCGTCACGTTGTTTTGGCCTAGAGATCAGTCATCAGAACTCCATCAAAATTCCGAGATAAACGGAAGACCGCACCGCCGTCTATGCTGATCAAATTGGGACGGGTGCCGACCAGACTTGATGAAAAGTTCTGGAAGAACATGTCGAGGTCCTTCGGCAAGTACACCTCGGGGGAGTACTCGACTGCACTCCAGAGTCAGAGAAACACGGAGGGACAGAAAAGATGCGGGCGGGACCCACCGATGCCGATGGAGTTGTTGGACGGCGTCGTAAAGTTGTAGTCGAAGCCGTACAGGGCGCGTACGCACGCCGGAGTGATGACACTTCCGCAGTGTTCGACACTGCTAGGGTCAGGCTGCCGCGCGGGGCGAAACGAGGAGTCAGTGTAGACATACGTTACATACATTCATGTATCCAACTCGTACCTGTTGCGCCTCAGATCGTGGCACGGGAAAGCTCGGCGAAAAACTAGGGCTGCGCGCGTCCCTCGGCGCGACAGCAGAGACGACACTCCGTCTGGCCTTCGCGGCCCTCCGGTCGACGTCAAAGTTCAACGTCGGCAGAACGAGCTCGACGTGCGCCCGGAGATGCTCTGGCAAGTGGTACTTGTCCGCGCACGCGACCTGCTCGGTCCCGTCGCTGTGCTGGTACACATGGTACTGTGTGCCCAACAGGCGTTCCGCGTCGGCGACCGCCACGTCGGCGTGCATCCACGCACCACCCGAGGCCAGCTTGATGGCGTGGCCCGGTACACCGTTTGCGAGGAGCCATGTGCGCACGGCGTCGACCGCGTCCGTGGACGGCCGGAATGTCTCTGCGATCTTGGCGGCACTCCAGTGCTGGCCGTAGCTCGGCGAGGCGGGGTCTGAGACGGAAAGGAGGTAGGAGTCGAGGTTGGCGAGGTTGGACTGTGCGAGGCCGATGCGGATGGGAAGGCTGGCGGTGGGCTCAGCACGGCGGACAGGCACCCATCCGGAGGGCGCTGCGCGTCGGTGTTCGTGAAGGCGAGGTGAGAGGGACAAATGAGTGCATGAGGCGGATATGCTTAGGCCCAGGACGACGGAGGCTAAGGTGAAACGCATGAGAAATAAATGAGAGACTTGGGAGACAGAAATGCAACAGACGTCTTAAGTGTAGCCCTCGGCTGCCTTGCTCACCCGACGCAGTACCAAGTGGATGTTGACCGCCGTGATCAAATCCCTATTACAGGCGCTTCGAGCGCGTATAGCATGTAAGTACCGCCGGCGCTTGATTCTACGGCCATCTTCACACCGGGCCAAGGCAGTTCTCTCCGCCCGTCCCCGACACATCTTTCTGGAGGCTATACGCATAGAAGATGGCGAGAAACGAACTCTTGCCAGTGGACTATCAAGCACAGTACGATCACGCCGGCATGCACCTTCCAACATACGACTAGAAATAGACGACTACATACAGTACACGGGAGACAATCACACATAACAGGAGAAATAGAAAAACAGGCGTGTTGTTGAGAAAAAATTGATCTGTATGGCGGAAGGCCATCAGCGCAGATTCGGAAAAAGGATTCAACTGTTGCGACCTTCGATGCCTTCCATTTCTTTCAGGAGAACTAACACTCCGGAGTACTGTGCGCCTCGTCCTTCTGTTCTCGCCTCCTGCATACAACATGAGCACATTTGCAGACTAGAAAACAAGAACACGTACATGTTGATCTCTTCCAGCGGGTTTTCCTCGAGCCATGTCAGGTTCGTATACAGCTGCATGAGACCCGCCCACTCCCGTCTTTTCTTTTCCTCCTCAGTCTCCTGCTGAACTGCGACGGGCCTGGTCGTGTGACAGAGTCAGTGGCCTAGAAAGATACCATGACAATCCTAATCTGAATACCCACCGATCCCTACCAGGAGGACAACGATGAGTAACAGCAGTGACTATCAAAAGTATGGCATCACTCACTTGGAGGTGCCCGCCGCGGTTGTAGATGCGTCCATTTCAAGAGATGCCGTGGACAGGAGGCCTGGTAAGTTCAACGAGAAAATGAGAGCTGCGTAGATGAGTGCGAAGGGAAGTCTGTGCCTCCCTCACGCTGCTTAAGCACCGATCCCTTATACATGCGACCATTGTCATGGGCAGATCAGGCGAACAATGAACTTGAAGAAGAAGCAAGAAGCGTGTATCAGAAACGTGGACAACAGTGGCCCGCACCATAGTACACGAGGTTCACTTCCAGGTGCACGCAACTCGAAGCATGATTTCAAGTAAGCCTTCAGTTCCGTTTTACTGACCGCACTGACGAGCAAATTCCGGTTCGCAGATTGATGGCAAGCGCCTGGCGTTCAAATGCTATAGAAGAGGTCCGAACCACAGATATGGCTTGTGTTACGGAGTCTATACTGACCGCGTACATAACGGGCCGCGGGGGATAAGCTGCGCTTCTAGCGCCGTCTCACTGGGCGTCTACTATATGCGGAGGGACGCAACCCTCCGCACTATGAGAGGTATCGGGTTATTCGCAAGACGCGGGAAAATATCAACGTACAATATATAGGTTCGAGACTCTGCTGCTTGATTTTGGACAGAATACAAATACATGTACTAATAATACCAATTATATACATACACTTTGCGTCAGAATGTCCCTTCTAGATATATTATACAGCGACGGACCGACAAATCAAAACACAGCACTGCACGGGAGCACGAGAGGATGGCACGACAGCATGACAGCACGAAAGCACGGGAGCACGACAGCAAGACAGCAAGAGGATAGCAGAGACCAGAGATCAACTAAATAATAATAAAGAACCAATAAAGAACGTCCATTGGGAACGAAGGTCAGAATTCTGACTCCTCGACGTCCGACGTCTCTGCCGGAACTAAGAAATCAATGTCAGCTAGAATCCCACAAAGAATCAAGGCAAGCACGCACCCTCAGTGACCCTCCGCCTTCTTGCGCGCATTGTCGAAGCATGTGCGGACGTGCCGTTCCGCGGATGCCTTCCTTGCCGCCTTCTGGTAGGTGCACCCCTCTCTAGGGCACTTCCATACCATCATGTCCTCCTTGGCGACGTGCTGCTCCACGAGATGTCGGCCGAAATCGCCACGACTGATCTTCGCAGAGCACACCGCGTCGCCCTCGATCTTGCAGGGACAAGAAACGCGACCCTGGGCATCGACCGCCATGCCCTTGAGGTCGTGCGACTGCCTCAAATGGGCATTCGCCGCCTTCTTGTTGGCCGCGAAGGAATCCTTGCAGCCATTGATGGGGCAGGCACAAGTACCGGCCGATACCAGGATCGGGTCCTCGTAACCCGCATGGGCCCCCTTCCGCTGAGGCTTGGTCGCAGCGAGGACTGTGGATGGGGCAGCGGCCTGGGTGGCCGGGGCTTCCTCCCTGCTCGAAGTGGCTTGCCTCTTGGCACGCTGCTCGCCGCCGGCGTCGTCGTGGGCTCGCTTCTTCCCTTGGGCCTTCGCAGAAGGCAACGAGGCTGTCGGCACTGGCGTGGATGTGGCAGCCTGGGCCTGGGTGGCCGGGGCTTCCTCCCTGCTCGAAGTGGATTGCCTTTTGGAAGGCTGCTCGCCGCCGTCGTCGTCGTGGGCTCGCTTCTTCCCTTGGGCCTTCGCAGAAGGCAACGAGGCTGTCGGCGCTGGCGCGGAGGTGGCAGGGGCCCGGGTGGCCAGGGCTTCCTCCCGGCTTGATGTGGCCTGCCTTTTCGCGGGCTGCTCGCCATCGTCGTCATCGTCGCGGGCCCGCTTCTTCCCTTGTGCCTTTGCAGAAGGCAACGGGGCCGTCGGTGGTGGCCCGGATGCGGCCACATCCACGGGTGGGATCTGTGGACCGGGCGCAAGGATGGCCAACTGGTTCGTGGAACCAGAGGCGACGGGCTCCACCTCGTTTGCCCGTGTATCGTCCCGATGCGGCGCGGCCAGTGGGAGGACTAGCGCAACTAGGGCTAACAAAGTCTCTTTAGACAAAGTTGGCGTTGGTGACGGCGCAGGCACAGCTGATGGCTCGTTAGGGACGAACAGCCCCCAGTACTCTTCGTTGCGCTTCTTTTGGCCTTCGTCCTCTTCCAGATATTCGGCGGTGAGAAGGTCCGCGAGATCCAGGGCGAAGGCCGGCGCGGAGAGCCTGGACACCCACAACGGTCAGTCAACGTCGGCGACACCGGAATCCAGAGTACTTACGGAAAGAAAGATGGCATGCTGAGTAAACTGAGTGGTAATTAGAATGTAAGACGGGCACACTTCTGGGAAGTGGCGGGGATGGGGGTGGAGGTGAGGGAAGGCCACAGTTGGGTTGAGTCTGGCCAAACTCCACGACATTAAAACTGTCACGGACGCGTTCTCACGCGACCTGTGACTGCGAGCGATTCCTTTTGTGGCATTCCCTGCCACACTCGCCAGCCAAAGCGCGACGGTTTGACGCGCGTTGTCGCATCCGCTTTCACGTCAGCGCCCGCATTGACGTGCGTGGCCCTACAAAGTGGATAGGTATGCGGCACAAGAAATTACACAAAAAACGACTCAGCTCACTGCACCTCGCTGCCTCAGGCAACGGTCATCGAACAGGTAAACTTCATCCTGTATATTCCCGAGTCAGTCAGACATTTGACACGCAACCACTGCTTCATATTGTCAGATATTGCTCGATATTGTAAATGTGGAGCCGACGATACCACTTACGTTCAACGTTCGCAAGATACCCTGATCTTTTGGTGATTCAATGTTATTTCACTGTAAACCATCAGACCTGCATGCCGATGCCACGAAATTCGCCGACATACCTCAACTCGAAAGCATGTTCCAACCCTCGTATCATACCTGGAGGCCATCAGCCATTCTACCCTTGCGATAGCCCAGGTAACAGGATCTGTGATCCTCGGGCTCATGCTTCGTTTGTTGGAAATCGAACTTGTATGGTGAGCAACGATGCTCTACCTATATACGGAGGGCACTCACTTATCGAACAGTGCTTTTTTATTTATACCCGAAGGCTGTTCAATCAACCAACAGCTTTCACCTATTGGACGAATTGTGCAATGATCTTGACACCATGGCCTCCAATTAATATTGCTCACATGGAGCACACTGTCCCGTGGATTGGCCCGCCATTGTCGAAATGCTTACATGACAATTGTCGACTGTTCGATGAATCCCCAGGTGTATAACCTGCAATACACGAAAGTCAGTATTCCAGACATTATACTTTCATGACGGGGATGACTGACCATTTCCGAACATAATAAGGCTGAAAGCAAAACTATTAGAAGGTAGCAGCAACGCCTTTCACAGGTATGAGAACGTTGAGCATGTTGATTTGCCTGTTGGATCATACAAACGGAACTTAAAGTCAATCATGGCGATATCGGTGTATGTGCATTCAATCAAGACTCCAATTGACAGTGGCTAACTGTTTACAAGTTATACCTACGCTCAATCCAAAATTACATTGCTCCTGTCCGAAGGTATGCCTCGTGTATACTGGCTTCCGATGAATTGATCTGCGTGAGCACAGTTGAGCCGTTCGATTCCACCACTGAGCGCGACTCGCAGCAATGACTGGCGTACCTGGGCTGTCTACGTCCTCTCATCACGCACCGTCACGGCCCATCGATGAGCGTTCAACGTTCAACCGCGGCTTGCTTGTTGTGAAGTATCTGCGGCATCTTGACGAGAAGATTCCGAGGAACGCTGCTTCAACCAAAATACGAAGTCGCCTTCTTTACAGCCGCGATTCAGAGCTGAAAAAGGGACTCCACGAGAAAATCAATGCGGGCCAGCGTAAAAACCGAACGTCAATAGTAGCAGTGTACTCGCTGGCAGTGGCAGGAGGCAGCAAGAGTCGTGTCACGAGTCACGTTGTGACATCTTCCCTTCGAGTCGAAGACTCAGATGAAATCGGATTCGCGACCACACCATTCTTGAAGACCTGCCACATCTGGCACGCGGGTCAACTGCTCTACGACCGCTTAGGGGCTTCAAGACCGCAAGAAAACGTAGCGCAGAATACAGCTACCATCGACGAAACACATGCGCTCATTGATCTGCTCCTCACCCAGCCTGAGCATTTCCGGTAGGCACACAATGTGTCGCGTCTACCGGGAAGACACTCGAGCTCATTCCATCGTATCTTAGGTTGCGGCGCAAGACTCTGGGTAACCGGTGTATGTCAGTGTAGAGATAGGCCTTGATTTAGTGTTTGGCCAAAACGCAGACGAGTAAGACTGAAATACACATCAAATGTAACAATCCCTTCCTCCGTGAGTTCTTCCTGCTCTCGTTCCATGTTTGTATCCATCTCCTGCATAAGAGGTAACATGGTTCACAAGAAAAACGACGAGAAGATGTTACAGAGCAGAGAGCAATATCGATATCCGAATCGGGATACTAAGCGACAGCAATCAAAGCGACGAGAGCAAGGGCGGACAGGAATAAGACAAAGAACAGCACCGACAGCAGAACAACAAACGGGGACGACCTGGAAACACAGCAGGCATCAAAGGCACCTCGATCGCCAGTCAGAATCCTGCTAACAAGAGTGTAAGATTGCGGTTCAAGAACAATGGGTTAAGACTCACAGTTTTATGTCGACGAGAAAATCTCAAACTGGGCCGAGTGAGCCTGCTTGATGTGCCTCTTGCAGGCATCCTTGCGTGTCGAGGGTTTGACATTGCACCCTTCGACGGGACACTTCCAGGTTACTGCCGCGAACGTGGACGGTGGCCAAATGGCGTCCTAGACTACCCAGAACCATCGTCTTTGTACACCCGGACGAGACACCATCCACCTCGACAGACCATGGACAAACGATGGACCTCCTTGGGTCCCACTGCTTATCCTCGCTCGGCGCATCCTTTAGCACACCAATGGCAAAGTGCGCCTCCTTCAAGTGCTCGTCCCACGCGGCATCAGACGGGAGAATTTCCGCGTCACAGTCGCTAATATGGCATCTGTGTCGGCCCTCCGCTACGCACAAGACCGGCACAAGACGGTTGTCGTGCACGTTCGGCGATGCTGACGCACTGGCCCCGTCGACACGCGCCCGCTTCGCTCTGCGAGAGCCGTTTGCCCTTTGTGAGGCGTGGTCTGAGCCCGCCGCCTCGACATTCGCATCCTCGACCTCGACGTCGTCGAACCGATGTTTGGCAGCCCGAATGGTCCCCTTGCCCTTGCCCTTGGATTCCGTGCCCCAAGCCTTTCCCTTGCCCGTAGACCCTCTTGCTTGCTCCTGGGGAGGATCGACGGGGAAATCGAAGGGAGACGCTCACGGATTGCGGAAGGAAACAGATGGGCTCCCACGCAGCTCGTCCACAATGCCGTTGGCCTCCTGTTTCACCTCAGGCGTTGTTGGGCGAAACATTGCCGTCGGAGGTCGGGACGATGGGGAGGCCTTGGTCCGAGTGGGTGATGGCCACACGGACGAAACAGGCAGCTCTGTGGTTTCCGTCGTGTTGGCCAGCGTGAACCCTGCCCGGATATGGGCCAACTCCTCAGGAGATGGGCCAACCACCTCGAATGGGTCGGCCACGCTCATCGGAGCTGACGTCCGACTCACAGACTCTTGTCGGCGGGTCAGCTTGGGCATCGTCCCGAGGAATACGAAGTCGGCGGCTTCCGAGCGGACATGGCCAACGTGATCGTCCCTCGCTTTCGTAGAGGCATAAACAAATGAATATGCTTTCTCGTCCAGGAGTTTGTCGGATGGAAAGCCATCGTCCCTGAACAGGTCGGCCACTGTGAGATCTGACGACTGCGCGTCGGAAACGTCGTGCTCAAAGGGAAGAGAGGAAGAGAGGCTGTAGGGCCACAGAAGTCAGCAAGCCTGTCGAGCACCACTTGTGACTTGTCCGACGCCGTCTACTCACCCGGTAGAGAATGCCATGATGTTCGATCATGTATATTTCAGGTTCAACGGTGGGATGTAGGTGGGTGGATTGGTGGGAGGGAGTAAGTGAGGAAGGTAGAAAGGCACGCGGGCTGGCTTTATAGGAGACCTGTGACACAAAGCGACAAAGATTCCTTTTGCAACATCCCTTGCTCCACCCGTCGGTCAAAGCGCGATGCGCTGTCGTGTCCAGATACAAAGCCAGCTGCTAACGCCGTAAAGCCAATCTCGCTCCGGCCATGGAGCGCAAGTAATGGCTGAATCCGAACCCGAGTCGTGAGACTCCTCGGATCCCTCGTTGTCTCCAGAAGCAGTAGGGCGCCCACTCCTCGCACCCATTGAGAGGGCAAGGATATGCGATGTTCATTTTCTCCAAACGGGCATCCAGCGAATGCCGACCAAGGCTCCGGGTTTACCACCACCTCGCATGCTGTACCGTTCTCCCTCTCGCACGGGCACAATACGCAGCCATATCTGTCTTCGTGCCCTCGAGAATTTTGAGATGCCTTCAGGAGGTCCTGCGCAGCTGTCTCGCTCGAACCAACCACCGTGGTGTGCTTCGGGGGAGGCAGCGGCACAGGGCCACCTCAAGGCATTGATTGGGCATGAGTAGTATGTAACACCCGACTTCACCGAGAGCGGGTAAGGATAGTCGTCATGGATGCCCTTGCACCGAAATGCCTCTCCCGAGGTCTTTGTAGATGGTCGACCATTCACCGTGCAAGCCTTTGCACGCGAAGGACGCGATGTCTTTGAGGGCAACTCGACGGTGTCATCCTCGAATTTATGCTTCCGAGTCGGCACGGCCGCTTGAGAAGAGGCAGCCATGAGAGGGTGGACGTGGACGTGGGGATGTCCGGAATGGCCTCATGCACTTGTGATGGATGTGGGGCGTAGCTTGACATAGCCACCAGAGGCGAACCCTGTGGAGCTAGTATGGATGGTGGTGGTGGTGTTGTTAGATATGTGTGGTGTAGCTTGTAGTTTCGGAGGACGTCGGCTCGACGAGGAAAGGCACAGCGTCGAGGACAACAGCATCATCGCGCAGCCGCTGTTTACCTCGTGCCTTTTCAGAAAGTGTTGAGACCATGGCAATAGGTTCCTCCTCTTCGAACAGATCGTCGTGAAGGAGCTTTGAGATGTCCAGAGCGGGTCCTTCATCTTCAGAGTCGGGGAAGCTGCACAGCACAGTGGTCAGTTGGATTTCGCGCCACAGGCCGAACCCGAGCACTTACGAGGATGAAGAAGCCATGTGAGGTATATATGCCGACGATATATTATACGGATGTTCCGAGGGATGTGTTGATTTGGCGCAAGGATTTCATGAAAGTGAACGCATCATGCGTAGATCGCGCTCGTCTCTGGATGACGTCATCGAATGCGCTCTCCGGCCCTGCGGAATCGTATCGTTACATTCTCCGATATTGCCACGGTGCATGCTCGGGCCGTCGGAGACAGTGGCCACCATACGCACCAGGGAAAGTATCCCGTCCGCCGCCGCGATGAGCCTCGGCGGTGGAGGTGCCTTCGTCGTTCTCTTCTTGTTTAGTGGCGGACCAATATTGGTCAGTCCTGGACAAGCACCACTTGTGGCAGAGGTGATGCTGGGGTTTCGTGACGCCACAACCGGGGAAGACAGTACAGGGGCCGATATCTGCACATAAGGAGAGTCTGCCATGGAGGACGATGCACCACCGTAGGGATCCGGACTCTCAGATGCTGTGGGCTCCTCTGATGAGGACCTTAAAAGCTCATTGATATCGAGCAGTTCCTGCGGCAGAGAGGCAGGAGGTGTTGCCGGTCTGACAGAAACATCCATTGGCGTGTACCATGGTGATACCGGCTCAGGGCTGAGCGATCTGAACTCAAAAACTGCCGGCGCGAGAGATTCAGTAAAGTTTTGAATCTCTTCGTCGTAAGTGTAAGAGAAATCGCCGTCGCTGTATCATTACATTAGTAAATCGGGAAGAGTATGCTGGCGTTGCAAATACCTACCCAGTGAACATGTTAGGCAAGGTGTATGAGATATGGATTAGCTTGCTGCTCGCCGTCACTGTGTCGTTATAGGTCAGGATAACCATCATAGACATATCTGCATCGACGCACCTCGCCATATGACAACCGGCAGAGTATCCTTCACTGGCGATGGCGTGGTCGTCACTGAGAACTGCTGCGAAGGGCCTGATAAGAACGGAGACGTGGCCGGAGGATTCACAAGGTGCACACATACCTCGGGAACAACGGTATAGGTGCCGAATGAGTTCCTACGACGACGGTCCCAATGATTGAATAAGAAGCATTGCGGATCTAGAAACCGCGGGAAATGTGCCGTGCGCAAGGACAACGAAGCCAAGGAGACATCAGTACGGGATGTGCTTTCTGATAAGCTCCTCATGGAGTAGTTCCATGTGTCTACGTGCATTCCGGCCCGCGCATCCAGCAGAGTAATATCCAATGTTGTGAGAAGATTGGTGGAGGTAAACCCACCTGACGAGGCAAAGTGGAAACTCTCGAAGACAGGCCATCTTGGTTCTCTACCGACTCCGGTGCTAGCACCCCCGCGGACGATCCAGGAAACGAGATATCTATGGATGGCACAAGTCAGTACGAGAATCAATCAATACTCGGAAAAACTTACGAGACTGCCGTTGCCATTGTCGCCATGAAATTCGAGAACGAGTGATTCGCCAGGTTGATCGGAACGAGAGACGAGAAAAGGATGCTTTGAGAGGAAGAGAGGAACTGTGCGAGTTATATCCGTGGAGAACAAAGGTATGTCGAGTCACGGAATGGACGTGCTTCCACGACATCACGACTGAAATAGGACAAAGGTACCTCTCGACCGCATGTTCTCAATTGGCACTCACGTCACCGTATGCCTTGCTTATATGCCTATCGGCCTCAAATTACAGACAAGGCAAGGGATGAGCTGCAGTCCTCAAACGAAGTTCACAACCTCGGTATCCATGCCAGGCGCGAAGTCGGTGTCCAGATGTGCGGCCCTGAAAGGTCTGGCGGTCAGTGGCAGAGATAGATGTCGCTGCCACAAAGCACCGGAGAAGCGCACAGCATGCCTCACCACAAAGACAATGCAAGACAGACTCGAAAAATCTGTTCGTTGACGTGATCAAACATTCGCCGCACGTTTGAGAAGGAGGCCGCCCCGAAAGGCAAGTTTAGATGCAATAGAATCTCCTAACCTCGGACGGACTGTCGGTCGCAGACGAGGTCATGATAAAAATAGACTTCTTGATGTACGCGACACCTGGGATGCAGACGCCACTGCTTTTGTACTCGCTGTGATCTGGAACAAGTGAGGTGATCCAACGTGATACTTTCCACGACGACTGTCCTCAGTGAGATTCAACCTATCTCAAGAGGAAAAGATACATCCAAATTCAAAGGAAACGTCCCGCTTTCTGGGAGACCTGAGAGATGAGTTGGCTAACGGCACATACCATCCGAGCATCAGTGAACCATCCAGTGTACGTGGACTTGACATGCAGCTAGCCATCATAGATAGTAGCAGCGAGCTCAGCAGAAATCAAATAGCATGACCGTGAGGAGTTCAGTCGAAGTGGCGTCGCGGCAGAAGTTGTGACCCAATCAGGACGCTCAGCGCTCAGCGGCCATCGGCCGAGCCTTATGCAGTACCCTTGGCGTGAGTTGTTCTGCGAGCTGCACCAGTACTAATCCTGCACTTATAGGTGTGTGTATCATGCAGTGTAAAAGGTCGTATTGAATATATTGGCATCGCTAGTGGCTCCGACGAACGAAACATACTATCATAAAATTCTGTTCCGAGAGGTCAGTCACGGTGGAACGCCTCTTACACCGTGAAGTTCTTTTATGCGTGGCTACGAAAGCCATGTACGCACCATTTCGCTTCGTTACAAATGTGTCTTCTGCTTGGTTTCAGTATGCGCCACATCAGCAATAGGTGCGGCGGTTATATACTCTTGTCAACGCCTGAATTGAAGTACCCCATTCCGTTCGCCAGCGATGCAACGAACGACGAACTCCTCGACTATGTGAGTGCGTATCCTCAGTTATTGACTGGGAACACTAATTTGACTTTGCACGCAGTCTCCCATGATTGGACTTTTGCTTCGTGACTCAACAAGAAGGCTTTCATCATCAAGATGCCTGAACCTCGTGTGGTCGTAGCTTGACTGTAGGATATTAGTTGACATATGATCTACGTTGGCAAATCTGGGAGACTGCGAAAGGTGCTTCCACGAGATGCCTGTAGAATTAGAGATTTTATTATTATCGTAGGTCAATTCCCAATTTATATTTGTCTGTATCTGACGCTGACCTCACGTACATATATCGTGAACTTATAGCAATACACGAAGACACCGTGTCATTGTCTCGGTATTTGTTTGAAGTTTACGACCGGCCACACAGTTTATACCACAAAGCTGTGTGCGACGAGGCTACATTCGTCCAGTACGAAGGTTTCGTGGATGGATGGACCACTGAAGCTCTAATTTCGCAGCGCAGCATTGACAGCTCTGTCTTTGTCACGACGGGCAAGGGGACACTCAAAAAGTTACTAATCCTTTGTCGAAACTGGCTGTACGTTGAACTTGGACCTTGTCAGTCTTTGTCTTGCGCCTCAATTATGCCTGCTAAAGATCACTTTGTTCAGGTCCAAACACGGCAATGGCTTTGCTGGAGCTAGAAGTTGGCTGAAATAGGGGATTTCAAAGGTTTCATTGTTACGGTCCCGTGACGTGACGCGGTCCTTTGAACACGAACTTTGGCCGCCAGAGCCACTTTAAGTTCGACCACCGCCGGCCACCCCTCTCACTCCTCAACCACCACCACCACTAACATCTTCCTTACTCGCCCTCAAGCGACCACTTTGGAATCTTACCATCCATATAGAACCCTTTGAAATCCTGAATCATGTCCATTCGTTCGGCGAAGTGAGCATCAAAGGGTAGATCTGGTCTTTGTGCTGACTTCGCTCAATGTGTAGCCCATTCTACGAAGAGGACATGGAGGCCATCCGAGGCTATATGCCGGATTTAGACACGGCCGAATTCGAGTTCGCGGTCCTGGAACAGGAAGAACCCATAAACCTCCTGTTCATCGCTCAGGACATCCCTCAGATCCGGCGGTACGTGTCCGGGTCAGTCCCTGCCGAGGCTAGGCCCTCAGCCGTACCGAGACCGCATTCGCCCCAAGCTGGAGCGGACGCGGACAGGGAGGTCGATATCCAGCTCGTGGCACGGCCTGCCTCTGAGAATTCATCGGTGCTCCCTCATTCGTCAGCGCCGTCTCATGCAACCGCTTTTTCTGCCGCTGCTGCGCCTGCCTTGTCGTCCCGGGAGTTGACTTCGTCGATCGCGGATGGGACATCTGCTGTCGCATCATCCCCCACAGTCACGCCATCGGTAGTGGCTGCTTCTTCAACGGTGGCCATCTCGGACCGACTTCCAGTGATGGCGGGACCGTCGCGGCAAATCTCGTTGGCGGACAAGAAAGGCAAGGGAAAGGCCGTCGATGTCGCAATACCCAACACGACATCTGGTGTTGATATGGCCAGTTCCGTTCTCGTTCCCATCGGAGCAGCGGCCAGTCCCGTGAAACGTGAGGAGATCGCAGAACGGCCTGTGGTGCTTTCAAGAACGCTGCGCAGTGCAGTTACCTCGTCCCCGTCTGCCGCATCCCGTCCAGCAAAACAGTCTGACGATGGCGCGGAAACTGTAGCGAGCGTAGTCCCCACCCCGGGCACCAGCGCCCCCGTACAGGCAGTTGCGGGAAGCAGGAAGCGGGGGAACTCCTCCACAGACCTCCGCGGGACCAAGAAGCAGAAGATCACGCCAGCGGGACGGCCCGTGACTGTGAACCAGGGCGCGCGGCCGATCAGGGTGTGCCCGTGGAAGGTGGGCGAAAAGGCGTACCAGTGCCGGATTGGCAGCTGCGGGGGAACGATGCTCGACACCGAGCCCTCATGCAACGCACATATGATGGCGCTCCCTCACTTCCCGATCCAAGCGCTCTCTTCTCCGCCGAACACGAGGATATACGGCAAGAGCGATCGTGTGCCCTGCCACTGGCGTACGGAGACGAACGGGCGCGTAACGGTCTGCCAGCGCGTCCTAGGTCTAACTGAACTCGGGCGACATGTCCGAGGACACTTCACGGAGACGGCATGGCGCTGTCCGCTGGTTTCCTGCAAGAAGGAATACAAGCGCGAAGATGTGGCGATGACTCACATGCGGCTCAAACACAGCGACGTTGACTGGGACGCGCTGGGGGAAGACGAGCTTGTGCGGCAGCCTCTGGATGACGCGTCCGTATGTGAACATGTCCATGGATTCGACGACCCGCACTGACGATATGATTGTCGTCATACAGGAAGGCAGCTCATAGTCGTAGGCGCGACTTTTTTATTATCCATGACTATCGCGTGAAATCGTTTGTGCAACGTCGCCGCTCGTGTGGTACGCCGAGTATACCTCCCGCAAGCCGTGCCTGTTGTTCGCGCCATCTGCCTTGGTACTGGTAAGTACTCTGTTGCTACCTAAGTTCGCGTCTGAACCCTTTGGTCCGATCCAGAGCGACCGACTGTCTTCTACGCTAGAGGCTGATTGACGAGCCTAGGCGCAGCGTCAAGCTTAAGCTTGCTGGCATCCCCCAGAGATCAAAGCGGCAGAAGAAGGCCTCATGGCGACGCTTTATAACCTCTAAATCACAGCATGTCTCGTCAAGGTGCCACGATGTCCGATCATTAGCGGAGCCGTGAGAGGCCGGCCCCAACGTCCGACCGAGCGGCGAAATGTTGCTGTCTCGCCTTCCTTCGCTCGCTCGCTGCTATTCGCGCACAGCTCCGCCTCATATTTCTCATTGTCGCTCGCGTCCAGCATATCTTTTGTTTCGTTTGCTTATTCCCGCCCTCCCTTTCCGAGGTGCTCGTATCGTCATAGTGTCATGCATATCCATTGTACATTCCGTTAGTACACACAATTCATAGTATCCCTGTTCTTTTCCGCTTTCATGTGGGTCTGTGAGCTCCTGTGCTCATTCCGGGCAACGATCCCGCCTACCCGGCGACTCGTTGCTCCGCGTCCGCTGACGCTGCCCCCCCCCCCAACACTAGATGCACAGGCATCGCAGCCTCACCTCGTGCCATAACAGACGAGGTCGGATTAGGCCAGACGAAGCTCCAGCAAGCTTGCTTCCGCGAAGTCCCACACCTTCTCGAGGCGGAGGCCAGCTGCGTGCCTGTGGTACGATCAGACCAATGAATAAGAACAGATAGGCACTACTCACGCTAATTTCATGGATTCATCCAATGTACGCTCCTTAGCATTTAAGCTGACCATCATACCTAGGTCTTGGTTGTACATCCGCGCATTTCCTGCCCCAAAATTGGGCAGCAGCGGCTCCGGAGCCTGCCAATCGTTAGTCGAAATTCTACAGATCAGAATGCTAATAATCTGTACTGACTATTTCCACGCCGAGAACATTATCTGGGTTGCCTTCGGTACGGTTGAGATGCTGCAGTACATAGTCGTCTGTATGCAACTCGCATCAGCTATACTTGGTAAGCTCCGCCGTCGATCAAGTCCTCACGTATGAGAACCCGACTGTGGGGCTGCATGGCTTGCTGTATTTTTTGAAGGATTATCTTCGCTTGCTCATCGGGCCAGTTATGCATAATGTTTCGCAGCTGGTCCAATTATGTCAATGCGGGGCCAGGAACGAATAAAACGACGGACATAATACACGTCCTGTCCCGTCGCCGGGACCTGCTCGAAGAAATTGAGCGGTGCAAAGTCTACCCTTCCATCCTGAATAGCCTCAGGATTATTGATAGACCAAATCTAAAGAGGGATCAGTGATGTGAGAATCAACAAGAGTGATGCGCGTCGGGTACATCTTTCGCTTGGGAGAGTGTCTCCGGAAGATCGTGCAGGGTGACCTTGACGTGAGGATACATCTGCACAAGAGGGAGAGAGAATGCCCCGACTCCTGACCCGACATCACAGACTGTCATGGCTTCCATCCAGGGAAAGTCTGGAGGCAGATGTGCGGATAAGACACCAACCGCGGATGAACTTGGAGGAGCGAACTTACGTTCTAACACTGTATGGAAGTTCATGACCTGATCCACGCCGATCATTGCTCGCCCGAAATTCTGGGAATGTCGGTTAGAGATGTTCAACAACCACAAGACTCAGACATACTTCCCGTCGGTCAGGCTTCAAGAACGGGTATCAGACGCGC
The DNA here is from genome assembly GCA_022376435.1 of Amylocystis lapponica. Lineage (NCBI taxonomy): Eukaryota > Fungi > Basidiomycota > Agaricomycetes > Polyporales > Postiaceae > Amylocystis > Amylocystis lapponica. The sequence goes on from JABYQE010000013.1 coordinate 174,770, forward strand.
AAATCACCGCAAGGCAAGGTGGAAAACGCACATGGGCAATCATCCAGTCGAAGTAGGTGCCCTGTATTCCCTCATTCCTGACCGCATACATATATGGCGCCTTAGTAGGGTCGTACGAGAAAGCATATTCCTTGTCGGACAAAGTCTCCAAGAAAAGAGATCCACCTCTGGCCATCTCGGTTGTATGCAAGCTAACAAGGTCAGAGACACTGCTCGAGGACAGAAGAACGAGGGAAAGCCGGTTATTTGCAAACACATCTGTGTCGACTGCAGAACAACGAGATTAAGCCTTAATAGTCACTAGTCACTCGTCACCGACTGGTTTTATACCTTCGCGGAAACAGTGTTTGGTGCCAAGGAGACGCAGGATGTGAGCGAGTTTCCCTTGTTCGACATTCACGACTTTCGCAAGCTCGCTGACATGAAGGCCCTTCGGATGGTCAAGCAGAGCATCTGCGACCCGCATCTCTCTGGCAACCCGCATACAGGGTGCGTCGTATGATTGAACGCGCTAGCAGAAAACATTGTCTGCTCAGTACGCAATGAGGACGGGGCACCATACAAGACTCACATTGATAACAGTGTGGGCGGGAGGTGCCAACGTTGCACATAACTGACCGCAAGCACCTTCCAGCAGCCGGATGGCTCGTTTCAACGGCAGATTGCCGGACATAGTGCTGAGAGAACGTTGGTCCGTTGACTGGAGGGATGGTATGTCTTGTACATTTTTGTCATATTGTGAGAGCGCATCGTGGGTTGCTGTGTTGATTAGTTCGAGGAGGGCTTCGACCTCAGCGTTTCCAGACATGGCGACAAGGTCAGATGGAATATGAGGGGCACCGTGATATATTCCCATGAGCAGATACTTATATGCCGTCAATCGACCGGCATGACTTCATTAGCCGTGAGCGGGACTCCCAAAGAAATCACGGTGGGGGCGTCCTGTTGCTAGCAGAGGTTGATCTTGATGGGCTGAATGATATAGTAGGAAGTAGGAGACCGCAGATCTGTGCATTCGTAGGAGAGACACAAGTTTAGATAAACAAAAGGAAGGTGTAGTGTTGTGGATACTTACCTTTTGGACTAGATGCGCAGCCATACCTAGCTTTGGTTCGAACCGCAAGGTCAAAATGACCTGCTATCGTGAAATGTATCTCGCTCGAATCCGATCCTTTCCCGACCTCGCGTACCTGTACGTACGCGTAGCTTACCGTAAGTTCTTTGTTGTACTTCACCCGAAGGTTCTAGCATGCGCAGGTTCATGGCTTCGAACTACACCGAGGCCGCCATGACCGGCTCTGAGTCATTATAGGTCTGCGAGCAGTATATAAAGGGGTCTGCATCACCTTCAGAATCCATCCAGCTTTCATCCCACACACTTGCGTGAACCGTAAGACGACTGAACTCCCGATTGGCCGTTACAGTTCGGTAAGGACTTGCTCCACCGATACTGACGATCTTGTCTATACGAAGCCTTGCGCCGTCTAAGACAACGATCGATCGATCTTTCAGCGGGCTTGCCGATTCTCTCATTGATCTGATCACTCCTCTGGGACGATTTCCTGAACGTGAAGCATATCTGACTAGATGTTAAGACGTCAGAGCTATGGAAACCGATACTGCATGTGAGAGTCGCAAGATTGCATACCTTGTTCTAACCTGAAATCGCTGTCGCGTCCACGTCTCCACTGACGGCAAGCTCGTCGGATTTTAGACTGCTCCCAGAGTAGTCCGAACGTCTGCGATCCTGGCCAGCCACTGCGTCCCGACTCGCAAGAGAAAACATCTGGAGCATTTCAATAAGCCGGGTATACATCAGTCGTTCACTCACCTGTCCGAGTCTCTCCAACGCAGTGCTAAGACGGATGGTGGTAGCCAGTGAATATGGATATGAGCGTCTTCGCGAGACGATTATACACAAATTCAGGAACCACCACACAGTCCAGTGCCTCCTCTCCCCAGCCATGCACAACGATCCTCATCCGGCGCCGCACACAAGTACAAAGACGTCCACTTTATTTAGGTCACGTATCCATCAAGTGAAGTCCAGCACCAGTTGAAGTTGTCCGGTAGCGGCTGACCTCCCGCGTCTTGATGCAGCTAATCTGCCTGTCGTCCACGAGTGCGCGGCAAGACAGTTATCAACAGGAAGGTATTGTCACTAGACGAGGGCCTTGAGCGAGTACCACATATCCCAGCGACGGTCTGTCGACTCTACAAAAGCCGGTACGTCGCGGGCTTCCTGCGAAACTCAGATGTCAAAGGCAGCCGTCGAGAAGATCGCGGTCCCGTTGCCCGCTTGCGATTCCGGCCAACGTAGATGTACCCGAGGGTGGCGCATCTGCTGCATCGCTGTGCACATGCATCGTCCAGGGAGAGGCGACATCACGCCCAGATGCATACGACGACTGAGGCTGAATACGAGGACCAGTGCAGGGAGCCTCGTGGCACTGAACAGTCTTTAGGAACCGCATTAAGCCACTGCGATGATCTGCCATGACTCACATACACGGATAGGAAGTTAGACTGTCGGTGCGTACCTGTCTCGTGCGCAAGTGCTGAGAGGGCTGAGGCAACAATATCGTAGGTTGACCCTTGGACGCCGGGCAACTGGTTGAGTGATTGATGGAGGATTCCTGACCACGTGCGTCTGCATAGACGACGACGTCGTACGGGACGTGCGTTGTGTGACTTTTATGTTGTTGCGACTAATTGCCCATACTATGGAGGCGGTAAACACGTGGAGGAGTTCGGGGAGGTAGATGATGGTGCCGCTCGAGTATGGGGTCGCGGTATGATCTATGACTGTAGAGCGTTGCGGTCAATTCGCGGGGTGCATAGCCGGTGGACAAGTGTACGTACGTGGGTGCAGATAGGTTGAGCACTGTGCAAAGAAAGGATATACCTCCTTGCGCTAGATGGGGTTTTTAGTGAATGGTGTTGCAAGCCTCACGAAACCTTGATACCTGTGGCATTAGACGGACTCCCAGAAGAACGCCAGAAAGCACCATTGCACACTGAGACTGTCAATAAAGACAAAGGACACCACAGACGTGAGTAGCGCACGTTACATCAACCCACTGCATACATAATCAAATATATTAGCCTGAAATATTGTAAAAACATCGGAAAGATAGTTCAAATTGATCTCCCCTATTAAGATGCAATGTATTGTGAGAATATTGAAAATATTCTTTGCATACTGTGGCACTCAACATGAGAGAAACATGTGAAAAACATTTGGAATGTTTCCACAATGTTCTTTGTCATATGTTTGTCATATGTTCCTAATAAGTCCAAGATATCATTCAACTCATTATTTGAATACTATTTTGAAAATATGTTGAATAGAGCGAGCTAGACTATCACAAAGTTATTCGAAAACTATTTGGACCCGGCGCTTAAATGTTGTCTCAATATAACAAGAAGGAATATTGTGAACATATGCGAGAAGTACCATAGAAACATTGAAAACACATTTTAAATAGGCGCACAATATAGATCCAATGTATTCACAAAAGATCCACAATATTTCGGGTAGATACAATGAAGAAATATTTGATAAACATCTGATACCGACTGACGGTCACCTACGGTTACGTACATTACATAATACATATCCGACAATGACGGTCATTGACGGTCGTTGTCGGAGTGTCCGTTGGTGACCGTCAAAGTGACCGTCTTTGATGTTGGTATCAAATGTTCCTCCATTATATCTACCTGAAATATTGTGGATCTTTTGTGAATACATTGGATCTATATTGTGCGCCTATTTAAAATATGTTTTCAATGTTTTTATGGTACTTCTCGCATATGTTCACAGTATTCCTTCTTGTTATATTGAAACAACATTTAAGCGCCGGGTCCAAATAGTTTTCGAATAACTTTGTGATAGTCTAGCTCGCTCTATTCAACATATTTTCAAAATAGTATTCAAATAATGAGTTGAATGATATCTTGGACTTATTAGGAACATATGACAAACATATGACAAAGAACATTGTGGAAACATTCCAAATGTTTTTCACATGTTTCTCTCATGTTGAGTGCTACAGTATGCAAAGAATATTTTCAATATTCTCACAATACATTGCATCTTAATAGGGGAGATCAATTTGAACTATCTTTCCGATGTTTTTACAATATTTCAGGCTAATATATTTGATTATTCATGCAGTGACCTGGAACCGAACCCGGGATAAGGACTGCTTTGTCGCGTCGAGATCTAGATGCTTCATGACAAATGACTGCCGACAACCAACTTCGCAAGGGAGCTAGCTATGCATGTATGCGAACGGGACGATGCAGGCGGCTCGACGCAAGATCTCCTTGAGTGACGAAGAAGGTTGCAGTAGCATGATTTAGTGTAAACACGTGAAGGTCCATCCGGGAGAGTGTAGGTACTTACGAGGATATCGATATGTTTCGTCAGGCTTGCATTTGAGGCGGGCGGTGCTGGTTGTGGAGGAAGCGGTAGTACTTGTCGCGGAGGATACTCCAGGACCCCTGCATATCCCCCTACATGTCCGATCCCAGTGCGCGCAGAAACCGGCCCAAATTTGACTGTCTTAGTGCGGGCAGAAAGGCCAAAATTTTGGCCGACGTCTGATCTTTTGTGAGGGTGTTATTCGCGATGGGCCGCTACCTCGCATCAGTGAACTATCCGGTGTACGGTCTATATAGAACGACTCTCTTCTATACGAGGCTGGTCAACGAGCCTACCTTAGGGCTAACCAAGTTAGTTGCTTTGTCATCATATCGCTACTCTAAAAAAACTATCCAGTGTACATGGACTCGCCACGCAGCGCCTTGGGGTGTCATAGATGGCAGCAGCGAGCTCAGCAGATATCAAAGAAGGAGGAATGCGGTTCAGTTGAACTGATAGGGTGTGGCGTCGTGGAACGAGGATGTGACCCGCTTTATGAGCGCCAATCATTGGGACGCTCGTTCGTATCCCTCTAGGATTCCCTCAACGTCTGTTAATGGCATTCTTGCTGGCTCTGCTGAAACACACTATCATGATACTCTGTTCTAGCACAGTCACGGTGGATTACCTCTTACACCGTGAAGTCTGCATGGCTACCTACGAATAGCCATATACGAACAATTTCACTTCGTTGGATTCCGCCACGGCTTGGTCTCAGTATGCATCACATATCGTTAATAGTTGTGAATGCCTGAGCTATTCTGTTCGCCGGAAGTGTAACGAACAACCAACAGCCCGACTATGTGAGTACGCATCTTGCGTTATTGACCGGGGACACTGATTTGGCTTTGCACGCAGTATTCCGTGTCTGGACATTTTCTCCGTGACTCGACAAGAAGCATCTCATCATGAAGAACCTCGTGTGGTCTTAGCTCGACTGTAGGAGATCAGTTGACATATCTATGTTGGCAAAGCGGAGGGTGCTTCTACAAGGTGCGGCATTGGCGAGACTCTGCAAGGCGAGATGCTCGTAGAAATATTATTACCGTCGTAGGTCAATTCCTGATTCTGACTTCACGTACGAACTTATAGCAATACACGAAGAAACCGTGTCATTTTCTCTGTACTTGCTTGAGGTTTACAACGGCCACAGGGCTTATACCACAAGGCTTGGTGCGACGAGGCTCCATTTGTCCAGTACAGAGGTTCAGTGTATGGATACACTACTGAAGCTCAACTTGCGCAGCATACCTTGTCAGTCTTTTTCTTGCGCCTCATTTGTGTCTGCTCAATATCACTTTGTTCAGGTCCAAACGTGGCAATAGCCTTTGTCTTTGGCCTACTTTCGGGTGGTGGTCCATCCTTGAGAGACCACATTCACTTCGATTGTGGGTATGTACGTCCAGAAAGGCATGCCGGAGCAGAAGTCGGCTGAAGTAGGAAATTGCAAAGGTTTCATTGTTACGGTCCCGTGACGTGACGCGGTCCTTTGAACACGAACTTTGGCCGCCAAAGCCACTTTAAGTTCGACCACCGCCGGTCACCCCTGTTACCCCTCAACCACCACCACCACCACCATTAACGCCTTCCTTAGTCGCCTTCAAGCGACCACCTTGAAATCTTACCATCCAACTTGACCCTGTTGAAGTCCTGAATCATGTCCATTCGTTCGGCGAAGTGAGCATGAAAGGGTAGTTCTGGTCTTTGTGCTGACTTCGCTCATTGTGCAGCCCGTTCTATGAAGAGGACATGGAGGCCATCCAAGGCTATATGCCAGATTTCGACACAGCCGTATTCGAGTTCGCGGTCCTGGAACAGGAAGAGCCCATCAATCTACTGTTCATTGCCCAGGATATTCCGCAGATCCAGCGCTACGTGTCTGCGCCAGCCCCCACCGAGGTTGGGCCCTCAGCTGTGCCTCGGCCATATTCGCCACAAGCCGAAGTGGAACTGGACCAGGAGGCCGACATCCAGTCCGTGGCACTACCTGCGTCGGAGAGTTCATCGGTGCTCCCTCGTCCGTCCATGTCTCTTCCCAATAAGGCCATTGTCCGTTCTGTTTCTTTGTCTCTACCAGAGTCCACTCCGTCGGCCGCCGGTGGGCCTATCACTGTTACCCCGCCACCTGTGGCCACACCGATAGTTGTGGCTGCTTCCTCACCGGTGGCTATTTCGCAGTGCCTGCTTCCGGGACCGTCGCGACAGATCTCTGTGGCGGACAAGAAAGGGAAAGGCAGGGCCGTCGACGTTGCAGCACCCAAGGTGATGTCTAGTGTCAGCATGGCCAATCCCTCGGTGAAGCACGAGATCACAGAACCGGCCCAGATGTCCTCCAGATCGCTTCGCAGTGCTGCCTCGTCCCCATCTTCCGCATCCCGTCCAGCGAAACGGTCTGCTGATGGCGCGGACATGACTGTAGCAAGCGTAGTCCCTACCCCGGGCACCAGTGCCCCCGTACAGGCAGTCGCGGGAAGCAGGAAGCGGGGAAACTCTTCTACAGACCTCCGCGGGACCAAGAAGCAGAAGATCACGCCAGCGGGGAGGCCTGCGACCGTGAACCAAGGTGCGCGGCCGATCAGGGTGTGCCCGTGGAAGGTCGGGGAGAAGACGTACCAGTGCCGAATTGGCAGCTGCGGGGGAACGATGCTCGACACCGAGCCCTCATGCAACGCGCATATGATGGCGCTTCCTCACTTCCCGGTCCAAGCGCTCTCTTGCCCGCCGAACACGAGGATCTACGGCAAGAGCGATCGTGTGCCTTGCCACTGGCGTACGGAGATGAACGGGCGTGTAACGGTCTGCCAGCGCGTCCTAGGTCTGACCGAACTCGGGCGACATGTCCGAGGACACTTCACGGAGACGGCATGGCGCTGTCCGCTGGTTTCCTGCAAGAAGGAATACCAGCGCGAAGATGTGGCGATGACCCACATGCGGCTCAAACACAGCGACGTCGACTGGGACGCACTGGGGGAAGACGAATTTGTGCGGCAGCCTCTGGATGACGCTGCTGTATGTGAACCTGTACACAGATTCGACGACCCGCACTGACGATATGACTGTCTTTATACAGGAAGGCAGCCCATAATCGTGGGCATGGCTTCTCATTATCCATGACTGTTGCGTGACATCACGAGTACGACCTGGCCGCTCGTGCCTATTGTTCGCGCCATCTGCCTTGCCTTGGTCCTGGTTAGTACTCCATTACTACCTAAGTCCGTGTCTGAATCCTTTGGTCCGATCTAGAGCGACACTGTCGGACCGAACGTGCACCTTGTACTCGGCCTCCATAGTTTCGACAATTCGGCTGTTGGAACTCACATCCATCAGCATGTGGGATGTTGCGACCTCGTCCAGAAGCTTCAATTTGACTATGACGCGATAGATGCTTCAGTGGAGGTTAATTTTCGAACCATTATGCAAGGGTCAATATCTGTTCAGGTTCAACAATACGATGGCGGAGGCGGTCAAGAATCAATCAATACGGATGTATTACAATCCGGGCCCATAAATCTAGAGGTCTAAAATTGAATCAATGTCCATATGCCAATGATATAATACATTCGTTTCGCTGGAGAGATTTATGACTCGGTGACTAGGTGGGATATTAGTATGATATGAGATGATCACAACGGGGCAAGAATTCTATGATTTGCCATCATTCACGAGATCGCGCAGGATAGGCCGCCCTCGAAGCAAGCCCTCCTCCATTCCAGACTTCCTGCCCTTCTTCGACAGCCTCGTGTTCTCCCTAGGATCCGACGAGGATAAGTCAGCGCCCGGATCGGCGTCTTCCGCTGGACGTTTCTTGCGGCACTGTTCCGGGAACTCATGCAGCTCATGAGCATCTGCGGGCAAGCGTAGGATCCAACCCTGGCCGTCCATCAAGTCGAAGAACTCGCGGAGCAGAGGGGTGGTCTGCAGAGTCGACCTCGATCCGAAGATGATCAACTTGGACCGAGCACGAGTGAAAGAGACGTTCATCCTGCGCCAGTCTTTTATCAGGTTTCCAACCTAATAGTGAAGGTGTACGTGGGTGGATTACTTGTTAGTACACAGATGTCTAGAATGTACAGAATATGCACATACCTGGCCATCGGCGTTCGATCGCACCATAGAGATAATGATGCAGTCCTTGTCACGGCCTTGACTCCGGTCGGCGGTCAAAATCTCGATGTCTTTTTTGTCCTGCAGCATATACGAAAGGAGCTTGATCTGTTGTCGGTACAACGACAGCACGCCAATCTGGTCCTGGCGCACACCACTGCGCAAGAGAGATTCGGTCACTTGACACACAAGGCGAGCCTCGATTCGGTTCTCCACGAGGTCACCAACAGGGGAGTCGCGAGCAGGGACCGCATCCGTGTCGACAAATACAGCCTTGCACCTAGAGGAAAGTCAGTACCCGAGTATTCAAAGTGACGACGATGACTGACCGCTCGTCGAGAAGCTTAGCAAGCCAACAGTCCTCTTGCTGACAGCGCATCTTCGCAGAAACGTGCAGACCCCGCAAGAACGAGCCTTCCGGTAGCACAAGACTACGATTAGCCACTTCCTCCGAGCCACAACGCAGCCTGTCGCTGTATATGAGCTTGTTTGAGAGCAGCATGATGTCTGCGTTCATCCTGTACTGCTCGACAAGATCCACTACGGCCTGGGGATTGGCATCTGAGAGGCGCCGAAACAGCGAGACGTCCAAGCCACCCTTTCGCGCATTGATGTTGCGCACCTACGAAGTCCGATGTTAATGTAAGTATCGATAGAGCTAGATAACGTCATTACGAGGGGCGGTAGCTGGAAATGATCTCCCACGAGCACGAACTTGTCCGCAAATCGCAGAGGCCCAAGACACGTCGGCAATGTGATCTGCGAAGCCTCGTCCACAATGCAGTAATCGAACCTGCGTCGAGAGAACAGAGGGCTGTAACAACTATGCTTAGCAACGCGCGTGTCTGAAACCACCAACTAGACATACTGATCGACGGTCAAACAGGTCGTAGCGACGACGGGTGGAGCCATGACTTGGCGCTCCAACTGCTCGATTGTAGTTGCAGGCCGACGAGCAGACAGAGTGAACTCGTGCGCGTCGGGGTGAATCTGTACGGCACGCTATCAGAGGCCTGCACAGAAAAGGAGAGCAGAGGCGCACCTTGTCTATATTTCCAACCCGCAAGATACCAAAATCCGCGTCATCCTTGAGCTTCAGCAAGATCGTGTCGACGGCGGAATGTGTATACGACGCCAGCAGCACCGTCTTGCCCATGTTTACGAGCTGTCGGATGATGGCGGCGATGACGGTAGTCTTTCCCGTCCCCGGCATTCCCAGAATGAGCGCATAGTCCTCCGCGGTGAGCACCTTCTGCACAGCCGCCTTCTGGTTCGCGTTCAGTTGCAGAACCTCGGGGCACATGGGGTCGGAAACTCCGTCGTCCTCTATGAAGGTCGGTGCTTTGAGATCGACGACTTGCCCCAGTCGCCTCGTATCCCGATCCACATAGAACAGCTGTGCCAAGTTGTCCCGCATGCGGCCCATGCCTCCGAAAAGCTCGTCCTTGTCCACGCGGAAGACAATATTATCGGTGCGACGGCCGCTCTTGCGAAGGCGTGTGCCTATCGTCTCCAAATTGAGCTCATGGTCTATCCCCACGACCACCTCCTGGGGGTTGAGCTCGACGATGAACCCACGCGCGAACGCGAGGAGATCCGGCTCGACGGAGATCGTGATGGCGTCGCCGCAGCTCATATGACCGTTGAGCAGCGACACGTGCATCCAGGAGCCCTTGACGAAGCGGTACGTGAAGCGGTGGATTTTGCTCTCCTTCTGGGATGTCGGCTTTAGGGACGACGCGAGCGGCGTGTAGGTTGTGTCGAGCTCCATGTCACTGAAGCATCGGCCATGGGCCTCGCGCTCCTCCGCACCCATCGTCCACAACTCCTTCTTGAACCGAACAAGGTCCTGTTCTTCCAGGGAAATGAGCGCCTCCCATTTCTTGAAAAACGCCCCTTGCGAAGCGGTGAGATGCCCCGTCTTCAGTGCGTATATGTCGGCAATCGGAGATCCGGTGTCCACAATCTCCTCGACAGCCTAGATTTACATCGGATGAGCCAAGCACTGTCCAAGGAGTTCAAACGATAGCATACCTTGCGGTACAGCATGCACGTATCCAACGCAAAGCAATTGCCGCATGCCCAAGAGTCATCAATTGTCTCCGGCAAAAACGGCTCTGCCTCTGGCAGACTCCGAACATCCTCTCCGCTCTCTTCCAGCTTTGCGACCGCATGCTTCGGCGCGCCGGTAACACGCATCCGCCGCATCATATATCCTGCCATCTCATTGCGCGTCGCCAGCAGCGCGCGCACCTCGTTCCGCGCCGCAGGCACACGCACGACCGTGTCGCTCTGCGTGTAGTACAGCAGGCCGCTCGGGACCTCCGTGCCATAGCGTTCCGCCATGAGGAGCGTGTACAGCATCGTCTGCGCGCGGTGCTCCATGCCTGCAACCGCACGCCCCGTCTTGATTTCGAACGGCATCGTCCAGCTGTGCGACGTGCGCCGCGGGGCGGCCTTCGCGAACGGCGAGGAGCTGTCGTCGACGTCTGCGATGACGGCCTGCACGGACGCGTCCACCTTGCCCTTGAGCCCGTACGTCGGCGACCAGATGTCTTCCTCGACGTCATGCAGGTGCGGGATCGCGAGCAGGGACGTCTGGCCCTGGTGCGCCCGCGTGTTCGTCAGCACTGCGTCGGGCTGTGGCGGCGACATCAGTACGGCAGGTAACAGTAATAGGAAGACGGGACGCGTGCCTTGGGCTCTTGCGCGATGTACTTCTCGGCGAATCGCTTAAGCCCCTTCGCCCTGGCCCTGACCTCGATGTGCGCCTGCTCTACGGTCATGTTGACGCGCATGAGCTCGCCGAGGCCCTTGGCGATCTGCTCGCTGATCTGCTCGTCTACCCACCGCTCGTCCCAGCGGCCTGCGCTCAGACAGGACTGCATCACTTCATGAAGCATGTTTCCCCACACGAGCGAGGGCGTCGCGTCCATGCTGCAGCGCACGAGGTTCGAGACAAGGGGCTTGCGCCTGCATTGAGGGGCGCTCGAGAGAGAGGTGGCAGTGATGAGGAGGTCCGGGTGGTGGATGAAGAGATTCGCTTTGGAGTCGATGGTAATGGAGGGCACTACTACAGAGGAAGACGGCGATCTGGAGCTTTTGAAGGTTCCGATGACATTGATAACGTCGCCTGCCCGCCAAGCGTCCCAGCCTCAGTTGTATCCTTGAGAGAAATGAATAAGACTCACCGACGCGCACGTCTGCGTTGGTCCAGTCGTCTCGCAGAATTACACATCGGCGCTGTCTTTCGTCTGAAGCAAGCTCGACCAGTAGTGTCTATGGATAACATCAGGTTAGTAATGGTCGCCAAAGGAGTCCATAGGTGGACAGGAAGCTTGTCGGGCTATGGCCGTTCGCAAGAATAGGTTCGTATTTCGGCGGAGTGTGCAGTCGCGAAGCGAAGTTTGGTATCTTGGAGACAATGTGACAACTCTTGACCAGTAGTGAGATATTCCTTCCCTCCCTCCTCTTCTGTGACTTGTGGGTGGGGTGAGCGTACCAAAATATGCGACGCCGTCATATGACCGCATGATGGTGCGTCTGGAACATGCCGCAAAGCATCCAGCAACTTGTTGCTGCCTAATGCATGGTGAAGCATGAATCACTTCCTCCGGATTCTTTGACTGAAGGATCAACTCAGAGAATGTTCCGAAAACATCTCCCGAGTAGATCGACGTCGGCAATGGGATGATCCGTAGGGACCATACACCGTTCTCTAACCAATGTAAAGCATACGGCGTGGTGTGGCGTGTCGATAGCCGGAGCGACTGGTTATCGTACAATATTCCGACAAGCCCCAACGCAGAAGTCAGACCGTAGGCATCCTCACTAAATGTGAGAATAACGGGATACCGAAGGTCTATGACAAAACTCGTCCCTTGCGTGGTCGCTTCATGCTTAGATGTCGACGCGGTGACGGCACAGGCCTCGAGGACCGTCAAACTCGTCATCGCTTAGCACGAGAGTCAAGATGAATCGTCCTTAAGACGGCAGAAAAAACGAAACAAATAAGACAACCAGGCGCACCGTTTGGAAATATCGGTTTGAGTCATCTTCTACTCGCTTCACGATACAGCGCGTGCACGCCTCGGGTGAATATTCTGGTGGGTCTGATACTGCTGCAGTGGTCTTCAAGAGTATAAGAAATGTTCAAAATCGAGGGTTAACACCTACCTTGCGTTTCGGGGATTTGTTCTTCTTCGGTGTCATAAAATCGTCGTTCATATCATCCCAGTCCCAATCTTCTGCACCTGCGATAAGCTGTTCGATATCAAGTCCCAGATCTGGGCCGACTCTGGTAGGAGTCTTTATATGTGCGGTTATAACTCGGGTAGGGGTTCTCGGATTGCCATGTGCGGGCATAGGGTTCAAATTCGGTTTGGTGGTTTTCACCGGTGAGCGCGTCCGACCTTTCGGAAGGCGCGCTCCACGCATCTGCGTGTTCCTCGACACAGTGGCTCTCTGTGGAGGCTGGGAAGACGATGCTGCGCTAGGGAGGCTGCTGTCCAGCCCTGCGAGCAGGCTGCTCATGAAATCGGCTTCCTCGCGCTCTGTACGAGCGGCGGGAGGCATTCTTCAGCAATTCAATCGTACTCATCACAAATATTCAGCACTGGCACTACGTTCGGGATGTACAAAACGATGCTCACATGTCGTTCGTACCGCCGAACAGCGACCAACTCCGGCTGGGTTGGTCAAAAGATGGAGGGTATATCGAGGTTGTAAAGATGGTGGATATACGGTCTGTGGCCGTAGCTGCAGGCAGATGAGGAATTTCCAAGAAATGCGGAGAGAACGGACGACTGTGGCGGTGGCCGGACGCAAAAGCCTGGACGTGTTGTTTGCACTTGTTGACGTGACGCGGCCATTTACATGTAGTTATATATGTCAACTCTTGTAGGTAATCAAAAGTATACCATTATTTCTTTTGAGCGCTTCAGCCACTCTTGTCCGTGTCTTCCTCTCGACGATACTTTGTGATGCATCCATCATATGGCGATGGCTATGTTACTCTCGAGTACTGCGGTGCCCACTTCCATCTCATCAAGGAGGGTATTTTTGCAGCATCTGATGTGTGATGCCCTCATGCGCTGGAAGATACTTACGAAATATCCCTGGCCGCCCAGTCGCAGATTCTTCAACAAAACTGTATCTGACTGGTACCTTTTGACGTGATATAACTGTCGTAGGTCATCAGAGACAAGGTTCCATTGTGCCTTTCATTCCCGTTACTTCTTCGGCCAATTCGGCATACCACACTGGGCATCCTTGTCCTCTCCCTGTCTATCTCCTTGGCGAACGAAGAGCGTCCTGACAGAGTTGTGCTCGCCGACGTCTCTCTCGGGCAATCGTGGTGCTCGACTGCGGCGGACTGCTTGTCAAGGTGCCGTTCTTGTGCGGCTCGTGTGCAGCAACATCTGATGCATCATGGCCTACGTGCGAACGAGAGCGGATGCGGTGCTCCTGCAGCCGCAATGAAGCCGCCTCCCAGGTCATTGCAGACGTCGGTTCTTTCCCCTTGACGACTCCCTGTCCTCAAGTACTCTGACCATTGCGCACCAGCTGGTCGCCCCGCTCCTTTCTTTCCGTTTCTGCCCAGCTGGTTTCTCGTTTGTTCATTCCTTTGCGCGCGCTGCGCAGGACGTAGGCGTCCGTTTCCTTATGGTCTTCCCTTTGTCTAGTCGTGATTCGGCTCCTGTCCTGATCTATGGAGAGTCCGAGACCGCCGGGGTCGCAGTGAGCATCTCAGCGCCTCTATATGATGCGCATCGGGTCCTGACGATCGCGCGCAGAGCTTGGTCGTCGCGGGAGGGGTCTCGGGCCTCTCTGTGCTGTTCATATTCGCGGTGCGTTCGAGGCGCGCTGTAGCGGCCACCAGGGTATGCCTGACCTCGGAACAACAGGTCATGTCACGGCGGTTCCCGAAGTACCGCCATACACATGTGGTGCCCTACTTCATCTCACTCCTTGCGGCGAATGTGATCCAAGGACTGGCCACGGTGCTCGGTGCTCGATGGCTTGTGGAGGGCGCGGTCAAAGCAGGTCCTTATTGCAGTATACAAGGTGGACTGAAGAACGCCGGCAATGTCGCGATGGCAGTATGGTACGGATGCTGGTACCCAGTTCGCTCGACATGCTGTTGAAGCCTCGCGCAGGTCGTTCGTGATGGCCGTGCATGTGTTCCTGCTGTTGTTCCTGCGGAGAGGCACACGCGATATCACTTGCGCTATCACTCTGGCTATCGGATGGCTCACTATAGCACTCATTGTCTGCATTGGACCACTTGCTGTCCAGACCGAAGCGAAAGGGACTTACTTTGGTCCATCAGGCTACTGGTAAGTCGTGCATGAGGCCAGTACGATTTGGACGGCTCAGAGTCGTCCTAGGTGCTGGATCACGGACAGCTACCCCATGGAGCAAATATTCCTTGAGTACTTCATTGTGCGTATCTGAACTCTTCCAGTTTGAAATCCCTGCACATACGCTTCAATTCCAAGGAATTTGTATCCGCCGGGGTGTCGTTCTTCCTATACACTGCGATCCTCCTCCGTGTCCGTGGCAATCTCGTCATCATCGACGGAAAATGGTGCCTGCGATTTGTCCCTCGTGGCGAGAGGTGGCAATTGGCAATCAGCCGCGACGTGACCGACTCGTCGATGATGCAAGTCGCCGCGAGGATGGTCTGGCATCCCGTACGTACCACACCCAGTCCCGATGGCGACGACTGACGTCGTGTCCCGAACAAAAGGTAGCATACAGCGTGCTGCTGCTTCCCGTCACGTTGGCGCGCTTCATCGCGTTCGGCGGACACGAGGTCCCGTTCTGGGCGACGGTCTCCACAGACTTCATCTTCAACCTCCAAGGTCCGCCGTCTCCCCATTCCCGCGCTGCTGATCCTGACGCTGCGCCGCCCCACAGGGATTGTCAACGTCATCTTGCTCGTGGGCACACGCCACCTGATCCCGGACACGGCGCTGCTGCCCATCTTCACGCCGCGCAAGGGGATCGACGCGTCGACCTCCGAGGCGTACGGCATCACGCCGTTTGTGCTCTCCAAGCCGGAGGCGGCGGAGAAGCCCCTGCCAAGCGTTCCCCCTGTGCATGCAGTGACTGGTGTGGCCCTCGAGCGCGTCAACTCGCAGCGGAGTGTGTTGACTGTGGCGTCAGGCTGCTCTGTCGACTCGCAGACACTGCTTCTTGGGTGACCGCCGACACAGAACAATTTATCCGGGAGACGCGCTGTTTGCCCGTGTCGATGAGGTGTACGGTTCCCTGTACGTCCAGGATCATTACTATTCAGGAACGCGGGCGTGACTGACTGACTGACTTGTCTTGGTCTAAGATGTAGACACTCTGGTCGATTGTTAGGCGTCTCCCGTCTTCCGCTGGTGCGAGTCTTGTGTTTGAATTCCCTCGTACGATTTTTCCGACGTCATCGTGATGCTGTGGGCTTCTATTGATAAATTATGTTGTGAGATCGCGCTTTCCTTGGCCATGTTGTATCCTGCTGGATGTTGTTTGTATTCCCTGTAGATGTACCGTCATTCTCGCGTCTCGCTGAGCCATTCGAATCTCAAAAGCGTGTGGCGAAGTACTGCGCTCAAGGCTCGCAACTCGGACGCGCCAAGGGCGCTTGGAGATTCTGAGAGGACTCGAAAAGCACGAACGCGCGCGGATGTCTTAGAACAGGTGAGTATTTATCTTGCGTGGCAGACAGTGCTCAGCTGGACTCACTCCACCGTATACAGAATTTGATTGAGGTCGGCGAGATGCTCGGCAACTGCGAACTGACCGACAAGTGTCTCGTCGAACTCGAAGGATCCCCCGCCCAACAAAATTGCGCTCGGCGACGGACGTACGGCCGAACTGCTCAGATCCATTAAGGCCGTTGTAGTCGTACAACGACATCCATAACCTCGACGAATCGGATGCTACGGTTGCCTTGAAAGCGGACATCCTGATGTCGGGCCCTCACACATCACTTGCGGTATGGTGTCGACCCGGTCATACTACTACATGTTGATTCGTTCTTCTTCCACGCCAAACTCTATGCTCTTTTGGTGCTCTGGAATAAGCTGTTAGCGCACGTTCCACTGAAATGCATAAGTAGGCACTCCGTTATGATGGAGAATCCTGAGACGCGACGAACTGAGAGAACGGACAGCGAGAGACTAGCGAGACAGCATGGATACGATAGTACGAACACGAGACAACACGAACACGATAGCTGTCAAGAACGCAACGACGACGCTCCTATAATACTGTCCGACCAGGACCAACCCGACTTTTGCTAACTCAGCCGGCGCCGCCTACCCCTGATCTCCCGACATCTCCCCCGACGCTCCCTCCGAGTCGGACCTCGGACCTCCGCTCCCCTCCTTACTCCGCCGATCGAGACCCCTCCACATTGATCACGGACATCTCGATCTCGTCGGCCGCATTAGCAACCTCAAGGTCCACCGCGGGCAGCTGGGATGCGACACTCGGCTGCTCGTTCTCATCGTCCGACATCCACGTCAACTCGTGGTTGTTGGCGAAGATTAACCCAGAGCTGCCGGTTCCGAGTGGCGCTCCGACTCCTGGAACGGCGTTTCCTTTGCAGTGTCCTGCTGGAACAGCGCAGCGTTAGTGGGCCCGAAGTCGTTTGGGATGGCGATGTCGTCGCTGCAGTCGAGCTCGTATGTGACACGGTCGATGATATTGTATCCTATCTCCAAAATCTGGCATGTGCTGCAGCGAATCGAGTCGAATTCATGTTTGTACGTGGCCAGTATAGTGAGGTTCGGCAACCCGGCGCACAATTGCATAGGCGCCCATATGCATCGTGATCGACGCGGGTGCCAAAATTTTTGTGCCGCTACGAGCTCTCTTTCTATTTTCTGGACCAGGTCGATTCGTGCTCTTGTCTCTGAGCATGCCTGCAATGACCAAAGTCTCCAAGAAACGACCTGCGCCCTCGCAGGGCGGGCCCAAGGCGAAGAAAGCCCACATCGAGAAAAGCGGCGCGAAGAGCGCAGCTGCAGCCCCGGAGAAGGGGAAGCATCGCAGCCGCCCCGTCACAGCGCCCATCAACGACGAGCACGGCTCGACCTCTGATGAGTCCGCGGGCGAGGATCTCGCAGACGGAGAGGATCATGTCGACGAGGAGGCGGAGGACGGCCCAGTGGACACCGGCGCCGCACAGGCAAAAGATCCCAACGGTGTGTGCAGGGCTCACAATCGGCCGAGGCGACGTTCTGAACTCATGCGTTTGCGCGCTGCAGCGGCTCGCGAAGCGCACAAGGTCCAGCGGGCCCTGTTCGACCAGCGCCGAGCCGCAAAGCCGCATTCCGACCTGCTTGTGGACGCCAAGCAAGCGTGGACACTTGCGCGGCAGAAGACTCTCAGCAAAGAGGAGCGGACGAAGCACATCGGGGCGTTGATGGACATCATCCGGGGGAAGGTGAAGGACATCGTGTTCAAGCACGACGCAAGCCGCATCGTGCAGACGGTCGTGAAGCACGGGCGGGAGAAAGAGCGGAACGAGGTCGCGGCGGAACTGCAGGGGAAGTATCGTGAGCTCGCGCAGAGCAAGTACTCAAAGGTGTGTCATTGCGCAGGCGTCTGCGCTTGTCCCGCGTCTTGACAGTTATTGTGTCCTGCAGTTCCTTATCACGAAACTCATTCGCCTCTGTCCGGCCCATAGGCCTGCGATCCTGCGCGAGTTCCAGGGCCACGTCCTGCGTCTTCTTCTGCACCGCGAGGCGTCGAGTGTCCTTGCTGATGCTTTCGAGCTTTACACTAATGCGTACGAGCGCTCCTTGCTCCTCCGCGATTTCTACGGCAAAGAGGCGAGCCTGGTTACAGTGACTGCGGGAAGCGAACATGATAAGGAGCGTTCGAAGAAGGGTCTGAAGGGCCTTTTGGAGGGCGTGGAGGGCGAGCGGAGAAAACGCATCCTGGGCGCACTCAAGGACAATTTGGTGATGATGTTGGTGAATCATCGCTGGCTGTGGTGTGTAGCTGATCACTACTCATGTGCCATAGCTTCAACAACCCTGATAAAGGAGCGGTTTCGCATGCGATCGTTCACCGTGCGATGTGGGAGTACCTGATAGCGGTGAACGAGTTGGAGAGCGTGGAGGAGCAGGAGAAGCTCCGAAGAGAGATGTTTGAAAGGTGACGATAGAGTGCTTTGGATGCACTTTGAACTGCCCCTCACATTCAATTTTTGTAGCTGTCAGGATGTCCTCGCGGAAATGGTGCACACAAAAGATGGAAGTCGTGTTGTGCGCGAGTTCATAGCTCAAGGCACGGCAAAGGTACGTCGCGCCGCTTTCCCCCATGTCCCCGCCCTGACCGTCTACTCGCGATCTTCAGGACCGCAAACACATCGTCAAAGCCCTGAAGCCGCACGTCGCGCGAATATGCAAAGACGACGAGGCCCAGCTTGTGCTCTTCACCGCGCTGGATGTGATCGAGTGCGTATGCCCCCCTTTCACGTCGACGAGACAAGAAACTGAGCAGACGTTACCAGCGACACGAAGCTGACGGCGAAGTCCCTAGTCGCGGACGTCACAGCTTCCGCGTCCTCGCTCTATACAACCTCACAGGGCCGCCGCTCCATCATCTACCTCGTCGCCCCGCGCACCCGGCGGCACTTCACGCCTGCAATGGTATGTCCCCAGACGTAATGCCGTGCGCCGTATCCTTACCCCGCACAGATCGCCACGCTGGAGGACACAGACGCGATTCGCGCGCGCACGAGCAAAAAGGAGAGCGCGCTGCGCGCAGAGGAGATCGCGCGCGCCGCGAGCGCGGAGCTCCTCGCATGGGTCGCCAAGACAGGCGCGGAGGCCGCGCGCGACCCCGGCGGGAGCCTCGTCGTCTGCGAGATCATGCTCGGCGCCATCGGCGGTACGCCCCCCTCAATGCCTCTCTCCCCGCTCTGCTGACTCGGCTCACGACGCACAAAACGGACCACAGACAAGTCCGCGGCATCGGAAGCGCTGCTCGCGGCGCTCGCCGCGGCGTACCCCGCGCCGGAGCTGCATCCCGCGGCGCTGCCGCACACGTCGCGGCTGTACAAGACGCTGCTGAACGGCGGGCACTTCTCGGCGGCGGCGCGGGCGGTCGAGTGCGCGCCGCACTTTGATGCGCGCGCGTTTGCGGAGCAGTTCGTGCGTGTCGTTGGGCGGGAGGCGACGCTTGTCATGGCGCGCGGGGAGGGTGCGTTTGTCGTCGTGGCACTGTGCGAACGGCTTGCGGAGGCGGATGGAGAGAGTGAGGCGCGGAAGGTTGTGAGGGGGTGGTTCGATGCGAGTGTGAGGGAAGAGATTGAGCGGGCGGACGTGAGGGGGAAGGCGGTGTTGTTGGAGAAAATCAGGGCGCTTGGGTAGGTGTTTGTGATGTGCAGTGTATTGTCGAGCTTTCTTTTGAGTGTTGGATTTGCATGTTGTGGATCTGCATCGCTAGATTGTTGTGTATGTAAATGACGGTACTTATACATTGTCTCGGCGAGCGAGGTCAGCAGTTGTGAACAACGTCCGATGCATCAAGAATCAAGAAAACCAACCTCAAAATAGTGTCTACTCTACAGTCGTGGTGATATGATGATGTTCCCAGCAGTGTGAATACACAATGGCAGGTATCTCATCTGACGATGGGATTGACACCTCGAGCGGCGAGATAGTCCTTGGCAGCAGTGGCGCTCTGAAAGGACAGAGTGAGATGGTGCAAAGGCCCTCTCAACAAGGACATACCAGCCCCTTGATGAGTTCGTATATACTCTTGTCATGATACCGGAGACTAGTCGCAGGATCGGTGTATGGTCCCTGAATGACGGTGGCGTCAGCACCCGACGGAAATTAGGACACGGCGACCGCACTTCAAGTCCGGTGATATCACAGTACCGCCTCTGCGGGAGAACGGACGGCGGAGCCTCGATGGAGGAATCTAGTTGGAGGTTAGGCAACATCATGATGGGTGAAGTAGGCATGCGGCGCACAAGTTGGCATGTCCTCCTCCGGGGAGCTCTCGCGGGGCCCGCCATCGACGTCCATGCTCTCTTCTTTTTCGTGCCGCCGCCTCTCCCTCTCCAAACGCTCTCGCTCGCGTTCCTGGGTGAGGACAGCCTTCAGGTTCTTGGTTCGCCGGTTGGTGTTCTTGGTATAGTTGGGGTTCTTGAATGGGCGTGGTTGGTGCAAGTACGAGAACTGCTCGGATAATGTCTGTATGGCACGTTAAACATGTCGAGTATGAGAATGGTCGAGCGACGTACAGGGACCGGAGGAGTTGGTGAATCTTCGCCGTTCGCGGTTGTGGCTTTCCGCTTGTATCCTCCCTTCGGAGGCCTACAAGTCTGAGATCATAAGAGAGTGGAAGATGATTGCGGATACTTACATGCTTTATGTCTTTATATCACGGAGATGGAAGCAAGCTAGTAGTCTGGCTAGCGGCCAGTACTTGCTCGATTCTGTCTCCGGAGTGGGTGCAGCGGACAAGTTGGAGATTAGATTGGCGCTCTACACGAATCTTGATCTCTTTGATCTTTCTGAGAATTGTTTCGCACTTGCAAGTTGCAGCGAACATCGTCTGGCTGTGAAATCCACAAAGCTCTGCGCACGGACCCTGCGACAGCTACCTCACTACTAGCCGCATACACTCGTACCCGTGCTTGCTGTCGGGCCTCCGCACACCACTACTAAAAACCTTCCATCCAATGGACTCTCTTATTGCCAAAGCAAATTCTCTTGGTCCAATAACAAAACGGCGCAAATTCAACAAGGATGACACCAGGAAAAAGTCAAGCAAAACGCCTCAACCGGCCCCCAGTGATCGCACACTAAACTCGGTCGCTCTGCATTCATCCCTTCCCAAGTCGCTCCGCGCCACTTCACCGCCTCCAGAGAATCTGCCAAAGTACACACACATTCCCAACAAGAAGCTACGCACACAGCTCTCAAGACAGTCGGCGCAGTCGGCGCGATCGAAGGCATTGCTGAAGGATGCCGAACTCTTATTGACGGATGAGGTGGGCACGATGGAGGTAGAGGGCGAGATGGAGAAGACGTGGAGGGTGGGCCAAGATGAGATTGTGAAGGCCTCGGGACAAGAAGCCGCGCGGGGGCGAAAAGAATGGAATCTGGATGGTGGGCCGTACCGTTCACGATATACGCGCAATGGCAGGTGTGTATTCCTGCTATCTTGTTCCGGCGAACAGCTCGGGGAAATTCTTCCTGCAAATGTGGCCATTGGATGCAGGTGAAATTCCACGGAGTCAGTGTTGCCCTCTTGGGAGACTCCGGATTTCCACCCACCTCGAGCCGATCCTGTACTGTGAGGTCTGGATTCTTGGCTCGATGTTGGAACATACACTGCAGAGTTACACTCTGTTTACTTTATATCAAGTATGCGCGGTTAGTACTGAGTCATTAACTCCAGACATCTCGCCGTGATGGGAAAAAATGGGCATGTTGCCACCTTCGACTGGCAGACAGGTACACTCCATACCGAATTGCAGTTGCAAGAGACATGCCGGGACATAACGTAAGATTTCCCTTCATATATGCCTCATGACATGATTTACTTCCGTTTTGATGCTACAGATTTCTGCACGACCAGTCACACTTTGCTGTGGCGCAGAAAAAGTATGCATTCATATACGACCGAGACGGAGTTGAGCTCCACAAGTTGAAATCGCATATCGAGCCCACAAGGCTCGAATTCCTCCCGTTCCACTGGCTCCTCGCGAGTATCGTACGTCTGCTCCACTAGTCCACATTATCGCCCACATTGACCATCGCGCAGAGTAACGCAGGTTACCTGAAGTACCAAGACACTTCCACGGGCCAGCTGCTCGTCGAGCACCGCACGAAGCTCGGTGCATGCTCGACGATGGCACAGAACATACACAATGCAGTTATCCACCTCGGCCACCAGAACGGCACCGTCACCCTCTGGACACCGAACCTCCCGCATCCCGCCGTGCGCCTCCTCGCGCACCTCGGTCCCGTCATCTCCGCAAGCGTCGACCCGAGCTCCGCCGGCCGCTATATGGCTACCGCGGGCCAGGACAGCATCGTGAAGGTATGGGACTGCCGGAACTGGAAGGGCGCAGTGCGGCAGTGGACGGCACGCGGGGGCGGCGCGGAGCTGGAGTGGAGCCAGAAGGGCGCGCTTGCAGTCTCCTCTGGTGGGAGCGTGAACGTACGTGCTCTTCTTCACAGATGCACGGTCGCTCCTGACGGCCATGCCCTCCAAGGTGTACACGAAGCCCGCGATCCAGACAGCGTCCTCCGCGCCCGCCCCGCCCCCGCTGTACCTGACGCACCCCGTCCCGCACCGCCCGCTGGCGTCCGTGCGCTTCTGCCCGTTCCACGACGTGCTCACGGTCGGGCACGCCGCGGGGCTCTCGAGCATCCTCGTGCCCGGCGCGGGCGAGCCGAACTTTGACAGCGCCGAGGCGGACCCGTTCGAGAACCGCAAGGCGCGCCGCGAGCGCGAGGTCAAGAGCCTCCTCGACAAGGTCTGTGTTGACCCGGTCTTCTTGTCTGTGGTGGACGTGCTGTTGACGTGCTGTCCTCGCAGATCCAACCGGACATGATCACGCTCGATCCCGAGTTCGTCGGCTCGCTCGCGCCGCCCCCCGCGCTCGCCACCGCCGCCGACGGGCCGGCGGACGTCCCCTTTGCGCGGCTTCCGCGCCTTGAACGCCTGCGCGTGCAGGGGAAGGCGGACGAGACGGAGGAGGGCGACGAGCAGCGCATGGACGACGGGGACGACGCCGAGCCTGCGAAGAGGCCGATGCGGGAGGAGAAGGAGAAGAGGAAGATGCGCGGGAAGAACAAGAGTCTGAAGCGGTACCTCCGCAAACAGCGCAAGAATGTCATCGACCCTCGTGCGGTACGTCTCCGCCGACTGTGGTCGCTCTGCAGGTGCTGATGATCTCTGTAGCTTGCGGTTCGGGCGAAGCTGGAAAAGCAGCGCGAGGAGACGCGGAAGGCGAGGGCGGCGGCTAGTGGGACAGTGGAGAGTCATGAGCCATCTGCCCTCGATCGATTTAAACGACCGGCGTGATGTCGGTGGTGTCGTTATATGGTACTGTGCAGGTTCGGTGCAATGCCGCAAGAAATAGTCAAAAGACTGCAACTGCATGATTACTCGCCTTCTTGTCCGACGGACATACCCACCGCATTCGTACGCAGGAGTAATCCGCGGTGTGTATTGGACAGGTAAAGCACAATTGCAATCGGAATGTGCACCAGAAAATCCTTGAACGAAGAAACATAACGCAAATATACTGCCGCCATCAAGCGCACCGGGAAGCAAACATGCGGTTCCAATGGAGATTGACGGGTGCACGACTCATCTTAATTTTCGCTCGTCTTCAGGCCGATGGAATGCGGGGCAGGCTCAGATTGGTATGGATTTACATCGGAGTTGAGCATAACCAGTGCACAATGAATTCAACGAGTATGGGATTTCTTGCTTCACTTGCAAGTTGAGGGTAGGTCCATGAATTTGTTGAACGGCTGATCTGCATTGCAAATGATATATGTCGCCGGTATTGCTGTATCAAGTTAAACATTTCGTTTTGAACAGCTCCATCACATCATATACAGGATCACATACCATGTAGGGATACGATATCATCAGGAAAAACGCCCTATGCTGATTAGAAGTAACGTAGCTCTATCTCGCACAAACCTGTCCCTATTCTAATATTATTGACTATCGCTGGACTCATTTCGACTCAATCGAATATCTCCAAAACATCGCAAACTACGGATGTGATATTTGCAATCAAAATATATTGGCCAGTACAGCACTACACAGATGAACATACAGTGAAATCAGTAACAGACAACCATCGGTCTTCATGAGAAGCAACGGAACGAACAACAGGTGATGAACCAGACTGAACGAAGCTTACGGGGTGGCACGAGAAACAAACCAGAGTATGCAATGGATGTGTGGATATGCGGGAATGAATGGAAGGCTGAGCAAAGGCGTGAGGAGCAGTAGATACGTTTATCAGGAGAACGAGCGGGTGGAACCGGTGAGCGAGAGCCTGAGCCGCTGTGCGCGGAGGAGTGGGGGCGGGAGCGTATGGGGAACACTAGTACGAGGGCACGGCGTGAATGGGCGCATTGGGGATGGAGTGTGGAAGTGCAAAAAAGAACGGGTGAAGTGAGCGCGAGCGAGGTTGCGGAAAAACGACGTACGGTAATGCCGTCTTCGAACAACCCTAATTTCTTTCTAATCGACTTTTGAAGGCTGAAAGTATGCAGGGAGACGAGATGGTGGGGGTGCGCAAGCTGTTACTGGGATTTGACTGGAATTCAAAAATACAAGTCCAAAGGCACGTGACTGCCGCGCTGGCAGACACGTCGCCTTTTCGACTCAACTCTCTTCTCTCTTTTCCCACTTTGTTCTGCGCTGACTGCCCGCACCTTCTCACTGGCCATCTTCAAGTTCTGTGTTTTTGTGGTGATTTCCCGTGCCTTATTCGTGTGCTATCTCGCTCAGGCTCGCCTTTCACGCTGACTGCTCGCACCTCCCCACTGGTCTTCTCCCGTGTTGCTCGTGTGCCCTGTTGCTCAGGCTCGCCTCCTGTGATGTCTTCCTCAACATACCCACCAACAGCTTCCAATAAGCTGCAGAAGAAGGAAGCAACTACAAAATATGTGATAATGCTCTTGAGGTCCCTGTTGCTTCTACACCCATTGTCTACGGCACTCGTCTCCGCTATATTACTTGTCTACTGGTGCCTCTACAACGACTCTCTGGCTGTCAACAATCTTCACAAAGCTGTGGTAGAGCATGTTTGCTAACACACTGGGATCGACACCCTGCATGACACTGCACAACTCAGTGCTGTCCTCTCGCTGCCCATGTTCGACGAAGCGAGCGTGCAAATTTTGACACTGCACAAAGACAACAAGGACAGCCGCCTAGCAGGGTATACATGCACAGCAAGCCCCGGCTTGCCCGCAACGCATGCGACTCGCTCCCGCACATCGTGCATCCTCGGACCTGTGCGGATACTGTGGTTCGGCAAGCCCAGCAGCAGCGTGCGAAGGGTGACATTTCCTGGCGCAGGCTGCTGTCTTGTGCAGTGTGTTTGCCACGGCACATCCCAAGTCTCTGGACCAGGTGTTTCGTGTCCACGTGAATGTCACCACGGCGGAGCCTGTCAATCGCAATTGGTCGCTGCCCACGCCTTGAACCTTTTTGTCCCTGCTTCAAGTTGCTTGACAGCTGCGTCTGTGTCTCCTCTCACCCATCTTGCGTAGTTTCGCTCTTGTGCTGTCTCGCAATATACGTCTCGTATTGTCTCACCTCTCGTCCGTCTCGCACCATGCCTCACCTCTTGTCATGTGCTTTGTGTCTTTGTCTTGATATCCGATGTCGTAGGCCTACTGTTGTACATACTTGTTTGGACAATATATTTGTGCTTGACAATCTTGAAGTTCCTTCTGTATTTGAGCGAGGGATTACTCTCATTAATGGAGAAATAGGTGACCTCACGACATACTAATTTTCAATACTGGCCCGAATTACTCTCGAACCGTCCTAAGTAGATCTAATCATCTATTTCACCCTATTATTGCTAAATATACATAAATACCTCTAATCAGGGAAGGAGGATTTCCCTGATGTCATATCCAAGGGATCGGTGAGCGAGATTGCAGATGTCGACGTTAAATTGTAATTGATACAATCATGATCAGAAATCTTGTCTTCTCATGTCCATCATCGCAACAGTGGGTGAGATGCCTCCACATTTAGTAGACTTGCAGCTGAAAAGGTCTGCACATAAATTCGGACAGGCAATTCATGCAGATCAAGTTGTGAGAACTCACCAAATGAAATATGGGAAGTGGGCAAGCCACGAAAATGCAAACTTAGCCTTGTACTCTCAAACAGGTATTAATACCTGTCAACTGAAGAATCGATGAGTCGGCATGCGACCACATCTGTCCATTATGAGTATCCATCAATCATAATGCATCGTCATTCAAATAATGTGACTCTATAAAGCAGCTGGCAGTGTTCTACGTATAGCTCACCAGTATAGGACGGCAATGATAATAACATAGTAGGATGGTCGTCCACTCGTAGGAAATTGCAGAATGAAGAGCTAGCCAAACATTCCTCCAGCGGCCGTAATGAGCGGCTCGCCCAGACAATCATGCCGACAACTTTCACAGCAGACGGAATCTTCCTGTCAGCGTCAACACATTTCCTTGAGCAACATCGATCATGAGACCTCTAAGAAGCAAAACAAAAGATACACAACTCACCCGTTCCCCAATCGACGTCTACGAATGACGATCATGATGGCACTTGATATGCCGGTCAACTAAGTCCTTCCGCGGGTTGTCGTAGTCGCAGCCCTCTGTAGGGCACAGGAATATAGCTCCGCGCACATGAACAGTCGCTACATGGCGCGCCATGCTCCCGAGAGGCATCTGGGCCTGACACGGAACCACCTCTCTGCCCCTCTTCTTCCGAGTCGGCCAGTCACAACTCACGACATCCTCTGGTATGTATGATCTCGTGCCCGGCGGTGCATCCTCCGGGAGCGTGCCAGTCGGGAAGTGGTTCAGAGAGGTTGTCAGATGGCACCGCCACGAGCCCGGGTCTGGCTCCGTCGCTCCCGTACAGTCTCCGAGTCTGCACCTGTACAGGCCATTTGGAGCGTCCGGCTTTAAACCTTCACGCAGCACTGGTGTCAGGCATTTCTTGGTGCTTGCTTCGGGTGTGGGAGGTGTGGGAGATGCCATGGCTTCCCAGGCATTCGGCGCTACCGAGCCAGCGCCGTTGACGAGACTACCCAAAGGAGGGCCAGCGGCATATGCAGGATGTTGGAAAGTGGGGGTGTGCCCATCGACATATACATAAGCCGGGTACTGTGGTGGCCATGCGGGATAAGGATTAACAAAGAATTCTCCAGACATGCCCTGGACGTAGTACCCGTGAGGTCCTGGAGTGACAGGCGGAGGAACAAGGTGCCACGCAGGTGCAGAGAATCCCGCAGAAGATGACGCCACAGCGGGCGGAACGAACCCAAAGGGCACGATTGGCGCTGGGGCGATGTAGGTATGCGGCAGAGAAGTCCACCACAAAGGTGAGGGCATATATGCAGGTGTGGCCACAGGTGCATAAGTGGCTGCAGGGGAGTAATCGGTCTCGGGGAGGCCACAAGGGGCCACAGTGAAGTATTCGGTCTCGGGGAGGCTATTAATAAGTGTCGAAGAGAGCGAGTTTGCGACTGGAGACCTGGGAGGTGTGTCTGATAAAAGTGGAGGTTGGAAGGGAAGCGGGGCCTTTGTTATAGAACGCGCTACAGATGGTCGCGCAAACAATGTACTGTCGCCGTCTGTATCAGCGCTTGATGTTGATGGCGCTACTTTAGTGGAGGAAGCGATCGGTAGCTCAAGTGAAGTTATACGTGGGGTAGGAGTAGCAGGTCGGGGAGGATCTACTATGCTGTTCAGGAAAGAAATGTCTCCCTCTGAATCGTCGAATATGGGGTTGAAGTCCTCCGGCCGGAGCTCAAACAAGGACTCGCCCTCCAGAATTGGATAGTCCAGCGTTGAGCTACCAAGGTCAGATGTTAATGCAGATGTTCGGTCTATTTCAGACGGACTCACGTCGACTCTGACAAATTGAAATCGAACATTCCTTACAGGATGAATGGAATATGAGGAGGGAGGAAGCGTTGAAGTGGATGTTGGTTGAGAGAACAAAGTCAATGTTCAAGGTGTGCTTGTTTGTTTCCTGGCCAAACTTTGTTTGCGTTCAACTGACCGTGTTCAGTCACGAGATCGCGACAAAGCAACAACACTTCCCTTTCTGGCTCCGATGTGAACTCGGCGTCGTCGCTCTAATTTACATAGCCGTCTGTGCCACAATATTCAAAGGTGCGAGAAGAGACGAGTGAGCAGCGGCAACATTCAGGAATCACGACGAACCGCGTTCTACCAATTGCAGTGCGGAAATTGTTGAGACAGATCCTGTAGCTGTGCGTGCTTTGCCTTCCTAGCCGTTCTGCTCAATGCATATATATATTGCAACAGTCTAGCTTCTATTGTCGACAAACTCACCAGCTTATGAAGCTGGTGGTCAATGACTAGTGCATTCCTGTGCATTCCTGAAAGACAGTAAGTGTTCGGACGAAGACAAAATACTTGAACTTACTTGAGGCGAGGACTAGGTTTCGCTACGTATATTGTTGGACATAACTTCGAATGCAACCACGTAGCTGCGGCCAGGGCATCAGCTTCAACGTACGCTTAGATCGTTGGTCGGCGAAGACTCAACACACCTAAAAACAACGGTCCAATTATCTGGCATGTCCGGGAGCTTCGCACACTAGCATCCAAGGTAGAATGATCTTTTACATGTATGATCTCCTCTTCTTTCTTCTGCACGCACACAGGGAACTGCGGCTTCGGAATGCCGGACATCCAAGTCGAATTATCTTCTCTGCTGCATATTTATGTGAACGTCTTCCGTCCAACGTCGTAAAGGGCCTTAACGTTCTGCAATAAAGTATGTGTCTTGTGTCATCGGCATCTAATTACCGGCGTGTATTGACAACACTCACGAGTTGACAGGTTCAAATTTTACTTCGAGTCGTCCAAGTGTACGCCTGTGTCATGGCCAGACCACACATTCGGAGCGGGAATGTGATTATACCCCCACGTTGGTGCCATCCATTTGTCCAAGAGACGGAATGCCATGTGAAGTCGCGTTGGTGTATATCGGACCAAGGCCTACCTCTGTGTCATCGGGCAATGATTTTGAGGTATGAACACACGACTGCGGTAAACATGTCTCGCGATAAAATGTTCATTTTTTTTCGAGATAGGGAAATTCGTAACACCTGGAATAAACACACAGTCAGTGTTATCCATAATATGAGAAGACGTAACCTTTTCCATAGGCCATAAAACGACCAGTCACGCCGTTGCAGTTTATCGGTGAGCGAAGTTTCTTCTGCCTGTGAGCGATGACTCGGACGAGACAGTAGTGCAAATCTGTAGCAACATTATACCGGAAGTAGAGTCCAAGCTCACCCCTGAGGCGGTCATAACCTAACGCAGACTCAGGTTGTTCGTCCGTACATGCGGAAGACTCGACAAGCTTTTAGATTTCCGACAATCATCTCGTCCGCAAAGTCAGACGCCCGTTTCATCGGCCCAAGGAAGGCGGGAAAAGCGGCCCGTCGCTACCCGTACGCGTTCTTCAGCTCTCACCTCAGGCTTCAAAGCTTCATTTCAAACACCTTCGCTTTTTGAGATATCTTCACTAGCCTAGTTAGTGACACATTCTCAGGCTCGCGGTCACAATCATCTATGGCTCAGGGATGTTCGCTCGCAACTTGTGCTGCAACGAGATCTAGCTGGGCGCCGCCTGGCTGGCATGCGGAATAGTAAATGGTCATGGCGGGGGGTGGATGGCCCAAGGATTTTATGGTTCTGCAAAACTGGCACGTGATATTTATATTTCATTTAGCTCGTTGGCAGTTTGCGCGATATATTCACCCCTCCAAATGTTTTGTTCGGTTCAGCTCTTCACCGTCTCTATTTTATTTGAGATGTTGTTCAAGTCGTGCCGCTTGCATCGTCCCGTTCACATATATGCATAACCGGCTCCCTTGCGAAGTTAGTTACCGGCAGTTATTTGTCATAAAGCATCTACGTGTCCACATAGTATGCAGCGCACTAGATCTCGGCGCGACAAAGCAGTCCTTATCCCAGGTTCGGTTCCAGGTTGATGTAACGTGCGCTACTCACGTCTGTGGTGTCCTTTGTCTTCATTGACAGTCTCTGTGCAATGGTGCTTTCTGACGTTCTTCTGGGAGCCCGTCTCATACCCCAGGTATAAAGGCTTCGTGAGACTTGCAACACCCTTCACCGAAACTCCCATCTAGCACAAGGAGGTATACCCTTTCTTTGCAGTGCTCGACCTATCTGCACCCACGTCCACCGTCTATGCACACTGCGAATTGAACGCAACGCTCTACAGTTATAGATCATACCGCGACCCCATACTCGAGCGGCACCGTCATCTACCTCCCCGAGCTCCTCTACATGTTTACCGCCTCCTTAGTATGGACAATCAGTCGCAACCACAGACACGTCACACAACGCACGTGGTCAGGAATCCTCCATAAACTCACTCAACCAGTTGCCCGGCATCCAAGGGTCAACCTACGATATTACTGCCACGGCTCTCTCAGCACTTGTGCACGAGACGGGTACGCACCGACAGTCTAACTTCCTATCCGTGTATGTGAGTCATGGCAGATCATCGCAGTGGTTTAATCCGGTCCCTAAAGACTGTTCAGTGCCACGAGGCTCCCTGCACTGGTCCTCGTATTCGGCCTCGGTCGTCGTATGCATCTGGGCGTGATATATTGCCTCTCCCTGGACGATGCATGTGCACAGTGATGCAGCAGATGCACCACCCTCCGGTACATTTACGTTGGCTGGAATCGCAAGCGGACAACGGGACCGCGATCTTCTCGACGGCTGCCTTTGACATCTGAGTTTCGCAGGAAGCCTCCGACGTACCGACTTTCGTAGAGTCGACAGACCGTCGCTGGGATATGTGGTACTCGCTCAAGGCCCTCGTCTAGTGACAATACCTTCCTGTTGATCACCGTCTTGCGGCGCACTCGTGGACGACAGGCAGATTAGCTGCATCAAGACGCGGGAGGTCATCCGCTACCGCACAACTTCAACTGGTGCTAGACTCAATTTGATGGATCCGTGACCTAAAGTGGACGTTTTTGTACTTGTGTGCGGCGCCGGATGAGGATCGTTGTGCATGGCTCTGGAGAGGAGGCACTGGACTGTGTGGTGGTTCCTGAATTTGTGTATAACCGTCTTGCGGAGACGATCGTATCCATATTCAGTGGCCACCACCACCCGTCTCAGCACTGCGTTGGAAAGACTCGGAAAGGTGAGTGAACGACCAATGCATACCAGGCTTACTGAGATGCTTCAAATGGTTTCTCTTGCGAGTCGGGATGCAGTGGCTGGTTAGGATCGCAAACGTTCGGACTACTCTGCGAGCAGTCGAAAATCCGACTAGCTTACCTTCAGTGGAGACGCTTGCGCGACAGCACTTTCAGGTTATAACAAGGTGTGCAATCTTGCGCTCTCACATGCAGCATCAGTGAACGTTTTTGACTCGGTAGTGGTACCTGCGCGTCAAGCACGT
The DNA here is from genome assembly GCA_022376435.1 of Amylocystis lapponica. Lineage (NCBI taxonomy): Eukaryota > Fungi > Basidiomycota > Agaricomycetes > Polyporales > Postiaceae > Amylocystis > Amylocystis lapponica. The sequence goes on from JABYQE010000013.1 coordinate 206,526, forward strand.
GCAACCAGCATAACGTGGATACACATCGTCATTGTTACCGCCAGAAGATGTCGGACCATAGCGAGACGCAGTTTTCCTGTTTGACAAGTCTCAAGGGAAGATAATATCTGTTACCGCTGGTATCCTGTGCGGTCCTCAGTGGCTCTTTGAAATTGTCGTTGTTGGCGTTAATCTCATAGGTGTCTCAGACACAGTCACCTTGATAGAACTCGAAACACAAGAATCACGGGACGACGTCGTGACCGTCGGGCCTGTCCTTCTGCCGGGTCTTTTAATATTGGCCCCCATCTTATAGCCGACCGGCATACTAGTCAGATATGCTTCACCTTGAGAGTCTTCTCAGCAGCCGATCATCACTGGTAAGTTTGTTTGGTTGACGTACACATTGAACCTCACAGTTGACTGTCATGGTACAAGATACGGCGCCAGCGATGAGTGGGCATCGCCAACATTAAAGCCGATCAACAGGATACTCAGCAGGCAGCCCTATGATGTTGGTGTGAGACTTATCGTGCTTTCATGTAAGATCGCATGGGAAAGGGCCACACAATTGGCTCCGGAGCCGTGAAAAATGAAGTACGGCCGCTGCAGCTCCATTCCCATCTCGAAGGATATCCCCTTCCGTCAATCTCTTCCGCTCAAGGCGCGCACGCAGTTCCTAAAGTCTAGTCCATTAGCGGGGAGCCGACGTGGCGCTGTCTTTTTTTAACACGCTCAAAATACTCCGCGCCTCTTCGTGATAGCACCGCTCGGCTGCGGTAAAACACACTGGGGGCATCATCTGTAACTACCCCACCGCCCCCTATAACCCGTACACTTACTTGCGATCCCAGTCTCCGCACGCAATGGCAGGAAAAGCACAGGTCGACGCTCTTCTCTCGCTTATCAGCACAGCTGCGTATGCTGCCGTCGCCGAGTACGACAAGAAAGGGTACGACGTCCCTTCTCTGGACTCGACGGATGCGAGCTCGCTCAGCGCCATGGCCGGGAACTTGTCGCTCAAGCGTGCCGTGCGGATGCTGGAAGGTGCGTGCGAGCAGCTCTGCGTGACGCTCGCCATGCCGTCCCATACTATGGTGAACGTGAGTCGCGTCGAGCCCCTCGTCCACAACTCTGAACTTAACGCGTGCTTCGACACAACAGCGCGTCCAGTCGTACGATTGGGCATGTATGCGTGTCGTCCGCAAAGCACGTGTTGCCGATGTTCTGGCAGAGCATCCGGAGGGGCTGCATGTCGACGAGCTTGCGCGCATCGTGGATGTCGAGAAGGGGAAGCTCGCGCGTGTCCTGCGACTGCTCGGAACCAGACACTGTTTCCGCGAAGGTAACCGTGATCCCTTGGTCCATGATCTGAGACTGACGTGCGGCGGTTCGTGCAGTGGACACCGATATCTTCGCAAACAACCGGCTCTCTCTTGTCCTACATTCCTCGAACAGTGCCGGTGATCTCACCACGCTCTATACGGACGAAGTCGCCCAAGGCGCGTTCGCCCTGCGTGAGACGCTGCAAGACCCGGACTACGGGTACTCGTATGAGCCAACGAAGTCGCCGTTCATGTACTCTGCCGCGGACGAGGAAATTGATGGTACATTTTTCAACTGGATGGTGGCGCATGTATGTCCTGTGATTCACAATATTTCTCGGATGTTTATTGATCGTGGATCTTCAGCCCGAAAGACGTGAGGTAAGGCGTTGCATCTCGATCCCATCCCAGTCTCTCATTTTGATGCGACAGAGCTTTGGGCGCGGAATGCTCGCTGTCGACGAATTTACCAATATGAGTGCCATCCTGGAACGTAAGCCTCAGTAGCTAGTTCTCGGAAATCAAAGTTGTTCGGCTGACCTATTGTTGTTAGAATACCCTTGGATGGAGATTACGACCGTATGCGATGTCGGTTCGGGCGTTGGGGCATTCTCCATCCCACTCACGCAGATGTATCCGCACATCAAGACGACTCTTCAAGATCTTCCGGAAACCGTAGGCCATGCAGAACAGGTTTGTACTGTGTAGCGCCAGTGCATTTGCCTCCTAATAATATTTTCGAACGCTAGGTTTGGACAGCGAGTAATCCAGAACCGATTCGAGAGAAGAGGGTGAGCTTCGTTCCGCTCGACTTCTTTGCAGAGACACCTGTCCGGGGGCAGGATGTATACTATGTGAGTACTGAATGTCAGAAATACGTTGCCTGTCTGATACTGACATGATTGGCTAGCTGCGGAGCATAATACACAATTGGCCCGATGCACGGGCGGCAATTATACTCCGCCAAGTGCGACAGGCTATGGGACCGAACAGTAGGCTGTTAATTCGTGAGTAGACTCCATTGATACTTTGACACCTCACTTACTATGTCCAGATGACGATGTTATTCAACATCTCCACCGCGCTGCAGATGGGCATGACAGCGACTTGGGTGTCGAAGTGGTAGGTCATCACCGACACGAAGTTGAAAGTAGATTGAACGCACCTCAATTATCGCTAGGCTCCGGAACCATTGCTACCCAACTTCGGTGCTGGTAATAGGCGGATGTACAACCTGGACCTCACCATGCTTATATTGTACAACTCGAGGGAACGCACTCTGCGGGACTTCGTGAGGTTGGGGTGAGTCTTCCGTCCGCATTTCCCTTGTAACGACTATTGAGCACCACGCAGAAACGCTGGCGGTTTGCGTCTGGAGAAGGTCTGGGACCTCGCGGAGTCAAGTGTGCTGGAGTTCCGGCTCGCAGAGTAATGTAGGAAGCGGTATACCGTTACATGTACCGGCATACGTCAGAGCTCGCCGTGTGACATGCAACAGTCACTTTTCTGCCACCGCTAGGAGGTAAGATATTGCGAGAAAACACCCGTTGACTGCGGAGCCGTGAATCTGCCTTTGGTTCTATGCTTCGTTCGAGCAAAAATAGATCACAATAAGGTGTGTACACACACTACACCTTCCTTTTGTTTATCTATACTTGTGTCTCCTACGATCTGCGGTCTCCTACTTTCTACCATATCATTCAGCCTATTAGGATCAACCTCTTCTAGCAGCAGGACACCCCCACCGCGATTTCTTTCGGAGTCCCGCTCACGGCTAGTGAAGTCATGCCGGTCGATTGACAGCATATAAGTATCTGCCCATGGGAACATATCGCGGAGCCCCTCATATTCCATCTGACCTTGTCGCCATGTCTGGAAAAGCTGAGGTTGAAGCCCTCCTCGAACTAATCAACACAGCAACCCGCGATGCGCTCTCACAATATGACAAAAATGGACAAGACATACCATCCCTCCAGTCAACAGACCAAAGTTCGCTCAGCACTATGTCCGGCAATCTGCCGTTGAAACGAGCCATCCGCCTGCTGGAAGGTGCTTGCGGTCAGTTATGTGCAACGTTGGCACCTCCCGCCCATACTGTTGTTAATGTGAGTCTTGCATGGTGCCCCGTCCTCATTGCGTACTGAGCAGACCATGTTCTCTGCTAGCGTGTTCAATCATACGACGCACCCTGTATGCGGGTTGCCAGAGAGATGCGGGTCGCAGATGCTCTGCTCGACCATCCGAAGGGCCTTCATGTCAGCGAGCTTGCGAAAATCGTGAATGTCGAACAAGGCAAACTCGCTCACATCCTGCGTCTCCTTGGCACCAAACACTGTTTCCGCGAAGGTATAAAACCTGCCGGTGACGAGTGACTAGTGACTATTCAGGCTTAATCTCGTTGTTCTGCAGTTGACACAGATGTGTTTGCAAACAACCGGCTTTCCCTCGTTCTTCTGTCCTCGAGTGGTGTCTCTGATCTTGTTAGCTTGCATACAACCGAGATAGCCAGAGGTGGATCTCTTCTCCTGGAAACTTTGTCCGACAAGGAATATGCTTTCTCGTACGACCCTACTAAGGCGCCATATATGTATGCCGTCAGGGATGAGGGCATACAGGGCACCTACTTCGACTGGATGATTGCCCATGTGCGTTTTCCACCTTACCTTACGGTGATTTGCGCGTCTGATACCCGTTCTTGAAGCCTGACCGACGGGAGGTATGTCTGAGTCTTGTGGTTGTTGAACATCTCTAACCGACATTCCCAGAATTTCGGGCGAGCAATGATCGGCTTGGATCAGGTCATGAACTTCCATACAGTGTTAGAACGTAAGTTCGCTCCTCCAAGTTCATCCGCGGTTGGTGTCTTATCCGCACATCTGCCTCCAGACTTTCCCTGGATGGAAGCCATGACAGTCTGTGATGTCGGGTCAGGAGTCGGGGCATTCTCTCTCCCTCTTGTGCAGATGTATCCTCACGTCAAGGTCACCCTGCACGATCTTCCTGAGACACTCTCCCAAGCGAAAGATGTACCCGACGCGCATCATTCTTGTTGATTCTCACATCACTAATTCCTCTTTAGATTTGGTCTATCAATAATCCTGAGGCTATTCAGGATGGAAGGGTAGACTTTGCACCGCTCAATTTCTTCGAGCAGGTCCCTGCGACGGGACAGGACGTGTATTATGTCCGTCGTCTCATTCATTCATGGCCCCGCATTGACATAATTGGACCAGCTGCGAAACATCATGCATAACTGGCCCGATGAACGAGCGAAGATAATCCTTCAAAAAATACAGCAAGCCATGCAGCCCCACAGTCGGGTTCTCATACGTGAGGACTTGATCGACGGCGGAGGTTACCAAGTATAGCTGATGCGAGTTGAAAACAGACGACTATGTACTGCAGCATCTTAACCGTACCGAAGGCAACTCAGAGAATGTTCTCGGCGTGGAAGTAGTCAGTACAGATGATCAGCATTCTGATCTGTAGAATCTCGACTGACGATTGGTAGGCTCCGGAGCCGCTGCTGCCCAATTTTGGGGCAGGAAATGCGCGAATGTACAACCAAGACCTAGGTATGATGTTCTGCTACAATGCTAAGGAGCGTACATTGGGTGATTCCATGAAATTAGCGTGAGTAGTGCCTATTTGTTCTTATTCCTTGGTCTGATCATACCACAGGAGCGCAGCCGGCCTCCGCCTCGAGAAGGTGTGGGACTTCGCGGAAGCAAGCTTGCTGGAGCTTCGTCTGGCCTAACTAATACACATCGCGACACCTTAACAAGACATGCTATGATTTGAAGGTTATAACGCGCCTCCACCAGGCCTTGTTCGATTTCTGGGGGATGCGAGCGAGCTTAAGTTTGACGCCGCGCCTATTCTCGCACTCACGATTTCACGCCATAGTCATGGATGATAGAAAGCTGCGCCCACGACTATGAGCTGCCTTCCTATATAACGGCAGTCAAGTCGTCAGTGCGGGTCGTCGAATCTATGGACAAGTTTACATACAGCCGCGTCATCTAGAAGCTGCTGCACAAACTCGTCCTCCCCAGTGCGTCCCAGTCGACGTCACTGGGTTTGAGCCGCATTTGGGACATCGCTACATCTTCGCGCTGGTATTCCTTCTTGCAGAAAACCAGCGGACAGCGCCATGCGGTCTCCGTGAAGTATCCTCGGACATGTCGCCCGAGTTCAGTCAGACCTAGGACGCGCTGGCAGACCGTTACACGCCCGTTCATCTCCGTACGCCAGTGGCAGGGCACACGATCGCTCTTGCCGTATATCCTCATGTTCGGCGGAGAAGGGAGCGCTTGGATCGGGAAGTGAGGGAGCGCCATCATATGCGCATTGCATGAGGGCTCGGTGTCGAGCATCGTTCCCCCGCAGCTGCCAATTCGGCACTAGTACGTTTTCTTGCCGACCTTCCACGGGCACACCCTGATCGGCCGCGCGCCTTGGTTCACAGTCGTGAGCCTTCCCGCTGGCGCGATCTTCTGCTTCTTGGTCCCGCGGAGGTCTGCGGAGGAGTTTCCCCGCTTCCTGCTTCCCGCAACTGTCTGTACGGGGGCGCTGGTGCCCGGGGTAGGGACTGCGCTCGCTACAGTTTCCGCGCCATCGTTAGATTGTTTCGCTGGACGGGATGCGGCAGACGGGGACGAGGCAGCTGCACTGCGAAGCGATCTTGAGGACATCTGGGCCGGTTTACTGTGATCTCGTGCTTCACTGAAGGATTGGCCGTGCTGACACTAGACGCCACCTTGGATGCTGCAGCGTCGACGGCCCTGCGAGGCATACCAACACGGATTTCCCATTCCTGGTCCGAAATCTCTCCCGTGCGGTCTGGCTCTGGGTCCGAGTTCTGTCCACCGGTATGTCGAACGAGGTCAACACTCTCAGGACTCGAGCTCAGGTATGGAGAACGGGTGAGAGATGAGACAGGCAAGAGAGCAGGATGCCGGCGTGCACTGGCTTCGGACATTAGAGGACATGGTTGCATGGGCGAACAAATTTGGAGGACAGGCTCCACGGGGCTCGGACAACGTCGAGTATCGTGCTCTGCGTGCCTTTGCAGGAGTACTACTGTACTAGTGATGCCGTGTACTGGTGCATGGTGATATATAGGGAAAGTCGGGCGGATTTGAGGTGGATCGCTTGCATCAAGATGGAGGACGAACGGAAGACGCAAGCCGTAGGCTGGGGCCCGGGGGCGGGCCCGAGAACAACCAGGAGGCGTCCAACCAGCACTCGTAGTCTAGCGTCCACAAATGATCTACTTGTGTCGTGCTAATTTCAGTACTCTGTCACATGCACAACCATGCGTAAACCCGCCTTCCGCGAAAGCGGCAGATGGCCCTCGAGGTCAGCAACCAAATCCGCTGTCGAGGGACGAGGTTCGACGGTATATTCCAACCAAATGGTGCAATCAAAGTGAACCACCATCTGCGGATTGAGTTCACCCAGCCGGCGCAGGTCGCGGTCAATGCCCTCCCAGTGCATGTCCCGCGAGACCAGGTCGCTAATATCCAACGCAATCGCTATGCGGAGCTCGCGCATGCGTGTGGAACAGATCTGCTTCAGGACCGCGCGTATCCAACCCCGTGCGAGTACTGTATCCGTGCAAGGGTCAATTGTGATACGAGTGGAGACGAGCTCATGACATGGGGACAAGTCCACCAATTCTGAAAAATCACGTTAGCAGGGAGGTGTTGTACGCAACCTAGAGACATACCGTCACATATTTGCTTCTGTCCGGGGTTCAATGTGAGATCAACATGTTCAAGCGACGACGCGATTTTCTGCAGCAGGTCGCGTAGGAGCGGCTGCTCATTCACCATGAAGCAGCCATCCCAGGTCAGTCTACGTGGGCAGAGTTCGTAGATCGATCCTTGTAGTAGCCAGAGGGGCGCTGCCCAGTAACTCCATGATCTCGAGTACTCGAAGGAGTGAACATCGATGCTCAAGTCTCCATCGAGCCGGATCCTGCGCATGCTACCTGACGAAATGTGCGACATAGGCAAAGGCAGCACCAGAGGCAGAGGGCCATGCCTAACATAACAGTCCTTCAAGTGCAGGGAGGCCAATGTTGGCGAGCACGCGGATAGTATGCGCATGAGGTCGTCATGGGTCTCGAAAAAGGTATAACGCAGCTCGAGCGTCGTGATGGAGCGAATGAATGTCGAATTGGAGAGGAAATGGATGTGCCGCGGATATCGGGCAGCGAGATTCGCCCCTGCATAGTCGTAACCATTTACCGCGAGTTGCCGCACCGCACTGAGACCTGCCAGCAGCGGATGCAGCATGGTACCAGGCTCAACAAGAGCGAGCCAGCTTCTCTCGACATCAGATTCCTCGGTGTCAAAGGCAAGGATGTCGATTCTGTATATATAATTTGTGAGTCCCGTGGATGCCTCTGCGGAGCCGCGAAGGATGGTCTCGAAGAGCTCCCAGTCGACCCGACGACGTAGTTCGACCGACTTGGAGTGAAACATGTGGAAACGACTGCTCGGGAGCCACGTTCTACAAGTTAAGCTGCAGGCTCTGAGGGCGACGGGGGTGTCCCAGAGGAAATCGATGATCCTATCGCTGAGCTCCGAAGGGACGAAAATCGCTCCGGTCGTGAAATTCATTCTGCACTACATGGGTCACCACAATTTCAAAAACATAGCCAACAATTTATATTAGAAATAACACGCACCTGGCCTATGGAGTATCTTCGTGATATCTGCAGCTGTGGCCGTGAAAGAGAGGGCCTCGAGCGCCTGATCAGAGATCTGTAGCGTTGGTGAATCACGTGGGCGGTGGCTGAAAACACGCCGCCCGGGGCAACTCCTCGGAGTCTCCTCCTACCTGCAGTGTCCTTCACAGCTCTTGCCACGATGGAGTCGGTACGCTAGCCTTCAATATTATCTTTTGTACTGCTCCCGACGACTCACGCTCCTAGCCCAGGTGCACTCCGTTGTCTTCCTCCCAGAACTATGGGACCGCACTATCGACTTCCTGTGGGCACACACTACTACCCTCGTGGCGTGCAGTTTGACCTGCCGGATGTGGGCTTCAAGCAGCCGATTTCATTTGTTCCGTTGGGCCAGTCTTGCCACTCGCAAGGACCTCAGGCGCCTTGAGAAACTGCTGAAACTCTCCGAGGCTGCATCGACAGGTATCGTCCACTACATCCGAGAGCTGAACATCTCCAGCAATTGTCTGGAGGAGCTGCGCACAAAACGTGAAATTAGGCCTTTTCGACTCTCATCACTCCTTGCAAAATTAGTGGCGACCAAAATCTTCACGCTGGAAGGGGATTTGAGCAAGGGCCCCTCGAGCGCATCTCACTGCGATCTGCTCTATTCCATAGTGCATTCACCCCTTCCATTCACTATTACGGCCCTTGTTCTAGGGGGCTGTGATCTGAAGGATGGAAACCACATCATAAACCTGCTCTGTGCATTTCCTAGACTCACTTCCTTGGAGCTCCGAATACCATCCAGCAGCGGTCCTACACTTTCTACGAACCAGCATTACAGGGCAGCCCTCGACGAGCTGACTATTGACAGCAATCATCGGTTCAACGTCGTCCTCGCGCAGTGGATCTTGAATACAGTCCCCGATATACGTCTTCGCACGCTGCATTGGTTCGGCCTGTTCGACGACCCCACTGGGCTGCAGCAGCATGTTCTGGTCGATCTCGTGCAAAGGACCGCATCCTCTCTCCAGCACGTCCGGCTCTCCCTGGATCTTTCCCGGCAAGACGCTCAAGACTGTAAGCTGCGTCTTGCATCTCTCGACTTTCGGACTGATGCTCCGGCGGTTTCCAGTGACAGATCTGTCTGCATGCACTCATCTTGTCTCTTTGGAAGTAGCAGTCACAGGGATTGACAGCACCTTTGTGTTGCCCGCACTCCTGTCCCAGCTTCGCTCACCGTTTCTCCGCAACCTTACGGTTCTTCTTGATTCAAGCTACCACGAACATGAACGCGTGTTGAGTAGTGCGGCGTTCTGGACGCCTCTGGATTCGGTTCTAGCGCACATGGAGCCCAAGCTCCCAGAGCTTGTGGTGACGTTCCACTGCTACTGTATCTTCGTAAACGAAGTTCGCGTCTCGGAAATGTTCGACGTCATGTCGGACAGTTTCTCGCAGTCGTACGCCTCAGGGCTGCGGCCGTTCGTAAAGTGCTCGGAAAAGAGACTAGACGGAATGTACATGACGCGTTTGTTGGGCTAGACCAGGCAGAAGATAGAGAGCTGGTGAGTTCTTCTGTTAGTGTTCAGACACGTCATTTGAGACACCGGCAGACAGCTAGCCCGTGTCATCTACTTCTTCGACACTTTCAGTGTTTCTTTGACTCAGCTTCACAAATTTGCGGTATTCATGTCTCGGAAGAGAGTCGGTACCTATCGAGCGATGCAGAGGGCTCTCGGAGGCATTAATATGAGTATATTCCAGGCTTGCAATGGCTGCGCCACTGTATGTCTTGGTTCGCTATCGCGTCAACTTTGTCTGTTATTTACCCCCGAGCTTTATATCCGATGGCTTCATGTTACGGATAGGTATTCCCGGATGAACCTCGAATGAGGTTTCTGCTTGGAGAGCTGACCTGATTGTTTGAATAGGGCTCTAAGCAGACGGCCGCGCCACTGTCCGTTCAAGCTTTCATGCAGTATGTATACCGTTAACTCACTGAGGTCCTCTCAAGGAGCAACGGTCAGTGATGCGCATACAATGTTCCATATAATCCCATCATTAAATTTCTATGTACAGGCCCCTCATCTGGCAGCAGTGGGATCTAGCTATATTACAATCATATTTGGCGCGAGCTAGTTTCCCCCCGTGTCGGGACGGAGGTACTTATCCCGAGGACCGCGAAAAGGTCCGCGCCCGGACGGACATGCCCGCCCGCCCTCGAGGCACAGACTGCACAGGCATCACATGTGGACGAACAGACAGGCAGAAAGGAAGCAACAGGATGAAGAGACAGAAAAGAGAAAGGTCACCTCAGAATTGAACTTGAATGTCGAGGAGGTCGTCCGGCGGTCTTCTGCCACCTCGCGTGCCCTAGAGCCGAGGTAAGCGCGTTGCATGCAATATGGGTGAAGAGCAACGTACCGCGGTGGTGACGCCCGCATGCTATACGAGGACTGGGATTGCGCATGAGGTCGTCCACCAGGTCTTCTGCCACCTCGCGTCTGGATGTGATGTGAGCACATTGTGAAGAAGGGCAATGAAGATGAACTCACAGCGGTGGTGACGCCGCGTGCGGTACGAGGGAACGGGGGAGAGATGCTGGAGAAGTGAACGCAAAACAATGCCGCCTTTTATCCTCTCCGAGGGATGCGGCGAACCTCTACCTGTCGTAGTTAGCCACTGCCATCCGCACTGTCTGTCAGCCCTCGCTAGTTCTCGACCAGGCCTCCAGCCCAGATTTTGGATCGCGTTGCAATCTGGACGAACTCATGCCCAAACGGCGCTGTCAGCTGCTCTCACGCGTACACACGGATCGTTCAATGCACGTATAAGGCGCGTCGATTATTGTTGGAATTAAAATCCACAAACCACTTTCCTCGGAGACATCGTTCAGACAAAGTTCTGATACGTGACATGCTCCCAGACGCGTCAGTAAAGCGTGTGAGGGCCGCTGGTCTCGTAGGACATTCAATTGTCAATATGCTCGCTATGACTGAGGTCTCGGAATACACAGAAACGAACTTCAACCTATCAACATGCTAGCCCCTGCTGTGAAAGACGCATGCTGCCGAATGTACATCGCACCCCCTTCCACCAATACAGAAATAACTTACGAAATCGCCACGGGTGGTCCGACAGTGCACACAGCCGGCATGTACAAGGTATACTTCACAGCAGCGCCAAGCTGCTAACCCACGCGAGCCGACTACACTGCACGGCCCTCCACGGTATCCACCGAGTGCGTATGCATCTCGAGCTCCGAGGCCGAGTCGAAGGGCTTGGTGAAGGACTTCATGCTACCGGGCTGCGGGGCGCTCAGTCCACAACCTCTGCGGCATTTCGTGAAGAACGCTGTACTCACGTTGTCAGTCAGGTACGTGTTCGTCGTCGGCGCGGACGCCGCGAACTTGATGGTTTGTTCGACGCGCTGCGAAAGCAGTCCGGTCAGCGCGTCACGGGAGCGGGACAGCGGAGGCGCGTACCATTCCTCCGCCGGGCAGCGTTTGGCCGTCAGAGTTCAGCTCAACGATGCTCATGTTGGCGCTGCCGTTCGTTGGGCGCCGTGCGTGCAGACTGGGTCATGTTCAGGCTGCTGCTTCGCCCAAGTGTGGCGACGACTCACTTTGCCATGAGGGAGGTGGAGTACACTGCGGGCCTCGGTCAGTTCCAGCCGTAGCAGTTTTTGGGAGAGCACTTACGCCCTGAAAGGGGGAACACCAGGAGGATGTGTCCGAAATGGAATCCGCCGCCGGTGAACTGGCCGATGTAATGTGAGTTCAGGACTAGGATGGCTCGAGGAAGCAAGGTACCGTCGCCAGACATATGATCTCCGTGATACTGGCAAAATGTTGTCAGCCAGGCATTTTGGGGCATGATAAGAGTCGTGGGCACGCACCTTGTAGCAGCGCCGGTCTGGATCGCATATGCCATCAATTTGTTGATCATCCTGTCCGTCCTATGTACGGCATCTGAATGAGTCCTTGACAGCGCGTCGGCGCTACGATACACACCTCCGGATGCCAGTGCGGCTAGTGTGTAGGAAGTAGCACATGGAGAGGGCGATGAGGATGTCGCAGGCGCTTCCACAGCCGAGCCAGACGTCGACACCCCACTGCAAGCGCCGCGTTCAGGACGTCACTCAGGAGCACCGATGAATATGGGCTAAACTTACAGTGACCTGTCTGAAGTCTAGGAATATCTTGATCTTGTAACTAAGCAGCAATGAGCGGCAGTGCACTGGAATTAGGGAGGAAACACTGACCATTGAGCCATGATGTAGATCCCGACGACTGTAGGTAAGATACGATAAGACCAATGCGCATGCAGTCCGTGTGCAAAGTTTCTCACCCAACTCGACGATGCTCAAAGAAAGCTGGGGACAACTTCAGTTGGTCTGACAATCAATGACAATCAGTGGATAATGACGCACAATGACTCCAGTTAACAGGTATTTAACAATTGGCTGGCGGGTCACTAAATCGGCCTGGTCAGCGAGTGCATTCACAAAGCGCGGCGCACGGGATACTTGCACAAGAACACACGGCGGGCGAAAAAGCACTGGACGCCTGCGGCGGAAATACTCTGTCGTGTTGGCATCAACGATTTGTCCTCGAGGTTGGCTCGTGTAGATCAGCCTTACCGTGCACAGGACATAGAGCAACCAGTCCCTGGGGAAGCAAGACCAAGTTAGACATTGCGCTTGCAGATGGAAGCTGCGCTGACTTACCATGTTGCGTACTTGAGCTTGTTCAGCTGGCCGAAGTCTTTGATTAGGTAGACATAAATCATATGGATATTGGTCGACCTGATAGGACATGAACAGCCGTGGGACCGGACAGTATGACGGCGCTTACAACTGAAACGAGAGCACGATCCTGCGAAGAGTCGGTCAACGGTGAATCGCAAGACGCATTCAAGAAAAATCACCATAGAGCGACCACCTACGTCGATCGGTCAAAATCAGGCGAAGACAAAACCAGCAAGGACAATGTGACCTACGACACTCTTCGACCAAATCGTGTCCTTCGGATACTTTCCGAAGTATGTATAGAACTGCGAGTTGAAGATGCCATACAGCCTGCAGCGGGAGTACTGGGTCAGTTGGGGCATGCGCGGATAGGTGAAACTGCGGCGCACACTGCAGAAAGAATGATGCCAACGAGGGCGGCGCCGAAAATCGTGTCCAAGGATGACGCAGCCATGTCCGAGCAAGGAGACCGGGGAAGCTCTAATAGAAAGCATCTGCTTTAAGAGATTCGCTTGGCGAGAAAAGAAGGTGGAGGGAAGTCCCGATGGCGTGCATGATGATCAAAGTTGGCGACATACGTGTGCCTCTTCTAGCTCAACGGCGCAATGTTGAGGGTCAAGACAGCGACCTGGTGATCATCACAGGAATAGCGATTGAATAGTGACCCGGAAATGAGCACCCTGCTAAGGCATTGCTCCCGGTCGAGAAGAGGATTGCATCGAGGACTAGAGTAGCAGGGATTGAAACGGATGAACTGCCTGTGCGTTAGAATGAGTGCGATAACGGGGGATAGAGCTGTAGACAACATCGCGATCAAGTCTGATGGAACAGCCCAACTTAGAAATAAACCTGGAGGAATATTGCTTATCGTTGCGAACTAGAACAGGGAACGAAGTATGATGAGTTGGGAGCGCATCCGGACCAGAGCCCCGGCCGGAGCGGAAACATGTGGCAGTGCTGCTGCGGTATTTCCTTATGTAACGAGAATGAGGCAACTTTGCGTAGGATTTCGCCCTTTTTGATACCCTTTTTGATGCTGATTCCCGTCTATATGGAGGTGTAGGCGCTGGGGTTCTGTCAGAGCGCACAAGCGACGGCGAGCAGTGAGCAGTCGACGTGCTAATATCGTCAGTAAGTGTTGTTGTCGAGGGTTTTTGGCGACAGCCAGTGCGAGCAGATGCGTTGGCAAGTGGAATTGACATCAAGGTCAACTCTCACGATAGCACAGGATCACAGGCCAAGATGGAGGACTGCCTGATGCGTCTGATAAGAAGGACTCAGCATAGGTCAGTACTCTGTACTCAGCAAGAAGGTCAGAACATTGAGCCTTGCCGTGACAACGTAGTGGTACGACCACTGCTACACTTGCCTAATGCGGTACTACGCTACGCGACGATTTGATCGTAGCGGACCAGTTCCCACGCATACAACCTCGTCGGCGAAAGATTCACGAGGGGAGCTAACATCCGGGGTTCTTCTTGCCATGATGATCTCCGACGGCCTCTACCGTTTATTCTGCCGCCGTGAACGGTGCCGGGGCTAGGCTAACGATGATGGCAGACAAACAAGTCGTTGCACTTCTTCCGAGTCGTCTGTTGGCTACATTTTCATCCGTGTTCTCCTTCATACGACTGATTCCGACAGACGATTCTTTCAAAGTCCATCTGGCTGATGTACGCATCTCCAGAGCCTCTCTCAGACTTCACTCAGAGGAGTCTTCGAAACAGCGTCCTGTAGGCGCCTACATGCACATAAATTGAAGCTCTCTAAGACTTGATCCGTCTCAAACCGTTCAACATCCACACCCTCCGAGATCTCAGCATGACTGTCGAGACGAATCGCGTTCCGACGCTCGACAAACTGGGCGCAAAGGTCCCCTCCGATCTCGACGCCAAGAAAGTAGGTGCGGCCTGGTTTCAGGCCTTTGCCACCTCCGTCCAGGGCGGCGACGTAGACGCCACCCTCGGGCTCTTCGTCGAAGATGCGTTCTGGCGAGATATCCTCTCTCTCACCTGGGACTTCCGAACCTTCGACGGCGCGTCCAAGATCCGGCAGTTCCTCACCGACCGCCTTCCCGCGACCCACCCCAATGCGTTCAAGCTCGGTGAGTTCGTCCGCCTGCAGCAGCCGGCCCCGGACCTCGCGTGGATCATCGGCATGTTCGAGTTCGAGACGGATGTCGGCCTCGCGACGGGCGTGTTCCGGCTCGTCCCCACTGCGAGCGGGGAATGGAAGGCGCATACCTTGTTCACGAATCTGGAAGACCTCAAGGGCTTCCCGGAGAAGTCGGGAGCGTTGCGCAGCCGCCGTTCTCACCCGGGCAACGAGTGGCTGGCAGAGCGCCTCCGCGATGTCGCGTTCGCCAACACAGACCCCGCCGTCATCATCATAGGTGCAGGCCATTCTGGCCTCGAGGTCGCTGCACGACTCAAGTATCTCGATGTTCCCGCCCTTGCTATCGAGAGGAACGCGCGCATTGGCGATGGATGGCGAAACCGATACGATTCGCTGTGTATGCACTGGCCGGTTTGTGAGTACTCTGTCGAGCATGCGCTATGAAGTGCTAACACCGCGACTCAGGGTTCGATCATATGCCTTATATCCCGTATGTATGCTCGCCTATGTCTTTTATCATAGGCCTCATTGATCGGCAGCTTTCCGCCTACATGGCCTGTGTATACCCCGGGCCTGAAGATGGCCGACTGGCTCGAGTTCTATGCGTCGGCGCTCGAGCTGAACGTGTGGTTGTCTTCGACTGTGTTGAATGCCGCGCCGACTCCGTCAGGAAAGTGGGACGTCCTCGTGCGGCGCGCAGATGGCAGCGAGCGTGTCTTCCATGTGAACCACGTCGGTACGTCCCATCTGTCGGTCAATCGCCATCCTACCTCATGACCATGGCAGTGTTCGCTGTCGGAGTTGGCGACGCGGTTCCGCATGTTCCGGTTATTCCGGGCACAGTATGTACCTTGCTGTGCGCGTGGTATTAAGAATCTCATTTGTTTTGTTCTATAGGAGCTATACCAGGGCTCGACATATCACTCTACACATTACAAGAACCACAAGCCTTTCATCGGGAAGAAAGTCATTGTCGTAGGCACAGGAAACTCAGGTACGTGACCTGTGCTTGGTTGTTCGACTGTGTGACCGATCTTTCTACCCGGCACAGCCCATGATGTTGCATCCGATCTTGCAAGACATGACATCGGTAAGTAGACGTATCAACTCGCGCTTTTCTGCGGAAGACCCATGTGTGCTGTATGCTAGACGTGACCATGTTCCAAAGAGGTTCCACGTATGTTATGAACCTCGATAAACAGTGGAAGTTCCTCGGTGGACGTACGTACTTTTGCTCCTGACGCGCCAGTGTCTCGCTGATGTCCCACAAACAGCGCTTTACTCGGAGGGCGCTCCCCCTACCTACGTCGCCGACAGGCTCTACCACTCCATGCCCCACCCTCTACAGGAGAACGGTATGGCACAGCGGTCGACGAAGGCTATCGCCGCGGCGGACAAGTGCGTGTCCCAACGCCTCACATGTGCATGCCATTCACCTGCCCCCTACTCGCAGAGAGCTGCTCGACAAGCTGAACGCAGTCGGGTTCCGCACGCACCTCGGCGTCAAGGACGCGGGCATCCTGCTCCAGCTCAAAGTCCGCAGCGGCGGACACTACTTCGGTGCGCATGCACGCGCCCTTCCGCAAGGGATGTCGTGGGCTGATGCATGCACACCGCAGACATCGGCGGGAGCCAGCTGATCATCGACGGGAAGATCAAGATCAAGAACGACAGCCAGATCGCGGCGTACACGGCGACCGGCCTCGCGTTCGACAACGGGTCCACGCTCGACGCGGACGCCATAGTCTTCGCCACGGGGTGCGTGCTGCTTTCCCGCCTGCTTTGGCACGGTCCTCGTACTCGTCTGACGTGCGTGCGTGGGGCAGAGGCGCCGAGCTGAAGGAGAGCACTCGCGCGGTATTGGGCGACGTCACCGATTCGCTCAAACCGCTCTGGAAGCTCGACGAGGAAGGCGAACTGCGCGGCGTCTGGCGCGACCTCGGCATTCCCGGGCTGTACTACATGTTCGGTGCGCGGTGCTTTGCTTGCTATTCTGATAGGCGTCACTCACTGTGTCGAGCAGGGAGTCTGCAGATGGCGCGTTTCCACTCGAAGCACGTTGCTCTCCGTACGTGCTCTGACATCTCAGCACAAAGTTCGGCACTGACCGAATGAACAGAGATCAAGGCTGCAGAAGAAGGCATCATGGGGCCGCGGTACAGCCTCGAGAGTAAATGACTACATGGCAGAGAGAACTCGACTGAAAGGGAGGCCAAAGACAGAAACAGCTGCTCGCCGGCAGGGCCGCTGAAAATTGCTCGTTTGTAGGAATACACTGCATGAGTGTTGTAGACATGTCTTGTTGGTTTGGGACTCGTGTTGTAAATTCCACCATGTTGTGTTGTTCGTCCTCTAGCTCGGTCTACGTTGTGAGTTTGTACGGCCTCTCTGAGGTGCCCTGGCCACATGTACGTGTCTCAGTGCTCCAGCTTGAGTGAGGTTCTACACCTTCTCCAGTTCAACACCATGCAACATGACCAGCTTCAAGATAGCCTGAGAGATTTGATGGTCTCTACCGTGCGCTACTGACAGGCATGCTTACCTCTCCTAGATGAGCATCATGGACAGGTCCTTCCCGCAAGGTCCCCCGCTTCTTATCTGAAAAGCCGAGTAGCCGGGGCCTGCCGATCATTATCAGAAATCGATGGTTGATCGAACAGAATTCGCGCTCCTTGAGTGGCCTTTGGGCCACAGCTGCGTGAACAGTCGCTCACATATATCATCACGCATCAACTGCAGCTGATCGCGGTGCACTTGACACAGAATGGCAGGTGGGCCAGTTCTGTACCATGTTTACCAGCTGCCGGTTAGTGTCCTGTCAGCAATCAATCAAGCGATAGACATGGTATACGTCCTACGCCTTCAAGTTCGCGGGGACTTAGAATCCTAAGAATCAAAATTCAAACTGCGAGAAGTCGACCTCTGATTATTGTCAGCTGCAGATACTCCCTGGACGAAGGAAGACCTGAGGTACAATTGGGCCGGGCCAGAGAGAACTCTCCGCCTCCTGAGTCGACATCACAGGTTGTCAATGCTTCGAGAGACAATCTAACAGTAGATGTCGAATCACATCAACATCGCATGAACTTAGAAGGGGCTCGACTTGCCTTCTAATACCACCTGGAAGCTGCAGCTGATGCACGGTTCCAAGACAGAAAACCGATGGCCGACTGGTTGCGACTACGTCCCTGCTGCGTATGTTAACAACGACATGCACAGGAAGCACCACGGCAAAGTCGACGTTACCCATACTGTAGCCGATTACAAGCACCGTCGAGCAGCAGTGGGTGGTTTGCTTCAACCGTAGACATGGGGTCATGGCGCAACACATGTCTTGTCTGTTCTTGCTGTTGATGAGCCTGCGGGCCTCAACCTCAGCCTTGCCAGACATAGTGAGAACGTAAGCGCCCGAGTAGGGACTTGACGACCTGGAGAAAGGAATTAAGAAAGGTCACATATGCCACGCAGAGTATCATAGTACTAGGAGGGGCTGCGTAGAAATATGCTGAACGACATCATGGAAGGAGACCGCAAACGTGTTCAGCTCAGATCAACATGTTTTCAAAAGAGGAGCGGTAACACACACCTTAGTGAGTTACTTAGTGCTACGCTCTAGGTGTTTTCGGACGAAGTATGGGACCTGGAGACTCTTTCAGGCGGATTTACGGCTCCGCCATCAATGCACATTCGCTCCTAGCACTTTGCCTCCTGGCAACAGCCGAAGATAAACGCACATGCAATATGGCTACTTTGCGGGCCGCCGAAATTCAGGAAAGAAAACTTCCTCACTGGCAGGCACATAGTTGCACGTGTGAGAGGTTCGAGCAAGGCACGCACGTTCTGCATCACTGAACACGGCAGAGGAAGTCTCACGAACTTCTGGGTTCCCCGATTATTCACCGTATGCTACTCGTGGATGGAGCTGAGCCGAAACTCTAACACACTGGATTCCGCGAGGTCCCAGACCTTCTCTAGACGCAAGCCTTCCACGGACCTGCATGCCGCTCAGTGGTTGACAATAGGGGAAGCTAGATAAGATACTCACCCCAGCCGCACGAAATCTCTTAGAGTGCGCTCCCTCGAGTTGTACAGTATGAGCATAGTGAGGTCCATGTTGTACATCCGTCTGTTTCCAGCACCGAAGTTTGGCAGGAGTGGTTCTGGGGCCTAGCGTATGTGATGGTTCAGTCAACTTGCTTGTCAACTCCATCAGAGACCGAACTGACCACTTCGACACCCAAATCGCTGTCAGGCGTGTCCTCAGTACGATGGAGGTGTTGGATAACATCATCATCTAGGCATGGTCAATGAGGCGTAAAACAATGAAAGGAGTATCTAATCACGAATCAGCAGTCTACTATTTGGTCCCATAGCCTTTCGCACTTGACGGAGTATGATCGCCGCCCGTGCATCGGGCCAATTGTGTATGATGTTCCGCAACTGTCCAATCATGTCAAAATCTGGGTGGCAACGGTTTTTTCTGACTTTTCTTACTCACGTAGTATACGTCCTGTCCCGGCACAGGTATCTTTGCAAAGAAGTCGAGCGGAACGAAGCTGACCCTCTTCTCTCGAATAGCTTCTGGATTGCTTGCGGTCCAAATCTAATGTCAAGAAGATATCATCAGACCGCGCGTTCTAACACAGATCGACACAAACCTCTTCTGCGTGGCCTACGGTTTCTGGAAGGTCCTGAAGGGTCACCTTGATATGCGGATACATCTGCGTAAGTGGAACGGAGAATGCCCCAACGCCCGAACCGACATCGCAGACGGTCATGACTTCCATCCACGGGTAGTCTACGTGCTCAATGAGCGCTTGTAAGTTTGAGCACGAGACGATAGGTCATACGTTCCAGAACAGCACTCATAGTGGTTGTTTCGTCGACGGCGAGCATTCCCCGCCCAAAATGCTATCACAGAAGTCAGAAAAGCGGGGTTTGGTAGGAATATGGTGACTTGCCTCGCGTCTGTCAGGCTGAAGAACCACGGTCAATGGATAGCGCACAGATATCAATAAGGAGTCATACATGCGCCACCATCCAGTTGAAAAATGTCCCATCAACGCCCTCGTCCGCAACGGAGTACATGAACGGCGACTTCGTCGGCTCGTATGAGTATCCACAGTCCGGGTCTTTCAGCGTCTCATACAAGGTGAATGCTCCCTGGGCGACCTCATCCGTGTAGAGTGTGGCGAGATCACCGGCGCTATTCGAGGATTGCAGGATAAGGGAGAGCCGGTTGTTCGCGAAAACGTCAATGTCCACTGTATGTCCATACGTCACTCTCATGGAGCGTACACACAAACGACGAATCAAATACCTTCACGGAAACAGTGCCGCGTCGCTAGCAATCGCAAGATACGCCCAAGCTTCCCTTTCTCGATATTCACGATATTCGCCAGTTCATCCACATGCAGCCCGTTCGGATGCTCGACTAGAACATCCGCAACGCGAGCGTTCCGGGCGACGCGCATGCACGCCCAATCATATGACTGGACACGCTGTTGCGCCACATCGCGGGTTCAGCTCTTAGTCGCGGAATCAGATCCCCACCACGACTTACATTCACCATAGTGTGGGACGGCATGGCGAGCGTCACGCAGAGCTGCTCGCACGCGCCTTCTAGCATCCGCACGGCACGCTTGAGCGACAAGTTCCCGGCCATGGCGCTGAGAGAGCCCGCATCCGTCGAGTCTAGGGACGGGATGTCGTACCCGTTTTTGTCGTACTCGGCGGCTGCAGCATACGCGGCTGTGCTGATAAGCGAGAGGAGAGCGTCGATCTGTGCTTTGCCAGACATGAGGTGTGTTGGAGCACGGTGGAAGTGGGACTACGGGTTTATCAAACATTGCGGGAGAACCACAGGGACTGCCTCCCGAAGAAGTTCGGAGTGTCTAGCGGGCGCTGGTAAAGAACGGCACTACGCTCTCTCCGCTGGGACAAATGATTGCACTGGGAAAGACAGAGTGTGAGACGGTGACACCGAAGCATGGGCGCGGATTGCGGGATGCTGAATGCGCACCTCGAGCGCTTGAGCTTGATTAACGGAACATTGTTCGGAACGAGAGTGGAGCTCTAGCGTGTCGACATCCGTTCTTCACGGCACCGGACCTAATATCTCTTGTGCTGCTGCATGACACAGCGTTGATTGTATGGCATTGGCTGTGTATCTGTCATTGAAACTACTGGAGCTTGATCTAACTTGGTCTCCTATACAATCGTAAGTTCTCGTATGGGATCGAGGAAGATTGCGGAATGAACTCACTGCGTGACCACTGACCACTGAGCTGGGAAGACTTTCATGGCGAAGGACATCAGGCGGCCGATTGCATGCCAGTCTGCCTCATGGTCATCGGGACATATATACATGTTCTCGTCGACGATTGCCACATGCACATAGAAGAGATACAACATAGCTGCATTGAGACCGACTTCCGAGTCGGAGAATCCTCGATCGCACAGACGCCGCTGCCGTAAAATTCGCTTACATAATTCTTCGGCGTCTAATAAACCTCCTATACTTACAGACAGCGCAAACATCCTTCCACGCCTTCATCATGAGTCAGCCAACCTGAATTCCAATACGCTCGTCTCGCCATAGTCCCACACTTTCTCGAGCCGCAGCCCAGCCTCGCGCCTGCCACCACACGCAATTTAGCATCAACACCAACAGCACACGCATGGAAAGCACGAGCACGCACCCGAGCTCCGTGCAGTCGCGCACCGTGCGCTCCTTCGAGTTGTAGCACATCAGCATGGTAATGTCCTGGTTGTACATCCGCGCGCTTCCCGCGCCAAAATTCGGCAGGAGCGGCTCCGGCGCCTGCGACGGAAGGTCAGTGCATGCGAGCGAGCTGGGTGAAGAGCAGGAAGACGGACCACGTCAACGCCGGGCTCGCTGTCGGCCTTGCGGTGCAAGTGCTGCAGAACGTAGTCGTCTGGACCCACCCGGGATCAGCGCGTACCCACCGAGACGGTAGGTGATGTCCTCACGGATTAAAAGCCGGCTGTGCGGAGCCATCGCCTTCTGCATGTTGCGCAGGATGAGTGCCGCGCGCGCGTCGGGCCAGTTGTGGATGATGTTGCGCAGCTGCCCATGGTGCTCCCGTGAGCGCGCCGCTGATGGAGGCGCACGAGATGACGCACATAGTAGATGTCTTGTCCCTGTACAGGCACGTCCTCGAAGAAGTTGAGCGGCAGGAACTGCACGCGCTGCTCTTGCACCGCCGCGGGGTACTTCTCGGCCCAGATCTGTATCAGAAGCAGCCGACAGTATCAGCATCGCCTGGTTGAGCAATGCTTGGAAGGGGGGCACCCACGTCCTTTGCCTGCGCAATGGTCTCGGGGAGGTCATGCAGCGTGAGCCTGACATGCGGGTATGTTTGCGCGAGTGGGATTGCGAACGCGCCGATACCGGAGCCGACGTCACAGATTGTGGTCGCCTCAGTCCAGGGGAAGTCTGACCTCGGAAGTATTAGTGCGTCCGTGAGAGTCCGTGAGATTTGTCCTACTATGAAGGTTGGAAAGGGATCCCATGACATCGGCCATCCCAATCATCCCGCGCCCGAATATCTTGACAGGTTTTCTCAGACGTAAGGAATTTTCACGGGCATCGAGCACGGAGAACGTACCATCCGCCTCTCCGGCTGCGGAAGAGTGGATTTATGCATAAATAAATGACACGACGCGAAGTACATAACGTGCGTACATGCGCTTTGAGCCAGTCAAAGAAGGAGCCGTCTGCGTTCTCGCCGTGGATAGAGTACATGAACGGAGATCTAGTGGGTTCGTACGACGGCCCACACTGGGCGTTCTTCAGATTGTCGTACAGGACGGTCCCGGACTTGGCCATCTCGGTTGTGTGTATGTCAATGAGGTCGGAGAGATTGAACGAGGACCGAAGAACAAGAGACAGACGATTGTTGGCGAAAACGTCCGTGTCCACTGTGAAATGGGCATGAGGGCGAAGTCGGAAAAACGATGTATGGGCCCAGTTGAGATGCACCTTCGCGGAAACAATTCCTGGTGCCAAGAAGGCGCAGGAGGCGGGCGAGCTTCCCTTGCTCGATGCTGACGGCCTTCGCTAGCTCGCAGACATGCAGCCCGTTCGGATGATTATCCAGTTCATCGGCAACGCGAGCTCGAACGACAACGTGCAGCGCGGCCCAATTGTAATCCTGTGCCTGCTGTAGAAAACATCGAAGACAGCTCGTCAGTCCCTTGAATAGGCGTCACAACTGAGCTCAGCAGTACGTTGATGACTGTATGTGCGGGCGGCGCGAGTGTTGCACACAGCTGGCTGCACGCGCCCTCGAGAAGCCGGACCGCCTTCTTCAGCGGAAGGTTATCCGACATTGCACTAAGGGTGCTTGCATCGGTGGAATCGAGCGTCGGGACCTCCATCCCGGTCTTGTCGTACTCTGCGAGAGCATCGCGCACGGCAGTGTTGACGAGTGCAAGAAGGGCTTCGATCTGAGCCCTGCCAGACATGATGGACGAGGAGTGGGTCGAAAGGCGCGTACATGTGTAACGGCGACACTGAGCTGGGTGGGCTTCCACATCGCAGGTCAGCGTGGCTGATAGCAACGGCCCGCGAAGCACAGCGCCATCAATACCGTACACGTGGGGGTTCGGATCAGTTCGACTTGAACACCGGGCACAGCCGCGATATCCCGATCCAATCTCCGATCGAGCAATCGAAGCTGTCAACGCGGCGCCACTGTCGATCCGCGTAAAACTGTCGTCCCGACATGATCTCGGATCCGGACTGGCCATGCTATGCTAGGCACGTCTTGGGCATGGTCCTAGTCTCAGACACATCATGAATATGCTAACCAAAGGAAGAGGAAAGCTGAATGTTTAACAGCGAGGTTGCTCCACGCGAACATCAAGCTCTAGACCTTCAGTCAAATACTATCGCGCAGAAATAGTTTAAGTATGGTATGGAAGTCTGCTACTGCTAGCATCTCGCGTTGCTATCGCAATGACAGAAGGTGCCCCAAGTCTAAGTATGCTTGCGTTGATGCCGACCGAATCTCTCCAAGTAACTTAGCGGCGAAGTCAGACGTCTGTTGGCCGATCGAGGTTGATGCGGGTTACTGAGTTTCCGTTATGATTCTACTGTTATCCCGATGCATTGTTGGGGAAATATTCCAAGGAGAATATGGCAAGTGAGGCCCCTCACACGTACTGAAACACCGATACGTAGATTGACTTCGCAAGAATCCGCCTAGCAGTTCAAATCTCAAGATGTAATCGAGACATGACATAACTACCCCAATAGTATTAGTCTCAACACAGAAGTATACATGCTACTCTGACAACTCTACGGTCCGTTATGTGCTAGAGCCGCGCGAGGGAGGATTCTGCCGCATGCCTCGCCGCAATCTCCTTGCAAACAACAAGGAACGCTCTCCCCAACTTGTCAAAGTCCTTTATCTTTATCCCAGAACCACGCCACCGAAGCCGAATCATCCGAAGCGAATTTGAATGGGGGACAAAATCACCAGCGCCCAGAAGCCATCAACGACACGCACTAACGTTTGGGATACGGAAGAGAGCGCGCACCTCGTTGTATACCTGCGCGCTAGCACGGGCCCACCATCGCCCGTTGTGGAAGAAGTGTGCCGCATACACACGGTGTTCTACTAGCAGCTTATGCTGGAACGCCCGGTCGACGTCCGCACTTGGGGTGACACGCGGTGAAAGCGGGAGCTCCACATTCACCTGTGCAACGCAGGAATCCGTGAGCGATTAGCATACTCTGATAAAATGCAGAAGAGGTGACGGTGATAAAATCACATAACCGCACCATGTTGATAGTAAGCTCTCCGTCTGGAGTCAAGTCCATCACGCGCGTGCCCATGATTTCTGCCAGACGTGCTCCGCCCTCTCGCGCAAGAGCGCGACAATATGCATTGATATTATCCTCGCCGCCTAGAAACGCCCGGAAGTCGAGCGCTGCATTGTGGGAGCTGTATTAGAACACACCGCACAGGGGCAAATAACATGAGACCTAGCCAACTGACCGGCATGGACGCTGAGGAAAGGCATGAGATCGATGGTGCCGTTCCCTACAAAGCCCACGTCAACATGCCTCGTCCCTGCCTGGATGACGATACACATACAATAGAACTGTGACTCGAAGGACGAGATAATGTCATCGCGCGAGGGCGTCATCCAGCTGAGCGCAGAGGGGAACGCCGTGCGGATCATGTGCTGATTCCTGCGCCAAACTCCCGGAATCAGCAGTATGCAATAATGGCTGTATGTGAGGCACACACCGTCGAGGCACATACAGCAGCGCACTACCGCGCTGCGCATACAGCCATTTCGCACAACTCTGTGCAGCAAACGGTCAGCAATCGCGAAAGTGACGCGGAGCACGAAAGACGGGCTGACCGAGATCCAGAAATCTGGCTGCGATGTGCGCAGGTCGAGATCCTGCTCCTGTCCGAGAGAGTGCGCAGCGTCGACGACGCTCCATACGCCCTCCTCGCGACAGATGCGCACCATCTCGCGCCATGGGAGAAGCACGCCTGGCGTGGAGACGATACTGTCGAATACAGCGACCACCTTTCTGTCGCACGGGTGCGACGGTTGCTGGGTGATTGAGCGGAGGTGTGCACGAAAGTTGTCCAGAACTGTAGAGTGCGAGACCGGGAATCGGAGCACGAACTGCGAAAGGACTGGGTGCGGGCGCGTGGCGGCGATGTGTTGAGCTGCACGCGAGATCGAGTTGAATGTCGTGTCCGCTGTGGCCCCGAAGGAGGCGAGTATAGGATGAGCAGCGAGTGAGACGTCGGCAAAAGATATTGGACAGTTTCCGATCGCGCACACATGATGAGTACATCGCCTGCGTTCCACTCAAAATTCCGCAGCACGGTGGTCACGCCTGTCAACACGTTCGGGACGAACACGCACTCGTCGCGTTCGGCTCCGATGAATTGTGCGAGGCGCGAGCGCGCGTCGTTCAGTAGCGAGTGCCAGGCGATCCGGATGAAGTAGTCCGGATTTGCTTCCATCTTGTCGGACAACTTGTTGCATGCGTCAAGCACCGGTTTGGGTACCGCGCCAAAGGATCCTGAGACATACGTAAACTGAATCGTCATGTGGGACGGATCCGAATGTCCTCACCATGGTTGAGGTTGGTATAGTGCGGATCCAAGGCGAAGTAAGTTGTCATTTCATGGCCGAACTTTGGTCGAGACATGACCTGTGAGTGTAAGCGTGGAAAATCTAGCACTTCCTGAGGCGAGAGGTTTGACCATAAGACATCAAATGACCGATATACGGGCGACTAAAGCTCACCTTGGGGCATATGCTCTGCGTCGTAATGCAATCGAGCTACAGAGTTTAAGAAACGTCATGGGAACACACGTCCGGACCGGGTGTATACGATACTGCGTAGGCGCTGGCAGGGTGTGATGCATCAAACTTCGCAGACATCCAACGATTCCAACCTTCTTCTGATGAGTGCGTCTGGTGTCGTTGAATGTGGTTCGAAGAGTGTACGTAAGTAGTTTGGTCCCAGAATGCCCGAGAACAACGGTGATCGGAAACTGAACAAAATCTCTATCAATCCCGGAGTTACGAGGCGCCGAGAGGCCACAAATGTGGACGAGAGCAAAACAGCAGATTCATCCTAAGTTCGATCAGTCAAATTCCGGTTCTGCAGCATGGCCCAAACAATATGCATACCTCCAAGCTGCAGTGCGACGTACAACGAAATATTCTCTTTGATTGTGCGAATGGAAGTCAGGCAGGAAAGGAGGCGATAAGATGGCCGAGATCTGCCGCGCGGTCCCGAGCGTTTAGATGCGGGAGTGGGCATGAACACAGGTGTTGTCTCAAGAAGTCCACCATTTCTATGTATGCATCTGAACAATTGGCGGGAAGTGGCAGCAAACGTGATCTTGAGTTTACATCAGACCCTTCTATCCCCCTGTGCAGACGACGGTGATCGTGCAACCCCCCTCGCGACATTACATATAGTACACGCACAGATATGAGGCCTCCAGCGTGCGCCCCTTGCAGTGCGACTCTGTCATCATACTCACAGACTAACATTGACGATGACAGACTTCATCTTGACGCCGAACAAAAGGGTCCATGCGCGCCAGCCGGATTGCGGCTTCGCCGTGCCCCCTCTAGACGGCTCTCTCACTGTCCCGCAGATATTCGACTGGCATTACGAACACAACTCGAACCACCCCATCTTTGTTTACAAGGCGGAATGTGGAGATCTGGTTCACCACACATACGCGGAGATGGTACCCGCCGCCCATCGAGCCGCTCAATATGTGGCGAAGAAGGTCGGTATCGACCTCTCGCAGGACCCCTCCACATATCCAACTGTCGCAATATTTGCCGCGTCTGGTGCGTTCCTTGCACTGTATTTTTGCATTTCTGACGGTGTTGCAGACTCTATCAGCTATTTCACCACATTGATCGGGATGTTTCGCGCAGGCATCCCCGTCTTCCCCATCTCTCCCCGCTTCTCTGTACCCGTTGTTACACATCTCCTCTCCATTACTGGTGTTTCGCACGTCCTTATCAGCGCAGAACCATCGATTGATGGCATAGCGCAGGATGCAGTGGACGGCCTGCGCACACGCGCCCACGACTCGCAGGTTCCGGGCCTTTCGCGCATGCCTCTGTACGAAGACCTATACATGAAAAACGCGTCCTTCACGCCACTTCCCTCCTTCCATCCCGACCTATCATCGACTGCTATCATTCTTCATTCATCTGGTGCGTGCCTTCCCGCGTGTCAGATGTCGCACAGATTTGCAAACATACGCAGGGTCGACCTCCTTCCCCAAACCAATTCGATGGACTGCGCGCGCAATGCTGCAATACGCCGTGATGCCATGTAAAGTTCCCTTATCTGCTGTACGGTGCAAACACTCACGACGAAGCCAAAATCACCAGGGTTCGGCACTCATGACCTATGCGGACAGGTGCTTGCCTGTCCGGCAATGGAGCTGTTCCACGCAATGGCTGTCCTGCTCCTGTGCGCCCTTGTATGTGATCGACCTCGTGATGACGCGCTATCGAATATTAATGTTGACATGTTCTTCTAGCCTGCTACTGGGTACATTATGTCTACGCTCAGACCAGCATCCCCTGCCATCGCTCCGACTGCAGACACAGCGATGCAGGTGCTCGTGGACACCAATGCGTCTTATGCCGCTGCTCCCCCTGGCTTCATTGGGGTGCGCATCTCACAGCTCGACCGCCGGGTTCTGACTCATCGGGGAGGGCGGATAGATGTGGGCGCGAGACCCTGAATGCATCGCGTTCCTGCGCCAGATGAAATGTCTGGTACGTCATCTGCGGTTCTACGATGTACGTAGACGCTCTTCCTCACGGTAAGTCGCAGATGTATGGCGGCCGCTTTTTGAGCAAGGCAGTGGGCGATTTCCTTGCGGGCGAGGGCGTTGATGTC
Source organism: Amylocystis lapponica (assembly GCA_022376435.1). NCBI lineage: Eukaryota > Fungi > Basidiomycota > Agaricomycetes > Polyporales > Postiaceae > Amylocystis > Amylocystis lapponica. Next base: position 234,824 of record JABYQE010000013.1, read on the forward strand.
TACACTCTTTACGGGACGTAAGTGTGGCTCATGTTTCTTGTATGTTGCTCGCAACCCATCTGGTATCGGCAGGACGGAGACGGGGATGATCTGTGCAGTATTTCCAGGCAAGCTGTGTATTGCAAGGACCAAGACTTCGTATTGACTCGATGCCTGAACATAGAATGTATGGGCGTGGATTGGGAGTATTTCGCGCTGAACGCTCATTGTGCGACCGAGTTCGTTCCTGTTGGTGGCGGAGTCCACAAACTCTATATCATGGTGCGCTCCTCTCCTTGTCCCTCGACCACTGGCTCATCGCTTCGGGACCGCAGAGCAAACCAACACAAGATCTCGACCCCGCGATCATCAATGCGAAAGTGCACGGCCAGGATGCGTACGACACGGGCGACTTCCTCATCCCCCACCCCGACAAGGCGGATCACTGGAAAGTCCTAGGCCGAATCGACGACCAGATCATGCTGGCTTCGGGAGATGTCGTGCGTACCTCTCGACTGCACTCTGTCGTCGCCGCTGATCACATCTCCAGATCAATCCTTGTCCCCTAGGCACGTCCGTGGTGTATCGTGGATAACTCGGGGTAGCTGACGGATGTGTATCTGCAGAGGACCGCCTGTGTGGACATCCCTCGGTGGCATCCGCGATGCTGATCGGCCGAGGCAAGGCGCACGTCGGTGTGCTCTTCGAACTCAATTCCGAGGACGCGTTTGACCCGCAAGACGAAGAGAAGCTCGACCTGTTCCGCGATGCTGTCTGGTCAGTGTGCACCCTCGTCCGATCGCAGTACAACTCACCAGATATGCACATGCAGGTCGAGCGTCGAGGAGATCAATGAAGCGATGCCGATATTCGCACGAGTGATCAAACAGGTGCGTATCTGCTGCCGCTGCATCCCGATGGCAGGCACCCTGTCTAATCTGCTAGCAGATGATCATCGTGACGAGTACTGCGAAGCCCTTCACCTTTACGGCGAAGGGCGGGCTCCGCCGCGCGGTCATCCTACATCAATACCAGTCCGAAATCGATGCGCTATACTCCGGCTCGCGCGAGCGCAATCTGCCTGCGCCTATGCCGCTCGTCGCGCTTTAGATCTGGTAGAGGGCCTAATGTCGTCCTAGATGAGCGGGGTGTCGTGTTGTTATCTGTTTGTAGTGTTCCTACCGTCTGTAGCCCATATACCCAATCATATACGGTTGTACATTGGTATGCGCCCTAGCTGGCAAGCTACGCCGCTGTGAACCTCGCAGTGGCAACCAAATCTGGGCAATCGCGCAGTCTGTTGGTGAATGCCGCGATGTATTTATGCGGACCCTACGTGAAGAACGTCACTCAACATCATTCTGGCTGCAGGCGCTCAGAGCGTAGAGGTAGCGCCGACAGTACGAGACCAAATCTGAGATTGAGCCGTAAGTATGATATTGCGCTTGTTGTCGTTGATAGCGCACCTCCATTTAGCTACGACTTTACACCACTGTCGCGTCGGTACCGGCTTAAAGCCAAAAAGCTTGGCGGATCTTCACCTGTCGTCGGATAGCGAGATGCATCTGCATCCGTGCTGCCACCAACGGAAACAATCGAGGATGACGGAAGGAGTTTCGGAGATATTCAAGTTCAGACATGTGTGGGATGATGCAGATGGCTTATGCCAGACATCTTTGAGCAATCATCAATATACCATGACAGGGGAACTGGGGCGACGTGGACAAAAGCTACCTATGCCTGTAAGACGATGCATCAGTGACATCATCTTCAAAAGCGGCGGCAACTCGAGAACATACACATGAGGAAACCTGTAAGTGCGCCAGAGATTCAGGATATCAACAACGAAATTGATGAGAGTTAAAGCATTACAGACGCATATATCCACTATTGGTAAGACTGGCTGGCCCAATACGATGCGTTTACAACGCTTTACTTCACTTGCATATGCCCATTTCGCGGGAGATATAGTTCCAGAGACCTAGCGTGATCATTCCCTCGTCATAGACCCTCATCAGCCACCCCGGAATTCCGTTTTATACTTGTCTCCAGTCCGGAACACAGGGACCAACCTCGACACCACGGCGGTGGAGGATGAAGGATTGTCTTGCGATATATAGCAGAGAAGCTACGTTCGGGGAACGTTGCCCATGTTGTCTTAGCAAGTTCCCACGTGCATGACAGCGATACGGCGCTGCAAGTGGCAACTTCACAAGCAGCATAGGCTGGTCGAAAGGCTGCCGAGAAAACTTAGAAGTCAGATTCTACTACAAGACCGGCATTGCCTCAACACCACATACTACGTGAGACATACCGTGGCGCTCATTATCTATGCACGCTAGACCTCCTCAAGAAAGCCTTGCACAATCAGGTGCTCGACTTCCGCCCGCCTCACGAGGAAGCGGTGGCCACGGCGAAAGTCGATTGCGCCCTGCTCGGTGTGGACAACGCCGCAGTCGCGGACAACACGCACGAGCACGTGGAGGTCCTTCGGGGGACGCGTGATGGGCGCGAGGAGGTCAACGTCCTCGGTCAGTCCCTGCGCGCCGGCATGCGCGGAGGCGGAGGAGAAGGCGGCAGTGCGCAATTCGAGTAACGAGGCGGCGTAGGAACGGAGGAAGTCGACCTCGTGAGGAGAGAGCTTCGAGCGGACATCTGTGGGAGCACTAAGAGATGCCGCGCTAGCCCCATCATCAGATGCTTGGGGTGCAGCGGTAGGCATGGAGAGAAGGAGAGGAAGGGCACCACCGACGGACCAGTACAGGTCCTTGAGGCGGTCGAGGCGGTGCTGGTGGTAGGCAAGAAGACAGCGCTTGTTGCGGAGGATAGCGGTCTGGTAAAGGAGGACTGTGGGCATGGCAAGGTTGTCGGCGGGACCATCGGGCTGGATGGCAAGAGCTGCGTGAATGAGATCCTCGAGCTGGCGCTGCTCGCGGATGATGGAGCGGACTAGGACGTCGTTGTATTTGAGGAGGGTATCGGTAGTTGTCGAGCGGCGAGATTCGGTGAGGAGCTGAGTAGCGAGGTCGCCGTACTGATGGCTGGACGAGCTCATCGTGCTCGTCGACGTCCAGCACTGCGGCGCCAACTGATCTGCCCAATGACCGACGCGTGACTTGTGTGACCATTGCAGTCAAAACAGGTCACGCCGTACCAGGCGCTCAGACCCTCTCTTTCGGGCCACCTGTAGGCTTCAAGTGGGTGTCCTCTCCATCCCGTTTTTAGGACCACTAAGAGCTTCAGTGGCTTCAGTACTTAGTGCTAGTGGTGAATCTTATCTGCTTCATTGACTTCTTCAATTGCCCACTGAATACAGTTTCCAGATGCAGCAGCCCGTAATCCGTCGTACAGCGCTGCCATCCGAGCTATGCGACCGCACTATTGACTTTCTGTGGGACGACCATTCTGCACTCGCGGCTTGTGCTCTCACCTGTCACTCATGGCTCCCGCGCAGCCGGTATCACCTGTTCTTCACCGTCAAGCTTGAGACTAGGGACGATTGGGCTCGTTTCGACAGATGCCTCACTCGCAATGCCTCTCTAGAAGCGCTGGGCGGAATCGCGCCCTACGTTCGCCGGCTTCTCATTGGCACGCGCAGCCACCGCACTTTCAGAGATCTAGATTCGAATTTATGGTCCTTACCGACCAAGCTGGGCCTGCCGCGCTTCTCTCGCGTCCTAGCTCCGCTGAGCAGGGTTGAAAGCCTCGCAATGGGAGATCCAGACCTCTACGTCGGCGCAAGCGAGGCCTTAGCGGAAGAGGGATTCAACCAGTGGCTCCGCTGCCTACGCGCTGCGCCATTTGCGTCGACGCTCCGCGATCTCACGCTCTCGTTCCTCATCTTCGAACACGTCAACGACGCTATGCAGCTGCTGGCCGTGTTCCCTGCCCTCTGCAACCTCACGCAGTCTCATCTGGCAGTCCTGCACACCTTTGCAGATGCACCAACGCCTGTGCATCCACTCGGCCCGGAGAGATCGATCTTCTTGCAGCATATTTCTGTGAGAGTCCCGATGGAAAAGGCTTTGTCGGCATCCTGGGCGCCTTTGGCGGTCTGGCTGGCTGGTCCACCGTTCGTGTTGCGCACGCGCCAACTCAGTTGGCGAGGCTCGCCTATCGTCCATGGCCAGCCGCTGCTGTCGAACATTTTAGAGAAGGCTGCGCAGTCGTTGAAGGATGTCCGTCTCGCTCTCGCCCACGACGATCCCAACCGGTAAGCTCTTGATGCGAACGTTCCACCCCGGTCGGCTCATGTAACTCGCACGTAGAGCTGAAGGGCCTCTCCCTCTGTACCGAGTTGGTCCGTGTCCGCATCCACATTGATTGCGGCGGCAGGCCCACCGTGACAGTCTGTACCGGCATCCACCTTGTCCTGTCGCAGCTCGCTTCGCATTCCCTACAGAATATCACCGTCAGTCTGGGCAATATGCGGGTCGATCAGCTTGATGATAGCAATTTAGAAATTGCGTCGGCAACCGTCGACGCGCAGCTCGTGCGTCTGCACCAGCTGAATCCAGGACTGACCTTCTCAGTTGAGATTCCACACTGGCTGTTGGGAATGACTGCGGGGTCGAGACAGCTGGCACAACAGCTGGTGGGAATGACTGCGGCGCTCGCAGTTCAACTGCCTCGGGCGCTAGAGCAGGGCCTGCGCGTGTACGACGCCTGCGGTGTATATGTCCCTCTACGGCCTAGCCATGCCTCCACGATTCCCGAACGGTCCGAAGGCTCGCTATCGGTCTGACATTTGATACATACCAACATCCATCTTAGTACGTGCAGTCGATCCTTCAGAATCGGCGTCTTTCACGTACGTCGATACTGACGGACAGTGTTAGGGTGGCGGAATCCAGAGGATTACTTAGGAGGAGATGGCATGAGAAAAGGTGGCGCAAGTGTGCTCAGTCAGTGTGTATCGAGATATTGCCATCACATCATATGCAGCCAAGCAGTAAAGGCCCGAATATTGTACAGAATTATTTCGACTGCTGCCAGTGTTCGCATGACCCCGTCAATGACCGGGTCATGACGGGTCATTGACTGTTGACCCCGGTCATTGACCGGGTCATTGACCGCGTTCATGTGCTCGATTACCATGGTAAGTAGCTAAGGGTATATACATCATAATGGGTATAATAGTGAAAGTAGTATGTCTTTCAATGCGAGAGTGGGGTGTCAATTGTGGATTTATCTACAATCCGAGTCAAGGGAACCTTCCATTACAGCTCGTAGACAGAGACTTCTGCAGCAAGGCTAGCAGCACCCACAGGCCAGCAGAACGAGAGCTCGGCTGCGTGAGCTTGGAAATCGAAGATGTTGCGGAGCAACATTGGGAGCGGATTTGCGTTTGCTGACAGCGCGCCGGATGTCGATGCCTGCGAGGGCGGTCGATCGGAAGCCTGAGGGTCGTTGGCGTCCGCGTCGGCATCCGTCCTGCACTGGCGACAAAGTCCCGTACAGCAGCAGCGAATTGTTCGTCTCCGGAGCTGCGAGGTCGACATAGGATATGTAGAGAATTTTGTTTAATTGCTAGTATGCTACACTACATTGATACCAGCAGTGGTCCAGCACTGCGTCCCGCCCTGCCGTCGCCCAGGCTCGCGCCGCCACAACGACTATTACCAAACAAGGAAATGAATTGTGAGACCACATTATATAATCTGACCCCTCGTTGACCGGGTCATGACCGACTTGACGGGGGGTCAATGGTCAATGGTCATGACCCGGTCAACCACTTGACTTGACCTTGCGAACACTGACTGCTGCAATTGAACCCTGACAAGTGGAGTACCGCCATCCCATTCGACGCGATCACGCGGCAGCCAGCCATTGCTGGAATGCCTCCAGCTTTGAGGAACCCTTCTCTCCAGTGAACCCTCCTACCACGAGTATAAAGTGCGCCAAGGACAGCGCCGCAATCACAGAAATGACGGTCGACAGACGGTAGCCTTCCGACGGCTCCTCGTAGACAACTTTAGCGGGTGCCTCGTCCATCACATCCTCCTCGGTGAGCTGCATAGAAGGAGGATGGAGGGATTCGAGTAGCCCGTCATTCAGTTCAAAGGCGATAATAGCCTCTCGCAGCATAGCGGCTAGCAGCCACGGTGAAAGTTGGTGTTCAAGGGTAGGAAACAGCGGAGGATCGAAAGGAGTCTCACCTTTCAAAGGGTCGTTGTCACCAACAGCGGTGTTCATGCCGACCCGATACCAGTCCTTAATCTTCTTCACATCACCCGTCGTGGCGCAGCCCGTGCCCTCCAGCGGCTGGAAGTCGTAGAAGGAGGTACCTATACCGTCTTCGAGGTCGTACGCCTTGGCAATTCTACGACGGATGGTCTGACCACCGCTGAGGTCACCGAGATACCGGACGTAAGCGTGGGCCAGTAGGGTAGAGGGATCGGCGGAATCTGCGATGCTTTCAATGCGCGAAACATAACTCGTCATCTCTGGCGGCGGCGAGCGCAGCAATTCGACGTGGACGGGATGCGACTGCCATGACGACTCGCTTATATGCAGCAGAGAGCTAATATCCGCAGAAAGGCGGGAAGAGCGCGAGAGTACGGCCGGGCGGTACGTCGACTGCAACGTTGGACAAGAGGCATGCTCCTCCATGGCCCGCTCGAGAGATCTGTTGGAGACAGGGTTGGATTGTCACTCCCGGGCTATTGTAGAGGACTGATCACTCACCCGTATATGTACCACAACATCATCAAGAAGCGCGCATACTCCTCCCTGTCCAGTTCTCCCCGCACCAGCCAGCCTGCACCTCGGCCATTTTCGACCCTCTCGTGTATTTCTGCCGTGCCCTTTTGAAGAAGGGAGGCTATCGGCAACTTGAAGTCGAGATCCTGGAATTCAGTGGCCATTTTTCAAGAATCTTGTGTGGAGCGGTGAATGTAACGAGAGACGAAGTTGTTACGAAAGAACGTCGACCGTGCGGGGTGGGCCAAGGGTCGGAGCCAGGCCTGCCTGGAGGAAGAAATACACCCGATGCTGTTGGTCGGAAGCAGGTCGGAAGTACTATACGCAACCTTTAGCGCCAACGTCGCGTCGCTACCTACGCGGAACGATCGTGAACGGAGTCCCTCCGGGTCAAACGTTGCAAGCTACCATTGCTACACCATTGCTACACCGTATTTGCAGCACAATATTCCCATCTGCAGCGCATGGGTATTATCCAAACGACTCTATGGTACGGATTTCGCTGGCCGATTGCATGACTTCGAGAGACAAGTGAGCCACGAATACATATGTTGTGGATGAACCTAGTGCTTTCTTTTTGATCGCAACGACGACGTCGACAGGTTCAATCACTCGCACACCAAAAGGGTTACCAAGACTCATTGTATCTCAAGTACATCGCGCGATATATATTTCTTTTCCAATTTACAACATATGCATCTTTCTGGAGACAGCGACCGCCCTCGGCAAGCTTCCGTGTGTGGCTGGGTTCGCGTTTTTATTAGCGAGGATGCAGTCAACAGAGCAAAGTTGGCCGACGTACCCTGAGCAGATACTTCGGGGCAAGATTATTTGGTCTTGGGGCCCTCAGCGCAGCCGCACGCCGGCCAGGAGCAGGTGCTGGCGCCGCCGGACTCGACGTTCGCGCACTTGACGGAGGAGGGGTCCTATCAATGCGAGGTAGCATACGCCCATCAGCACGGAGTGTCACGAGCTCCGACGACGACGATACTCACAGACATTGCGAGTGGATTTGAGTAGCAGGTGAGCACTGGGGTTATGTCTTTGTGGGTAGTCGAGGACTGAGTGTTTCTCGTCGACCCACAGTTGCCTTTATACCTAGGGAGCTCAGCAATCTGTCATCTTACAGCGGCAGCTGCGCATGAAGAGATGGCCAATGGGGGACGAGGCATTATCTGAGAACACGTTCCGGACTGTCCATCTGTGAAGCCATGATCTTATCATGGTCAGATGTGCTTGGGTTGTCCTCAAGGTACGCTTCTCGGAGAGCTCGCCTGCTTCTTTGCATGGAGCTAGGACGGCCTAACTGCTGTCTGTTCACGCTCCAACAGGATACATTGGAAAGATTCAGATGAATGGTGTAATCTGGAGGGTATGATAGGTGGGATTATTCTCGTCTTTCGACTGTACATACATTAATTTCCATTCCTCGTCGTGTGATTGGTGGCATGTAGAGAGAGTTGTTGCATTCGGATGGTCTCTGATTGCTTGTCTATGATCCCTATGCTGAGAATTCGTTCTACAGGAACTGTAATTCCTGTTCTGTTGATTGTGATTGGAACGTACTCTCGCCACTCTTCATCAGCGGCCCACAACTCGGACGATATCATTGGTTAACGCTCAATAGTAAGCCTTCAGACAATCAGATAAGCAAGTAATTCAAACCATTCGTACTGAACTGTTGCCCATTTTCAGGAGGTTGTGTCGGTCCCATGTCCAGTTGCCAGTCGGAACTCTAGTATGGCTGCATTAAACGGTCACTGCTGTTCAGCTCACAACTGCCGACCTCGTCCGCCGAGACAATGTATAAGTACTGTTACTTACATACACAATGATCTTGCTATGCAGATCCACGACATGCAAAAATCAACACTCAAAAGGAAGCTCGACAACTATACATCACCTAAGTGCCCTGATTTTCTCCAACAACACTGCTTTTCCCCCTCACGTCCGCTCGCTCAATCTTTTTCCTCACACTCGCATCAACCTCTTTACCACCCTCCGTGCCTCTCCCTCTTCGTCCGCCTCCGCAAGCCGCTCGCACAGCGCCACGACAACAAACGCAACCCCCCCCCCTGCGCGCCATCGCGAGCGTCGCGTCCCGGCCAACGACGGACACGAACTGCTCCGCGAACGCGCCTGCGTCAAAGTGCAGCGTGCACTCGACCGCCGCCTAGAAGTGCCCGCCATTCAGCAGCGTCTTGTACGGCCGCAATGTGTGCGGCAGCGCTGCGGCGCGGGGTACGCCGCAAGCAGCGCTTCCGACGCCGCGGACTTGTCTGCGGTCATTTTTGTGCGCCGTAACAGCGGAGCGGGGGAGAGAGGGATGGAAGGGGTGTACCGCCGATGGCGCCGAGCATGATCTCGCCGCCGGGATCGCGCGCGGGGCGATGAGGTAGAACTCGCGCAGGATTGTAGGCCTACTAGTATGTGCCGGATAGAGGCGGATAAGTTTCGTGATAAGGGACCGCAGGATGCGTTGTACACTGTCAGGACGCGGGACAAATGCGAAGACGGCTGTGCACCGACGCACCTTCGAGTACTTGCTCTGCGCGAGCTCACGGTACTCCCCCTGCAGCTCCGCCGCTTGGCGTCCACGAGCAGGTCGGAATGTGGCTTTGCGGCTCGACGCTGGTCGAACTGGACCTTGTGCGATTCGCGAGTAGCTGCAGACCGCGAACCGCGCTCTTCGTGCTTTTGATATGCCGCGGCCAGTCTAAGCTGCTCATTTGAGCGCCGTGGCAGGCTTAGTCTAGTAGTGGGGCCTGGAGAAATTAACGCAGGTAACGCAAAAGGACGCAAAGTGAAGCAGCCGCAGGCAGAGGTAACGCACCGGGTGACGCACAACTAACGCACGGGCGCTACTGCGTCTCAGCACTACCCGATATGGCAATTCGACGCGACCCTCGCCGCCGCCGGGACTTGGAATGGGCCCTGCTGTTACTGCATCAATCTTTTCGTTGGGTCTGTGTTGGACATGTGACGGTATATGTGTCTTTTGTGCCCTTGCAATGCTTTACTATTCTTAGTATGTTCTTCTCATGTGTGACTGAAATGCATTAGTGTGCGTCACATGTGCGTTAGTCATGCGGCACACTGCGTTACCTGTGCGGCAGCCTGCGTTAGTTGTGCGGTGGTCTGCGTTAGTTGTGCGGCAGCCTGCGTTAGTCGTGCGGCAGTCTGCGTTAGTTGTGCGGCGGTCTGCGTTACCTGCAGAAGCCTGCGTTAGATGTGCGGCAGCCTGCGTTAGGTGTGCGGCAGCCTCTGCGTTTGTTGTGCGGCAGTCTGCATCTGTTGTACATCAGCCTTTCTCGTATGGTGATCATCTGGTCCTGCTGAAGTGACCGAGTTCAACATCCCTTCCAGTCTCTCCTTTCCTGGCACAAGAGATTCACTTCATAGTTTACCATTTTTAATCTTACAGCTGAAATTCACTAATTATAAATGTTTTGATTTATTTGACTATATATCATGATATCGATGTTCGTCCAAGTTTCGCAATAAAATGTGTAGCAGAGGCCTGGCAATGTGAGCTGGCCACTCCCAACTGCTGTTGGGTCTTAAGAATGGCCAGAGGTTGAGATCTGAAAGCTGATGCAGTTGCGTTAGGCGTGCGTCGGGTGTGCGTTAGGTGTGCGTCTGTGTGCGTCGGGCGTGCGTTACTTCAGCGGTAGTGTGCGTCACTTTGCGTCACTTTGCGTGACGTGCGTTAATTCCTCCATGCCCCTAGTAGTGCTGCTGAGCGCTAAGTGGGCCTAAAGTGGCGGCGCGGCGGCGCCTATGCAGACCCCTCTCTTTCGTTACGGCCACAGTTGCAGAGAAGATAGGGTGCGTACCATTTCATATACTGATCATCGGTCGTGGATGTAACCCATGTAGCTGAGCAGAGCAAAATGAATTTCACAACCAGAGCGATTTTCGTCCCTTCGGAGCTCAACGAAAGGATCCTCGATTTTCTCTGGGACTCCCCCGCCGCGCTCAAGGCTTCCAGCTTGACATGCAGACTGTGGTTCCAGACCAGTCACTACCAGCTGTTTCGCTCCAATTCGGTCAAGCTACGTTGTTACGACCACTGGAAGCTCTTCGAGACGCTCCTTCGCGACTCCGCAGAGGTGTCCACAGGACTCACAAATTATATAAGCAACCTCGAAATCGTTGTATTTTACAATGCCGACGAGAGCGGCAAACGTGGCGAAAGCACCTGGCTTACTCTCGTTGAGCCTGGTACTAGGCTGCACCAGATATTGGCAGATCTCAGTGCGGTGCGGCGACTTACGATAGACGGCTACCATTATAGCTTGGCGGAACCGGAGGTTCGACATCAATTCACCCAGTTCCTCTGCAATTCCGCATTCATTCGCTCCCTCACGACACTCCAGCTGTGGTCCATCGTGTTCGAAACTCATGACCACCTCGTGCGCATTCTATCTGCATGTCCATCGTTGTCCTCCCTGGACTTGAAGGACTGTTACGTCGAGCGTGGGCCCCCGCCCCCGGTGCTACTTCCGCCTACGCCGGACGTTTCTTCCGGTGGCATGCGCAGGATCCGACTCGATGGAGACTTGGGCATCATTGTGCGTCTCCAAAGGCCACAGAGTTTATGGTCATCGCCTTCTTGGAACGTGCCCCTCTGGCTGCTGCAAGGAACAATCTACGAGCTCTGTCCACGGAGACTGACCTGGGAGGGCTGCGCCGTGATAATGGAGCAGCCGCTCTTGCAGGACCTGCTCCGGAGGACCGCATCGTCGCTGGAACACGTTGACCTTACCTTAAGCCTGGGAGATGACATGCGCATACATGACGGTATGTCCCTAAGGCCGCATATACCACATCCCTATTGACCTGATCTTTCAGAGTTGGTGGACTTGTCCCCGTGCACTAAGCTCATCTCCGCACATATCGAAGTCAACCCGGATGAACATATGGCGCCGGCTTGGGTGCGCGTCATCCTGAAGCAAATCTTCTCCACGCGCATGCGCGAGCTTCATATAGCGATCAATCTGCGGCTCAACGACTTCAGGACGGTGGTTTCGCGGGGCTGGTACTGGGAAAGCATTGACCGCGACCTGTGCCGGCTGGGTGAACTCAATCCGTGGATGACGGTTTACTTTGATTGCGCCGTTGACCTCGAGCGTGGCCCTGAGAATGGGTTAACGGATATAGTCGCCGACCTCGAGGGCCGCCTGCCGCTGGCGCGGAATACGAGTATGCACATAGCTGCAACAGTCAAGGTGCGGAGTCGGAGTGGGGTGGCGGCATATCGTCGCGGAGAGCATTGGTTGAAGTTTCTAGCGGGCGAGGACGCCGATAGATGAGCAGATGGAATATAGTTGCACGGAAAGTGTTGGTGGTCGTTGTGTGTTACTTCGTCGCTGCAAAAGTGTATGGACAATATTATGTAGTACGCACCTGTGGCACGACACGAGACGTCATGTCTAGAGTCGAAGTCAGCTGCGAACGCCGTGAAGTCAAGCTTGCTTCGAGCATCCAGCAAATGCCGAGAAAGGCTCTCCGCTGCCTCGCATGCTACACCATCCTCCCTCTCGCTCCGGCACAATACGCAGCCTCCACATCTCTCCATCCCCTCGAGAATGGTGGGGTGCCTTCAGGTGGTCCTGCGCAGCTGCCTCGCTCGAAGCAAACCACTGCGGTTTGCTTCGGGGGAGGCAGCTGCACCGCACCCATGAATGTGGCACGAGTAGCATGCCGCGTCCGACCTCACCAATAAGGGCTCAGGGTAGCTGGCATGGACACCCTTGGTCCGAGACGCCTCTCCCGGAGCCTTTGTAGAGTGTCGGCCCTTCGCCGTGCGAGCCTTCAGACGCGGTCTCTTTGCGGGCACCTCGGCAGTGTCATGCTCAAGTTGACGCTTCCTAGTCGGCACGGCCGGAGAAGACGCGCCCATTACAGACGAGGATGGTAGCGAGATTGTGGTGCAGGCAGACTGCACACTGTCTACCTGTTGTTGTTGTGGCGGCGTCGATGGCGATGGCAATGCAGTCTGAGGCAGTTCCAGGGATGGCTCTAGTGGCCAGTAAATAAGCGGCAGCCATAGAGGTTCGTTATCGGAGAGGACGTAATCTGCTCGGTTTGGGTATGTCAGTAAATCGGGAAGGTCACACTGGCATTGCAAACACTCACTTCATTTCCTCCGCGATGAAAGACTTTTTGAAGAGGTGTATGAGATAGGGATTAGCCTGCTGCTCGCCGTCACTCTATCACTATAGGTCAGTATAACCATCATAGACATTCCTGCATCGACGCACCTCGTCATACAACAGCCGGAAGAGCACCCTCCACTGGTGAGGACGTGGTCATCACTGACAACTGCTGCGGAGAGCCTGCTCAGAACGGAGACGTGGTCGGAGAATTTGCAAAGTGAACACATACATTGGGAACAACAGTATAGTTGCCGAAGGACTTCCGACGACCACGATCCCAGATCCCAAAGATTATATTGGGAGCATTGCGGGTCTAGACACCGCGCGATATGCGCCATTGTCGCCATGAAACTCGAGTATGAGGAATTCGCCAGATTGGTCAGAACGAGAGATGAGAAAAGGATGCTTGGGGAGGGAGAGAGGAACTGTGCGAGTTATGTATCCGTGGAGAACAAAGGTATGTCGAGTTACGGAATTTCCACGACATCATGACTGGAATAGGACAAAGGTACCTTTCGACCGCGTGTTCTCCATTGTTACTCACGTCACCGTATGCCTTGCTTTTATGCCTACTTGCCTCAAATTACAGACCAAGGCAAGGGATGAGCTGTAGTCCTCGAACGAAGTTCACAACCCCGGTACTCCATGCCACGCGCGAAGTCGGTGTCCAGATGTGCGGCCCTGAAAGGTCTGGCGGTCAGTGGCAGAGATAGATGTCGCTGCCACAAAGCACCGGAGAAGCGCACAGCATGCCTTACCACAAAGACAATGCAAGACAGACTCGAAAAATCTCTTCGTTGATGTGATCAAACGTATTCGCCGCACATTTAAGGAAGCCGCCCCGAAAGGCAAGTTTAAATGAGATAGAATATCCTAACCCCAGACAGACTGTCGGCCGCAGAGGTCATGATAGAAATAGACTTCTTGAGCTACGCGACACCTGGGATGCAGACGCCACTGCTTTTGTACTCGCTGTGACCTGGAATAAGTGAGGTGATCCAACGTGATACTTTCCACGAGGACTATCCTCAGTGGAATTCAACCTCTCTCAAGAGGAAAAGATATGTCTAAGTTCAAAGGAACCATCCCACTTTCTGGGAGACCTGAGAGACCTCCGAGTCAGCCTCCGAACTGACTGAGTTGGCTAACGGTACATACCATCCGAGCATCAGTGAACAATCCAGTGTACGTGGAGTCGACATGCACCTAGCCACCCTGGGGCACCATAGACAGCAGCAGCGAGCTCAGCAGAAATCAAATAGCATGACGGAGGAGTTCAATCGAAGTGGCGTTGCGGAAGTTGAAGTCGGATGACCCAATTGGGACGCTCAGCGCTCACCGGCCGACCCTTTTATACAGTAGCTTATACCACAAGGCTGTGTGCGACGAGGCTCTATTCGTCCAATACAAAGGTTTCGTGGATAGATGGACCACTGAACTAGCGAGGGCTGACAGACAGTATTGGCTGACATGCGGATGGCAGTGGCTAACTACGACAGGTAGAGGTTCGCCGCATGCCTCGGCGGGAGATAAAAGGCTGCATTGTTTTGCGTTTACTTCTCCAGCATCTCTCCCCCGTTCCCTCGTACCGCACGCGGCGTCACCACCGCTGTGAGTTCATCTTCATTGCCCTTCTTCACAATGTGCTCACATCACATCCAGACGCGAGGTGGCAGAAGACCTGGTGGACGACCTCATGCGCAATCCCAGTCCTCGTATAGCATGCGGGCATCACCACCGCGGTACGTTGCTCTTCACCCATATTGCATGCAACGCGCTTACCCCGACTCTAGGGCACGCGAGGTGGCAGAAGACCGCCGGACGACCTCCTCGACATTCAAGTTCAATTCTGAGGTGACCTTTCTCTTTTTTGTCTCGTCATCCTGTTGCTTCCTTTCTGCCTGTCTGTTCGTCCACATGTGATGCCTGTGCAGTCTGTGCCTCGAGGGCGGGCGGGCATGTCCGTCCGGGCGCGGACCTTTTCGCGGTCCTCGGGATAAGTACCTCCGTCCCGACACGGGGGGAAACTAGCTCGCGCCGAATATGATTGTAATGTAGCTAGATCCCATTGCTGCCAGATGAGGGGCCTGTACATAGAAAGCTAATGGTGGGATTATATGGAACATTGTATGCGCATCACTGACCGTTGCTCCTTGAGAGGACCTCAGTGAGTTACGTATACAGATTGCATGAAAACTCGAACGGACAGCGGCGCGGCCGTCTGATTAGAGCCCTGTTCAGACAATCAGGCCAGCTCTCCAAGCAGAAACCTCATTCGAGGTTCATCCGGGGATACCTATCCGTGACATGAAGCCATCGGATATAGAGCTCAAGGGTAAATAGCAGACAAAGTCGACGCGATAGCGAACAAATACATACAGTGGCGCAGCCGTTGCAAGCCTAGAACATACTCATATTGATGCCTCCGAGAGCCCTCTGCATCGCTCGATAGGTACCGACTCTCTTCCGAGACATGAATACCGCAAATTTGTGAAGCTGAGTCAAAGAAACACTGAAAGTGTCGAAGAAGTAGATGACACGGGCTAGCTGTCTGCCGGTGTCTCAAATGACGTGTCTGAACACTAACAGAAGAACTCACCAGCTCTCTATCTTCTGCCTGGTCTAGCCCAACAAACGCGTCATGTACATTCCGTCTAGTCTCTTTTCCGAGCACTTTACGAACGGCCGCAGCCCTGAGGCGTACGACTGCGAGAAACTGTCCGACATGACGTCGAACATTTCCGAGACGCGAACTTCGTTTACGAAGATACAGTAGCAGTGGAACGTCACCACAAGCTCTGGGAGCTTGGGCTCCATGTGCGCTAGAACCGAATCCAGAGGCGTCCAGAACGCCGCACTACTCAACACGCGTTCATGTTCGTGGTAGCTTGAATCAAGAAGAACCGTAAGGTTGCGGAGAAACGGTGAGCGAAGCTGGGACAGGAGTGCGGGCAACACAAAGGTGCTGTCAATCCCTGTGACTGCTACTTCCAAAGAGACAAGATGAGTGCATGCAGACAGATCTGGCACTGGAAACCGCCGGAGCATCAGTCCGAAAGTCGAGAGATGCAAGACGCAGCTTACAGTCTTGAGCGTCTTGTCGGGAAAGATCCAGGGAGAGCCGGACGTGCTCGAGAGATGATGCGATCCTTTGCACGAGATCGACCAGAACGCGCTGCTGCAGCCCAGTGGGGTCGTCGAACAGGCCGAACCAATGCAGCGTGCGAAGACGTATATCGGGGACTGTATTCAAGATCCACTGCGCGAGGACGACGTTGAACCGATGATTGCTGTCAATGGTCAGCTCGTCGAGGGCTGCCCTGTAATGCTGGTTCGTAGAAAGTGCAGGACCGCTGCTAGATGGTATTCGGAGCTCCAAGGAAGTGAGTCTAGGAAATGCACAGAGCAGGTTTGTGATGTGGTTTCCATCCTTCAGATCACAGCCCCCTAGAACAAGAGCCGTAATAGTGGATGGAAGGGATGAATGCGCTATGGAATAGAGCAGATCGCAGTGAGATGCGCTCGAGGGGCCCTTGCTCAAATCCCCTTCCAGCGTGAAACTTTTGGTCGCCACGAATTTTGCAAGGAGTGATGAGAGTCGAGAAGGCCTGATTTCACGTTTTGTGCGCAGCTCCTCCAGACAATTGCTGGAGATGTTCAGCTCTCGGATGTAGTGGACGATACCTGTCGATGCAGCCTCGGAGAGTTTGAGCAGCTTCTCAAGGCGCTTGACGTCCTTGCGAGTGGCAAGATTGGCCCAACGAAACAGATGAAATCGGCTGCTTGAAGCCCACGTCCGGCAGGTCAAATTGCACGCCACGAGGGTAGTAGTGTGTGCCCACAGGAAGTCGATAGTGCGGTCCCATAGTTCTGGGAGGAAGACAACGGAGTGCACCTGGGCTAGGAGCGTGAGTCGTCGGGAGCAGTACAAAAGATAATATTGAAGGCTAGCGTACCGACTCCATCGTGGCAAGAGCTGTGAAGGACACTGCAGGTAGGAGGAGACTCCGAGGAGTTGCCCGGGCGGCGTGTTTTCAGCCACCGCCCACGTGATTCACCAACGCTGCAGATCTCTGATCAGGCGCTCGAGGCCCTCTCTTTCACGGCCACAGCTGCAGATATCACGAAGATACTCCATAGGCCAAGTGCGTGCCGTTTCTCATATAAATTGTTGGCCATGTTTTTGACATTGTGGTGACCAGGTAGTGCAGAATGAATTTCACGACCGGAGCGATTTTCGTCCCTTCGGAGCTCAGTGATAGGATCATCGATTTCCTCTGGAACACCCCCGTCGCCCTCAGAGCCTGCAGCTTAACTTGCAGAATGTGGCTCCCGAGCAGTCATTTCCACATGTTTCGCTACAAGTCGGTCGAGCTACGTCGTCGGGTCGACTGGGAGCTCTTCGAGACCATCCTTCGCGGCTCCGCAGAGGCATCCACGGGACTCACAAATTATATATACAGCATCAACATCCTTGCCTTTGGCAACGAGGAAGTCGATATTGAGAGCAGCTGGCTCGCTCTTGTTGAGCCTGGCACCATGCTGCATCCACTGCTTGCAGGCCTCAGTGCGGTGCGGCAACTCACGATAGATGGCTGCGACCACGGCGGGGCGAATCTCGCTGCCCGATATGCGCGGCTCATCCATTTCCTCTCCAATCTGACATTCATTCGTTCTGTCACGACGCTCGAGCTGCGTTACACCTTTTACGAGACTCATGACGACCTCATGCGCATACTATCCGCGTGCTCGCCAATATTGGCCTCCCTGCACTTGAGGGACTGTTATGTTAGGCATGGCCCTCCACCTCCGGTGCTGCCTTTGCCTATGTCGCACATTTCGTCAGGTAGCATGCACAGGATCCGGCTCGATGGAGACTTGCGCATCAATGTTCACTGCGAGTCCTCGAGATTTTCGACTCACTGGGCAACACCCCTCTGGCTACTACAAGGATTGATCTACGACCTCTGCCCACGTAGACTGACCTGGGAGGGCTGTGTTGCGGTATTTAATGGGCTGTCGCTCCTGCGCGACCTACTGCAGAGGACCGCTTCGTCGCTTGAACACGTTGATCTCACATTAACCCTCGAAGAGAAGCGAATACGTGAAGGTATGTCCTTATGGCTGCGTGCAACACCTCCCTGCTGACGTGATTTTTCAGAATTGGTGGACCTGTCCCCATGTCATGAGCTCGTCTCCGCACGTATCAGAAGTTCCCCTTGCACGGATATACACGCACGGGGTTGGATACACGCGGTCCTGAAGCAAATATGCTCCACACGCATGCGCGAGCTCCGCATAGCGATTGCGTTGAGTAGCCATGATCTAGTCCCGCGGGGCATGCACTGGGAGGGCATTGACCGCAACCTGTGCCGGCTGGGTGAACTCAATCCGCAGATGGTGGTTCACTTTGATTGCACCATTTACTTGGAATCTCTCGTCGGGCCTCCTCCTGAAAGCTCGGCAGCGGATTTGATTGCTGACCTCGAGGGCCATCTACCGCTTTCGCGGAAGGCGGGATTGCGTTTGGCTGTCAATGTGAATGTGGATATCGATGCGCCGTTATGGTGAGACGATGATATGTGAACACGAAGGGCGTTGGTTGCAAGTTGCTGGCGGGTGAAGAAGCCGGCTGATAGTATGGCGCGGGCAGATGTACTGATGAACGCCGAGTACCAAGTAGCGGTCGTTGCACGTTCAAGTTTCTTCGTCTCCGAGCGCTGAACATTATCTTCTGGAAGTAGATGTGCACAGTCTGTCGCTTTCTTCTAGCACCAGACGATTGAAGCTGTCGCGGATCTTGTACCTAAAGCATCTGACCTTCGATTGAATTAAGATGCTCGTGGAGCGTGGCCTTCGGCAAGCGTTTGCAGCCTGCCGAGATGGCCGCCATGCATGGGCCGCGACTGGACAGAACATCTTCATGCTTTCGAGCAGTCAGGCGACTCAGGCCTTCAGGCCTTCAGGCCTAGTCAGGAGGCTCGTGCGGCGCCGTCCCGGGCGTGTTTTCTGAATCAGCCACCGACCACGTGATTCATCAACGCTACAGATCTCTGATCAGGCGCTCGAGGCTCTCCGAGTCTGTCTTTCAGTGCACAGTGGCGGCCACAGCTGCAAATATCACGAAGATACTCCATAGGCCAGGTGCGTGTCATTTCTCATATGAATTTTTGGCCATATTTTTGTTTTTGACATTGTGGTGACCATGTAGTGCAGAATGAATTTCACGACCGGAGCGATTTTCGTCCCTTCGGAGCTCAGTGATAGGATCATCGATTTCCTCTGGGACACCCCCGTCGCCCTCAGAGCCTGCAGCTTAACTTGCAGAATGTGGCTCCCGAGCAGTCATTTCCACATGTTTCGCTACAAGTCGGTCGAGCTACGTCGTCGGGTCGACTGGGAGCTCTTCGAGACCATCCTTCGCGGCTCCGCAGAGGCATCCACGGGACTCACAAACTATATACACAGTATTGACATCCTTGCCTTTGACACCGAGGAAGTCGATGTCGAGAGCAGCTGGCTCGCTCTTGTTGAGCCTGGCACCATGCTGCATCCACTGCTTGCAGGTCTCAGTGCGGTGCGGCAACTCGCGATAAATGGTTACGACTATGGAGGGGCGAATCTCGCTGCCCGATATCCGCGGCACATCCACTTCCTCTCCAATTCGACATTCATTCGCTCCGTTACGACGCTCGAGCTGCGTTACACCTTTTTCGAGACCCATGACGACCTCATGCGCATACTGTCCGCGTGCTCGCCAATATTGGCCTCCCTGCACTTGAAGGACTGTTACGTTAGGCATGGCCCTCTGCCTCTGGTGCTGCCTTTGCCTACGTTGCACTTCTTGACAGGTAGCATGTACAGGATCCGGCTCGATGGAGACTTGAGCATCGATGTTCACTCCTTCAAGTACTCGAGATCATGGAGTTACTGGGCAGCGCCCCTCTGGCTACTACAAGGATCGATCTACGAACTCTGCCCACGTAGACTGACCTGGGATGGCTGCGTCATGGTAAATGAGCAGCCGCTCCTACGCGACCTGCTCCAGAAAACCGCGTCGTCGCTTGAACATGTTGATCTCACATTAAACCCCGGACAGAAGCAAATATGTGACGGTATGTCTCTGGCTGTGTGCAACACCTCCCTGCTGACGTGACTTTTCAGAATTGGTGGACTTGTCCCCATGTCATGAGCTCGTCTCCGCACGTATCACAATCGACCCTTGCACGGATATACACGCATGGGGTTGGATACACGCGGTCCTGAAGCAAATCTGCTCCACACGCATGCGCGAGCTCCGCATAGCCTCGCTCGTGTTGGGTATTAGCGAACTAGTCCCGCGAGACATGGAGTGCATTGACCGCGACCTGCGCCGGCTGGGTGAACTCAATCCGCAGATGATGGTTCACTTTGATTGCACCATTTGGTTGGAATATACCGTCGAACCTCGTCCCTCGACGGCGGATTTGGTCGCTGACCTCGAGGGCCATCTGCCGCTTTCGCGGAAGGCGGGTTTACGCATGGTTGTGCATGTGACAGAGTACTGAAATTAGGACGACACAAGTAGATCATGTATAGTACTGCATACTTCCGTCGTATTTTGTGAACGCTATAGCTAGACTACGAGTGCTGGTTGGACGCCTCCGGGTTGTTCCCGGGCCCGCCCCCGGGCCCCAGCCTACGGCTTCCGTTCGTCCTCCATCTTGATGCAAGCAATCCACCTCAAATCCGCCCGACTTTCCCTATATCACCATGCACTAGTACACAGCATCACTAGTACTCCTACAAAAGCACGCAGAGCACGATACTCGACGTTGTCTCCTCCAAACATGTTCGCCCATGACCATGTCCTCTAATGTCCGATGCCAGTGCACGCCGGCATCCTGTCTCATCTCTCACCCGTTCTCCATACCTGAGCTCGAGTCCTGAGAGTGTTGACCTCATTCGACACACCGGTAGACAGAACTCGGACCCAGAGCCAGACCGCACGGGAGAGATTTCGGACCAGGATTGGGAAATCCGTGTTGGTATGCCCCGAGCAGCAGCCTACGCATGCATCCGAAGAGGATCTGATACTACCGCTAGCATTTCCCTGCGCCGCGCACCCTGATACATCCCGCGTGTGTTTCCTGTCTCGGATGTATCAGCCGTTCGCTGACGCGCCGCGCAGGCCTGTCCATGTATATGGCGTCCCGCCTTGGGAGCGCGAGGCTCGTTTTCGACTTGCTAAGAGCTCCGGTCTCACTGCGCTCGTTAAACTCTTCCTCCACCACGACACGTTTGGTGTCACGTCGCGCCTTCTCTATCATGTCAAATTCTCATGACGACCTTTTTGACTACACGTCAGGGCGCTGGGTGTAAGTTTCATGCACGTTGTTCTATGGCGTATATTTCTGACCTGTAATCCAACTTGTTCAGATATAACGATACTCTTCGCCACACAGAGCGGAGACTCGTTTTCGACGTCGAGGGGCTACGTCGACTTGCAGCGCAGTCCGTTGGTCGAAGTCCTGCTGATGTCGTCAACTTAACAAAGCTCGCCGAGGGCGGATTTAACCGTACGTTCCTCGTCACCTTGCGCGATGACTTCCAAATGGTCGTTCGTATCCCGTACCCGGCGATGGTCCCCAAGTACTACGCTGTGGCTAGTGAAGTAGCTACAATGGAGTTCCTCCGTTCCTCTGGGCTGCCTGTTCCGCAGGTATACGGATACTCGCCTGCGTCGGACAACGCGGCGAAGACCGAGTACATCTTTATGGAATTTATGAAAGGTACGAAACTCAGTGATGTGTGGCTGGAGCTGGGGGAATCGGACATCGTTTCAATCTTGCGCCAACTTGCTCAACTCGAGTCTCAAATGATGTCGATTTCTTTCCCCGCTGGCGGGAGCCTCTACTATGCCCACGACTTGGAGAAGGTGGCTGGTAGGGCGGCCATCCCGCTCAAGGACGAGCGTTTCTGTGTGGGTCCAGATACGAGACTGCCTATGTGGTATGGTAGGAGATCACAGCTCGACGTAGACCGGGGACCGTGTACGCCGCTTTCTGCCTTTTTTGTATTACGCCCTTGAACCAACCAATTACTATAGACGAAAGTGCCAAAGCAGTGCTGGCAGCAGCAGCCCGCAAGGAACTGGCTTATCTCGAGCAGTTCGGTCAACCTCTCTAGCCATTCCGCCGCGAGAGGAGGGATGGTTACCAGTACCAGGAGCAGTCGCCGTCGGCCCACATCGAGAACTTGAAGCGCTATCTTCTC
Source organism: Amylocystis lapponica (assembly GCA_022376435.1). NCBI lineage: Eukaryota > Fungi > Basidiomycota > Agaricomycetes > Polyporales > Postiaceae > Amylocystis > Amylocystis lapponica. The sequence continues at coordinate 256,921 of JABYQE010000013.1, forward strand.
ATCGCATCGTCACTCGTCCCTAGGGACCCCGCCCTTGGACATTTCTGCATCCGCCATCCTGACCTCCAGCAGAGCAATATCGTCGTTCGGAGGTCGTCCGACTCTGGCTGGCAGGTCGTCAGCCTGCTCGACTGGCAACACGCCTCCATCCTGCCCCCGTTTCTCCTTGCCGGCGTACCCCAACGCCTCCAGAACCACGATGACCCAGTCTCGCAATCTATGACGCCGCCTTCACTACCGGAGAATTTTGACGAGTTGGACGAAGCCGAGCGAACTGAAGCGGAGGAAGTCTACCGTCGTCGCCTCGTCCATTACCACTACGTCCGGAACACGGAGGAGTGCAACAAGCCTCATTACGATGCCTTGACGGACCACATGTGCGTGCTCCGCAGCCGCCTCTTCAACCATGCCAGCAACCCGTGGGAGGGCGAGACTCTCGAGCTGAAGATTGCGCTCATACGAGCAACGGAGACGTGGGAGACGCTTACGGGGGAAGACGTGCCGTGTCCAGTGGTGTTCGACGCCGAGGACGTACGCGAGACTGGCCCTGGGACGACATGGACGAAGGGAAATATATGTAATGAATCGAGTTGGATATTCCGTGGTGTTGTCAAGGTGTCTTGTCTGCTGTTGAATTTATGGCCAGCCGACAGGAAACTTGTCAAAGGAATCTGTCGATGCCGCCGTCCTTATAATATCATAAGAGCTTCCTATAGTAGGCATTTTTCTCTCTGATCGCACACATTTTGAAGTGCCGCCGAGATTCGTGTCTCACAGGCAGAGTTGATTCATCATAACGCAGACTAGGACGTTTCCATTCCCAAGTAAGTACCACCAATATCGTCTTCAACGTAGAATTGCCCAGGTTGATGAGAAAAGCATCTCTCATGTACAGCCTGCCAGTAGTTGAGGCCTGAGGACAGTATGAATTTCGCAACCGGTCCTGTTTTCGTCCCTCCAGAGCTCTGCGACAGGATGATCGACTTTCTATGGGACGATCTCCTCGCGCTCAGAGCCTGTGGCTTGACGTGTAGATTGTGGCTCTCAAGCAGCCGCTACCACTTATTCTACCCCAAGTCGGTCAAGTTACACAACCTTCGTGATTGGGAACTCTTCGAGGCCATCCTCCACGGCTCTGTGCAAGCGTCGACACAACTCCCGCATTATATCCGCAATCTCAGTATGATTGTATTCAACAATTTCGACGGGTCCAAAGTGGAGAGCACCGGACTTGCCCCCGGGGTCAGATCGAACACTGCGCTACTTCAGCTGATGGAAGACTTCAGCGCTGTGCAGCAGCTTTCGGTGACCGGATATACTGTCAGTAACGTGGAGAAACCGGCGGACAACCACCTCCAGCTGGTGAAATTTCTCTGTGAATCAGCGTTCATGCGCTCACTCACGAAGCTCGAGCTGTGTTCCGTCGCGTTCGAGACACACGGCGACCTCGTGCGCGTCCTATCAGCGTGTCCGCCGTTGTCCTCCTTGGTATTGAAAGGCTGTCGCATCGAGCGCGAGCTTTCACCTCTACTGTTGCCTTTGCCTGCTTCGCCAGGCAACAGGCGGAGGGTCAGACTGGGTGGAGACTTGAGCATTGGGGTGTACTTCTCGAGTTTGTTGAGCTCATGGAACGCACCGCTCTGTCTCCTACAAGAGTCGATTTATGAACTGTGCCCACGCAGACTGACTTGGGACGGCCTCGTCACGGCCTCGGAGCAGCCGCTCCTGCGCGACCTGCTGCAGAGGACCGCATCGTCGCTCGAACACGTCGACCTCACTTTGGGTCTCAGGTCTGGTGAGCCGATACGTGATGGTACGTCCGCATAGCTGCGCACGGCATTGATACTGACACGAACTTCTAGAATTGGTGGACTTGTCTGCGTGTAACGGGATCATCTCAGTACATGTCCAGTGCGACTACCTTGTGTCCAACGCTCGTGCCTGGGTGCACGCCGTCCTAAAACACGTTCGGTCCACGCGCTTACAGGAGCTTCATATTGGGATCAAGCCATGGGCCTTTGGTGCGGATGTGATGAATTCGGAGTGCTGGCAGTGGGCGCAGGTCGACGAGGACCTGTGCAGGCTAGGCAACCTCAATCCGCGGATGACGGTCTACTTTGACTACTCAAGCGTCGACCTTGGCATTAGACACTTGATGGTGGAGATGGTCAGGGACCTCGAGGGCCACCTGCCGCTTGCGAGGAAGGCGCATTTGCGCATGGTCGCGAGGGCCCAGGTGTTCCTCTGTGACCGGGTGACTGTATACTGGCACGGAGAACAACATTGGTTGCGACCACTAGCAGAGGACTGAGATCAGCACGACACAAGTAGATGTAGTATAGCTATAGTATCGCATGCCTCTGTTGTATTTTGTGGACGGCCTCCGGCACTGACTCCTTGTTCAGCGCTGAATGCTGGTTGCACGCCTCCGAGTTGTTCCCCGGGCCCGTCCTCAGCCTGCGGCTCGCGTCTTACGCCCGTCCTCCATCTTGATGCAAGCCTTCCACCTCAAATCCGCCCGACCTTGCCTATATCACCAACATGCACCAGTCACTCCTACAAAAGCACGCAGAGCGCGATACTCGACGTTGTCCGAGCCTCGTCGAGCCTCTCCTCAAAACTTGTCTGCCCATGACCATGTCCCTCTAATGTCCGATGCCAGTGCACGCCGGCATCCTGCTCTCTTGCCTGTCTCATCTCTCACCCGTTCTCCATACCTGAGCTCGAGTCCTGAGAGTGTCGATCTCATTCGACACACCGGCGGACAGAGCTCGGACCCAGAGCCAGACCGCACGGGAGAGATTTCGGACCAGGAATGGGAAATCCGTACTGGTATGCCTTTACACAGACCCCGAGCTGCTGCCTACACGCGCATTCGAAGAGGATCTGATCCTACCGCTAGCATTGTCCCTCGCCGTGCACCTTGACGCACTCCGCGTCGCACGTTAGGCCGCGCAATCTACATCCTCCAGCAGACACTACCCGACTTCTTCTCTACGGGACTCGTCACCTCGCTCGAGACGCCCGTCCTTGCCCCCGGACGCGACGCACAGCAGCGAGACGATGCCGTGGAGAGCATCTACAGCCCGCGCATCCGGCTGACATACACCCCGCTCGTCCCGCTCCCCACACCCTTCCCGCGCACGCTCCACATCGAAGGTGTGTCTCCTGTCTCGGACGTACCGACTGTTCGCTGACGCGCCGCGCAGGCCTGTCCATGTATATGGCGTCCTCCGCGTTCGTGCGCCACACGCTCAACGCGCTCTACACGGACCTCCACGTCGTGCTCCGCCGCGTCCGCGTGCACGGCCCGCCCGCTGCAGGTGCGCGCGGTACCCCTCCGATACGATGTGCGCGTTCTGACGTTCTTCTGCAGGCGCAGGTCCCTCGCCGGGGCTTGCAGGCGTCGACCCGCCGCGCGGAAAGCACCGCAGTATGCGCGAGAAAAGCCTCTTCGTCGGGCTTGCAGTTGAGGGCGTCGCGCGCGTGAGCGGCGTGCGTGGCGGGTGGGAAGTGTGCGTGCCGTCTGCAGACCGGCCCGGCATGACGCTGACGCATACACGCTGGTCTTTCTCTGTTCCTCTAGGAACTCGACATATACGTTCTCGCCACTGACGGGCCTGGTGCAGCAGCACACGGTGGACTCGATCCAGCCCGCACCGCATCAGGCTGTGTTGGATGCGCTTCGCGCTGCGTTAGGGAAGCTCGGCCTTGGCGGGGAGGGCACGGGCGCGAGCGGGGTGTGTCGTTCGGGGCGTGGATGAGGTGTTAAGGCGAGGTTCTATTGTCATCGTTTTGTCGATCACCACTCAGCATGAATCATTCCTGGATACTGCATCTGTTTGCCGTTACTCTGTACCCCAGTGTCTGAACAATCAATCCCACTCAACTCTCGTCCATGTCCAGCGAGTCCTGACCCGGGAAATGCACATGCGATAATGTTCTCAGCCACATCTTCCAATGGAGTGCTTCAAGAATAATACTCATTATCAAAGCCGGCGACCGCGACCAATTAGACCATACCTCCAGTCGCATTTTGCGATCAATGTGGCTATAGGACTGACTGTCTTGAGACACGAAAGCAGATTGCATTTAGTAGTACAGTGGCAGCATCGACAACTTGCATCCTCGTCTATTCCTTCTGTGATCCCCTTCCGATGGCAATTTACGCGCCGACGACGCCCGTCCACATGTCCACCAGGTCGACGACGCATATGCCCGCAACGGGGACGTACTGGCGCGTGATGAGCTTGATCGCCTCCTGCGCGACGAGCCCGCCGAGGAACGCCGCCGTGTTCGGGAGGTCCGCGGTCGGTGCGCGCGCGCTGTGGTCGAGTCGGGCACAGGGGGACGGCGGGTGGCGTACGGATCGTGAGTACGACGCGACACGGACAGCACACACATGAACCACGCACATCTCGCCGACCGCGTCCTCGACCTCCGATGGGAGCTCGACGTCCGCGCCCACGAGCGCCTGCACCTCCTTCGTGAGCGCCTCGGGCGTCACCGCGGACGCATCTGCACACGCCCGTGAGCACGCCGCACGACCCACAGGTAGAAGCGGGGCGACGCACCGGCATCCTGCGCAAGGAGGATCGACAGCGCCGAGAGCGCGAGGTGCGTCGCGGTCTCGCGCGGTGCCGTCGCGAGCAGAGAGGCTGCACCGCCCGCATCAGCGCGAAGCATGGAGAGCGAAGACGGCAGCGAGGAGGGGACCTACCGAGCGCAGCGCCGTCCTCGTCCAGCGCGCCCCACCGGCGCCCGCGCAGCACGCGGACGTGGTGCGCGTTGCGCACGAACGTGTCCAGCTCGTCCGCGGGCAGCACCGCCGCGACGTCCGGGCTCGTCTCCGCCAGCAGCGCCTCGAAGCGGGCCTGCCGCACCGCATCGACCCGCACATGAGCGCCGTCAGACGAGGGGAGGAGAGGGCGCCGCGCACCTTCTCGAGCGCCGCCTGCCGCTTGTACACGCCCTGCAGGCGCACGTAGCTCGCCGTGTCCGTGTGCACGTCCGGCAGCGCGCCCGCGAGCGGCAGGCAGCCGGGGCCGTGCAAGTCTGTGGTGAACGCGGCGAGCGCGCCGAGGAGCGCGTGGAACGCGGGGTTCGTGGGCGGGCCTGCGAGCGTGGGCAGGTCGAAGAGGGCGGCGATGTCGCGCGGGACTGCGGGGTCCTGCCAGACGCGCCAGGCCTGCGCCTCGGCCTCGTCGAAGTTCTCCTCGTCCGGCTTCAGCTGGAGCGCACGCAGGGTTGCTTTGAAGGCGCGCTGCTCGGGGAGGCCCTGGGGAAGTGCGCCGCCGTGCTGCGTGGAGGTCAGTACGCATTAGAGCGAACAGAGATTTTAGGCATCGAAGACTCTTCTAGGAGCGCTGGTGCATGACGATTGCGGCTCGGACAGTTCAGACCGCTCGCTCATCAGCGTTCCTGCGTGGTGAGACGAGACTACTATATCAGGCGACCGAGAAACGAGGGCCGAGCAGCCACCAATCGAGTCGGAAGCAAACCTGCGCCAGAACGCTTCCGGATACCACACAGCCACCGCCCCGTTTCGATAAGCTGAGAGGCTCACCTGATTGCGCCAGTCCTCGACAGCGCGGACAAGGATAACGACGAATGGAACGTGCGAGTGCTCCGTAGGGTCCATTTTGGCGAAGTCGAGATCGCGAGCCCACTGGAGGAGCTCGGGGAACGGCCGCGTGATGCGGAGTGACGGGGGCACCTCATCGGTGTGTGGCTCGGACACTGCGATGGGCAAAGAGGATCAACGATGTACGGTGGATGGAGGTTTCGGGCGTCAGGAAATGCAGTGTTTTTAGCACAGAAAGGAAATGCGAGGCCCCCGTGACAGCGCAGAGAGCGGGAGACCTGGGCGTGCATGCATGGATGCGATCAAACGGACAATGTGGACCACGCGCCCCCCGCCACATTCTGGCATCCAGCGTAGCAGCCATACCGGGATGCGGGACTGCTGCCTGGCAAGATCTGCTCAGGCATCTCAAGACAAGGAAGGGCCGTGTAGCCCAGGAGACGAGCCAAGTCGTGACGCGGTCGTTGGCCCTCCGCGAACACGACCAACGACTCGGGAAGAACAACCCGCACGGACACCCGGGGACTCACCGCAGTGCTCGTGGAACTGGATCGCGAACTCGGCGAGGAAGCCGGCGGAGCGGACGACGAGCAGGGGCGGGCGGGCGGTGTCGTCCCACAGGAAGCGCGCGAGGGCGTCCGCGGCGGACCGGGGGACGTTGTGCGCGATGACGAGGGAGAAGCCCGCGAGCCAGTGCCTGCCGTCGGCGGAGGCGAGGCGCGCGTGGAGGTCGTCGAGGACGGCCTCGCCCGAGACGCTCTCGTTGAGCTCGCGGAGGAGGGGGACGGCCTCCTGTGCGCGCGGGCGGCCGATGCTTGCGGGCCCGCGGAGGAAGAAGTTGTTCCCTGCGTCGGCGGGGGTGGCGTCGGCGGGGTCGAGGAGGGCAAAGTGGCCGATGCCGGGGAGGACGAGGTTCTTGAGGACGGCGGTGGCGGTGGCGGTGGCGGACACGACGAGTATCCTGGAGGACTCGAGAGCGGACTGGCCAGATGCAGCCCAGAGACTGCGGGGCGGGATGGTCAGCGGTGGGCGGGCAGGCAGCGGGCACTGGAGACGCACCGGAGCTGGCGGTCGTAGCGCCTGGTCTTGCTGTCCGGCTGTGCGCTGCGGGAGGTCAGTGTCGCGGATAGGGCGGGGAGTGAGCTGGACGGACGCGATGGCGGTGGTGGCCTGCTCGATGTCCTGCGATTCGCTGCTCATCGTCTATCCAGGCCTCAACAACGCCCTCGCGCCTCTCATCACCGTCCCGTCCGTCACACACCCGTCACGCATAAACACAGTCAACTATCTTTCCCATTATTCGTTGAGATAGGTACCAAGTACTACAAGATGGCTACAGCCGGGACAGCAGGTAGAAATACAGGAGGTGTGTCGTGCTACGTAACGAGAGCATGCGGGTACTAGATGGACAATATGTACGTTAATAACAGGTCCGCCCGCGGTGCGCGCGCCCTCAAATGTCAGTCAGTCCGCAGGCCGTCTCAGAGGGCCATCGCAACAAACGGATTGGAGGGCGGCACGCTCTGCCTCTCCCAGAACGGGTCCGAAAACGGGTCCTTCGCAGCGTCCGCGGGCGGCGCGCGGTGCTCGTCGTCAAAGGGCGTCACGAACGGGTCCACCACCTGGGAGGAGTGCCGTGCGTGGTGCGTCGTCAGGAGGCGCGTGACGGGCGTGGACGTGTCGGGGTTCATCGCGGCCGGCGCGGGCTTCTGGCTCGGGTGGAGCGGCGGCGGAACGAGCGTCTGCGAGCTCGACGCGGGGGAGACCGGTGCGGGGCGCTCGAAGCCGTGGTGGAGGGGCATGGCGACGCGGTCTTGCGGGGCGGGCGCAGGGACGAGGGATACGGAGCCGTACGCAGAGTCGACGTCCGACGGGACGCTCGCGGCAGGTCGCAGTTTGCGCGGAGGGGGAGGGAAGCTGAGCTTGGGAGGGGGCCGAGGAGCGACGGACCACGCCGAGGACGGCGCGGCATTGGTCCAAGGGCGTTGTGGGGCAGTGATCGTCGTTGGAGCTCCGGTTCGTTCGTGGATGGAGTCCTTCTCGTGTGCGGGCGACTCCGACCGCTCCTTCTTCCAGATCATGCCGGCCATCCGTGAATACCAAGGTACATGTCGCTGTGGTGCGGAAGACTGCAGTTCGACTGGGGCCTTCTCATCGCTCACCCGCTCCTTGCCCAACCCGCTCCTGCCCAACGCCACGAGTCTCATCGGAGGGCTGATCTTCGGTGCAGACCGGGTGTCAACGCGATCCAAGAAACTGTCCCAGCTCTTCCCAAACTCAGGGTTGCGCATGCCGAGGGGATGCTGGGGCGGTGTTAGGAGCTCGTCCGCAGCCGGAGGGGGCCCGCTCTGCCTGCGCATCGACAGCCGCACAGCATCAAAGAGCCCGCCCCTGGGGTGCGGCGACGGCATCGGCGTAAACGACGGCAAGTCGACCTGGTCCGCCGTGCCCCGGTCCGCAGCCGCCGCCCCAGCGCCGGGCCCGAACTCGCGGAACGGCACGACGACGTCGTCGATCCCCGCGCGCTGCTCCCTGCGCCACTGGTGCCTGCGGTACGCCTCGAGCCAGCCGCGCCCGTACGCATGCCAGAAGACGACGGCGAGCGCCATGAGCACGACGACGCCCCAGAGCGCCATGAACACCCCGAACATGATGCGCTCGACCTCGAGCGACGCCAGGTAGTCGTCGATGAGCTTCCCGACGACGCCCGCGCTGCTGCCGTCCCCGCCGCCGATGGCCGCGGTCGCGATCGGCTGCGTGACCTCGTGCACGCCCGCCGGCGAGAGCACGAGCGCGGTCTCGTTCACGTGCGGGAGGCTCACGTACAGGTTGTTGTGCAGGAACGTGAGCGCGTCCTCGAGGTCCGTCACCTTGTTCCCGATGAAGCACCGCAGGAACTCCTGCACGGGGCTCTCGAGCACCGTCCCGTTGAACACGGTGGTCACCGCGTTCTGAAGGTCCGTGTAGAACGCGTTGAGCGTGTTGTTGAGCGTCGTCGTGGTGCTGTTGACCCATCCGAACAGGCCGTCGTTGATGCTGCTCTGCACGAGGTCGACGTGCGCGTTCACCTGGGTTGCATACGCGGAGGACTGGTTGTACATGCTGCCGTTGATCGACGTGGCGATGAGGTTCGTGTAGTCGGTCGCCGTTGAGAGCGCAGCATCCGAGTACTTGTCTGCGAGCGGCTTGATGGCGATCATCTGGAGCTCTACCGACAGCAGGCCGAAGAAGCCGATGAGGAAGCAGGCGAGTGCGGGAGGGTGGAAGACGTAGTGGAGGAAGAAGCGCAGGTGGACGTATTGCGCCGGGCTGAGGCGGAAGAGCGCACTCGCCCTGTTCGCGAGTTTCGTCAGCAGCGGGTGCTGGGAGTCCGCCTGGAGGATCATGAGGTTGTCGTCGCTCATCTCGACCGTCGGCGCGTTCTTGGTCACGGTGAGCGTGTAGACGTTCGGGTCCGACGTCCACGCATCGCGGGTGTTCTGGAGGTGCTTCTTCATACAGCGCCACTTGTACCACTCCAATGCGCAGTTTGCCCCGAGCAACAACAACGCGACAATGACAATAAGGATGATGCCAATCTTGGTGATCCGAAGGAGATCGTGCCCAAGGTCGTCGACCACGGAGGTGTCGAGGTTGTCGCAGAATGTGACCGAATTCTGCTCAGGGACGGGGAGCACGGTCACGTCGAACGTCAGATTCGCAAACGTCTCGTTGATCTCCTTGATCACAAGCTCGAAGGGCGTGTCAATACTGTGCAAGGAATCAGGCGCCGTCGTACTTTTTTATTATTATTATTAGAAAACGTACATCGCGTCCAATTCCGATTTGAGGTCGGAGAACGTGGGCAACGAGCTGTTGAGCGTGACCAATGCACTTTGGAAGTCGCTGGGCAGAGTGACGTTCTCCAGCGCGGTCAGGCTCGGGATGCTGAACTGCGGCACGGAGATGTTTCCGAACGGGTTGATCTTGTTGATTCCATCCACCGCGCTCTGGATGGCCGAATTGGCCGAACCAACGTCGCTCTGGATGGACGACCGAATACTGCTGAATGTACTCGAGAGGAAGCCGTTCGCCTGGATGCATGTCAGCACCTGCATACGGCACGGACGGGCAAGGCCTGGCGCGCTCACCTCGTTGACGAAACCAATGAGGATGGAAAGCGCACCGCGCACGACCAGCTCGACGAAGCACAGGAACGTGGAACGATACATGTCGACGATGAAGTTGATGACGGCCTCCATGACGGTCAGCGCGAGAATAAGGGTTTCGCGGGCGGCGTTCATGGTGTCGTTCACGGCGTCCGAGAGCTGGCCGTTGGCAGCAATGGCGAGATAACGGGGCATGCTCGCGGCAGAGGTGGCGGCGGTCTGGGCGGCCTGACAGCTGGAGAGCAGATCTGCCTTGGCGTCTGAGACATAGTCCTGAGCAGAGCTGGAAGATATGTGGAGGCGAAAGGCCACGAAGAGCAGGGAAAGGATGGGGTAGGCGAGCCAGGTTAAAGACAGCAGATGAGAGAGCTGAAGGTACGGCCTGAGGGTGGTCGTATAGGGAGAGCGAGGGTCGTAAACTGGGGGCGGTGACATCCAATGAGGGTGAGAAGAGGTGGACATTGTGAGTGCAAGAGCAAGTCGGCCGGCGACAGGAAAAATCTATGGAGGTCGTCGACGAGCGTAGAGGGCGGAAGACCCTGGGAGAGCAAGTAAATACATGCCTATGCAGGTCTTTTTGAGAGAAACAAGCTCATTGTCTCGTGGCGCTGCCGTGTCTGGATTGAGCCTGCGTATTGTTCTCGGTTCGGGAGGTATGACTGCAAGCGCCCGTAATAGAACAATAGCATGATCGCTGGGCCTGAGCAAAGGATCAGAGCAGTAAGCTTTAAGCAATGTTCCGACGGAAGAAGAGAGAGCTCGTTGTACTACAACTTGTAGGCAGTTCTTGCAAGCTTTGCCAAGTGCCGCTGGTCGTTCGAGCAGGGCGACGACGGCGGGCGCACATGGCACAACCGCTTGTGACTGTGTGACTGCGTAACAGACGCGTGACCGTACGGCGCCTAAGTACTGCCAACATAGTACTCAGTCAAGTTGCATCGCTCCCCACGATGTACAGCCTCTGCTCGACGCAACCAAGTTCCGCTTCGTAGTCAGCATGTCAGCATCCCCTTCCCCTGCTCAAGCTCTCACAACGGTTGCGCACAACAGCCCATCCGCTCGTCCCGCTCAGGCCCTCGCGATCACACTGAAGCACAAGTACGCAGCCATCGACATCTCCATTGCATTGCATTGCAGTACATCAGAACTAGAACTCTCCACACGACACACCCGACGCGCCGCCCCGCCGCGGCCGCGAGGACACTCTCGTCTGCGCCCAGAGCTCGATCAGCACCAGGCGAACAAAGGACGCATGCACCACGTACCCCCGCACGTCTACTTGGTCTTGGGGCCCTCCGCGCAGCCGCACGCGGGCCAGGAGCAGGTGCTCGCGCCGCCGGACTCGACGTTCGCGCACTTGACGTTGGGGTCCTGCGCCGCACATCGAGGTCAGGTCAGCTCCCCGCTCCCCGCCGGCACACAACACGCAAGGGCGACGTACAGCCATTTGTATATTGGGTAGGTGGGTAGGTGGTGGTAAGTGGGGCGAGTGGTCGTTGGTTGGTTGGGTGGGTGGGGTGCAGGTCTGGGGTGTCCTCTGCCGTCCCGGAGCCCTTATATGCCTGGGTCCGACGCGCTGCGCGCCTGCAGCGCGGCCAATGGTCTGTCGCGCATTTTGTCTGGCGACGGGCATCTGGGCTCGTCGAAGCTGCCCGGGAAGATCCAGCACGGCCGTTGACAAAGTGGTGGACCCTCACTGGCCATGGCGCGAACCCGCGGTGTCTTCCCAGGACGTGTCCCTGGGCCGAACTGACGGATGCCGCGCGTTTGGAGACATGCATGTATGTGGGCCGCTAATGTATGGAGTGCGATAGGCCGATCGTGTTCCCCCGCGGCGCCTTCTGCGCCTTGCAGGCGCGCGCGATTGGCATTCTGCGACGCGTGATTGGTGTTGCGGGTGCGCTTCTGCGTGCATCGTACATTGGTTCCGCAGAGCTAGAAGTGCGCGGTGGATGTACGAGTGGTGGGCATGGTGCCGTCTGCATTCAGCGAACACACTGTTCTGTGGCCAGGCCCAGAATCGTACCACTGAAAGGTTCGCGCTTATGCGTGGCAAGTCAGCGGACACTGCGAAAGATGGAGAACCAAAGATGCTCGGTGCGGGTTGAACGCTGAGATCCGGTACCACGCGTCGAGAAGGGCCCCCCGATTCAGCGTGCGCTGGCATGCCCCCAGTCCGGAGGTGTGTCTGTCGCGAAACATCACACGGAGCGAACACCGCACAACGGCAATCATCATTCAAACACCGGATGCAGCCCGCCGCACAACAGCTCCCGTCAACACAGCCACGACACCTCGCACTCCGTCCGCTTCCCAGTAGTCCGCACGACGCGCGCAGCGACCCGCACGGCCGCACGGCACGCGCGGGGCAGGTGCGCCGGGAGGCCGCGGACGGCCGCGGCGAGCTGCGCGGCGCCGCCGCGGTCGGGCGAGTCGAGATAGACGGCGACGCGCGGGTTCGCGCGGCCGATGCGCGCGAGCTGCGCGTCGACCTCCGTCCACGCGACCTCTGGATCGTCCGCGTCCCACAGGCGCGGGCTGCCGAGCTCGAGCGAGAGGTGCAGCTCCGCGAGGTGCGCGGAGCGGAGGTGAGGGAGCGCGGCGAGCGCGCCGGCGCGCGTGTGGCACCGGATGTGTGCGAAGACGAGGGCGCGGCAGGTGGCGAGGGCGGCGAGGGCTGGCGGGGCGGGGTCAGCGGGGTGTGCGTGCGCGGTGTGCGGGTGCGGGTGCGGGGAGGGGTGCTTACCGGAGCGGACGGGCGCCTCGTCCTCGTCGAGCCAGAGGTTGATGTGGAGGTGTGTGAGGGTCGGCGCGAGGCGCTGGAGGACGTCGTGCAGGAGCGGGTGTCCCTGCACGGTGGCGCAGCCGTCCCAGCGGAGGGTGTCGGAGTGGAGCGCGAAGACGTCGGATGTCAGCCAGAGCGGGAGGTCGAGGGGCTGCCACGGGTCGGATGGCGGGACGCTGACGCGCAGCTCGCCGTGCAGGGGGAGGGGGAGCGGGGCGTTGCCCGCGGGGTGCCGTGCAGGGGGTGTGTCGGGAGATGGGGGCGGGCCGTGCTCGATGTGGCAGCGGCGCAGGTCGAGACAGGAGAGGCGGGGGAAGGCGGACAGGAGGCGGAGAAAGTCGTGGATGGAGGCAAAGGTGGTGGCGCCGAGACAGAGGGTGGTGAGGGTGGAGGCGAAGGCGGGCTGGCTGATGAAGCGGAAGAGCGGGTCGTAGACGTCTGCGGGGACGTGCTTCCAGCTGCCGTCACGGACGCGGCAGCAGCCCCAGAGGGTGAGGCGGCGGACGCTGGTGAGGCTGGCGAAGAGACGGGAGAGGGGGGTTGCGGGGTCTACGAGCTTGAGCCAGGTGATGTCGCTGCCGACGAGGGAGGGATTGCCGGCGTAGATGTCGAGGTGGTGGATGTAGTGGGCGAGGCCGGTGGAGGCTTCTGTGGAGCGGCGCAGGATGGCCTCGAGACGCTTGTAACCGGAGGGGTTGTAGAGCTTGACGGGCCGGGCACGAAAGAGGTGGTAGCGACTTCGGGGAAGCCAGAGAGTGCAGGTGAGACTACAGCTCATGAGGGCAGCAGGGTCGTTCCAGAGGAAATCTATGGTGCGGTCGCATATTTCTGGGGGGACGAATACGCTGGCGAGATTCATATTCTGTGGTGCACGCGAGTGGCTGGCGGGATCCAGTATACCTGGCAGGCTTTGTATGGGCAGCCTCATGGGAGGGAGATTAATTAGTAATCCTCGCTGCGGCCCCCGCTCAAGACGCGTCCTGTCACGCGCGCGTCCTGTCACAGTCCCCCAGTCAACGAACGCGACGTCCACGCGTGCACACGCTCCCAAATAAGTATTTGTCTTCTCCGCAGGGAGCGTGGTGTAGCGGCGATGTACGGGCAGATGCGCCGCCAGCCAACGAAGCCGTTCAGCTTATTCTGTCAGCACCGTCCCTGTGCACCGATACAGGGACGTTATTCTAACAGCAGTCGCTCGCCAGCATGCAGAAGCATCTGGTAGCACATGAAACTTAGCCTCGATGTTGGCTATACCGTTGACGGTGCGTCGTCCCGCAGAGACTGCTGAATTCAGACACTCTCACACCAGAACACCTCAACATATCCAACATTCCATAGCACATGTACACCTCGCCGTCTCTACACACGCCGTACCAAAGACCTCCGCCGCGCCTTCCAAGCATTCCGACATATGTACAGAGCGCTGCATCCTCCGTCAGCATGGTGATTCCACCCTGCACGCGGAGCTGTCTGCGTACCATGCAGAATCACTTCGTCTTGGGGCCCTCCGCACAGCCGCACGCGGGCCAGGAGCAGGTGCTCGCGCCGCCAGACTCGACGTTCGCACACTTGACGTTGGGGTCCTGCGCCGCAACCGGTGTCAGCTACTGCGCATCGTGTGCTAGCGCAAGAACAACACGTACAGCCATTGCTGTTAGACGCGTTGGAAAGGCGAACGTTGGTTGTGAAGACGAGTGTTGTTGGGGTGCGTACGGGAGGACTGGCGTTTCTACCGCGAGCCTTGCGCACTCTTTATACCTCTCGACCGGCACTTCCGATCGATCCGTGACTGACCGACCAGCCGTCGAGTCTGCACAGTCCGTGCGGCGTGGCCAATTGGGAAGACGGCATTAGCTGCGCACGGCCTTCACACCTCCTTGGCACCGCTCGAAGATGCACGGCCATGCCGGCACGCCGTCTCTTGTGCATGGATGCAGGCGCGCCGTGCATGCCATGTGCAGAGGAGACTGCGCAACTCGGATGGCTGGCTGGCTAATCGCCCCGTTTCCATAGGTCGCGCCTCCTTCGCCCGATCACCCTGGAAGCCGCATTGCTTGGAATTCGTCGCTGTGCGATTTGGTGCTGCAGGTGAGCTTCGGGTTCTCAGATCCCAGTACTTACTTCTGCCGCAAGTACGGATGTTGTTCCAGCTGTTCCTCTTCTATCGACACTTCGATCATGTGAAATGTTCTACCCTCGTTGGCCGAGACCTGCTGAGGTGTCTACGTTGCTCACCGTTATCCGGATGTGACAACTCGAGTGCTTCAGCCAACTGACATCTATCGCGAAAAGTACGCTCCATTGTAGCAGTCCGAGCTAGTATGTGACAGCTGTGTTGCATGCGGTTCTACTAGTATACATGTGGAAGTATTCAACTTAGAGATAACCCGTGATGGTCATGAACGAACGACTTGATGTCGGCGAAAGCTGCGCAGTCCTGTGTGAATGCGACGAGAGAAAATGTGCCCGCAACAATGTACCTCAGAACGCTTGGGAGGATATCTGAAAGCGCTTGAAGGTGTACCTGCACGAAAGGGAGTCAGACACGTTTCCTGCAGATTGACACGTACACGAGGTTACATACCCCAGGAACGCAAGATCCTTGCTCGCGTCCGTAGAGTCCGCGCTGATCGGCTCATCCGGGACCTGGTCAAGTTCGTCGGTGGGAAAGTACGACGTGTCCGTGGTGGAACGCAAGCGCGGGATGAAGGGCGCCTCGATGTTCCTGATGCCAGACCAGCTCACTCCGTCGAAGAACGGGTGGTGCTTCATCTGCTCCACGCCCAGCCGACGCTCGGGCGAGATGATCAGCCTGAAGGGGACGCACGTCAGCCCAACATGCACGCACAGCGCAGAACGCGCGCGTACCGCCGGATCAAATCCTCTGCCTCGCGGCTGAGGTGGACGTCGTCGGGAAAAGCCAGGTAGTTTTGCCACTGCACGATCTTCTGGTACGTCTCCTGCGTCGACTCTGAGCAGAAGGGCGGGTATCCCACGAGACACTCGAACAGGATCGCGCCGAGCGACCACCAGTCGCACTCGTTGCCGTAGCCCTTCTGCAGGAAGATCTCAGGGGCGATGTAGTCGGGCGTACCGACGGTGGAGTAGGCCTGCATGTCTTGGTGAGCTGGGAACGCTGCAGTGGATCGTTGTGCGTACCAATTTCCGGCGATTGGCTTTCCACGTCGCGATCTGGTCCTTGTTCGACATCGTCAGGTTGATAGAGTTCACCATAACGCTGTTACGCGCAGCCTGGGCAGCCGTCGTCGGAGATACGATGCCATTCGCCGAGTCCAGCAGCCGTTGGTAATAGCTCGAATTGTGCTGCTTGTGAAATCCGGTCGAAAGGCCAAAGTCAGACAGCTTGATATGCCCGTCTTTATCCAGAAGAATGTTGTCGGGCTTGATGTCGCTGAGATGCGATGATCTCAGTCGCTGGAGATGACAGAAGCGTGTAGCGGCGTACCGGTGGATGAATCCGAGTTGGTGGACTGCCTCAATGGCCAGCACACACTCTGCGATGTAGAATCGCGCTACATCCTCAGGGAACGTGTCGTACTTGATGAGCATGGTCATCAGGTCGCCACCAGGGAGGAACTCCATGATCATGTAGAGGTACGACGAGTCCTGGAACGAGTAAAAGAGCTGTACCACCCATGGCGAATTGGATTCCGCAAGGACATCGCGCTCAGCGCGTACGTGTGCAAGCTGTGAAGAGATGAGACACAATGTGTGGGGATGTGAAGTTTACAAAACGCACTTGGTCCTTCTTCAGCATCTCGTCCTTCCTCAACGTCTTCATGGCATAGATTTTACCCGTGTCCGTCTTCTGGACAACCCTGACCTACAAAACATCTGTCGCATCAGCGGTCACCAAGTGCAAAGGCGGCGCCGGCAGACGCGACGGACCTCTCCAAACGCGCCCTTCCCGATGACCTTGACCGTCCTGAAGTCCTCCAGGCCCAGCTTCGTCCTCCTCAGACGCAGGAAAGCGGACTCCCGCCTCCCCAGCTGCTGGAGATGGCGCAGCTTGCGCTCCGCGGACATCGTGAGGTCGCCTGCGAGCTTCCGCTCCAGCTCGACACGTCTGTCATCAGGACTGCTCAGCGCCGCGAGAGACCTACATACCACGCTGGAACGCTACCTGGTGTTGCGTTCGATGGCGGCATCGACGGCGACTTTGTAGAAGTGCTCGAACTTCAGATTCGCGGCCTTCGAGCGGGGAAGCGCATCGGCAGAGAACCCTGCTGTGGTGCGCTCGAAATAGACGTAGTCCGCCGGCTTTTCCGCGCTGTTCAGGCTCACCGCCGGCGGGACGGTGTTGGACGAGGGCTGTGAGGAGGGCATGGAAAAGGACGGGGCGGATGGGAGTTGGAGATGGAGGTGGTTGCCATCGCACGGGACAGCTCGAAAGCAGGTGGCCGCCGCGAACGCTTCCCATTACTACTTGCTATTTTCGTAACTAAAAAAAAAGCCTCCGTTGGCGAGTGGTCTCCTGCTTCGTGCCAGTCAACAGCCAATTGCTCAATATTTCTCTTTGATCGAGTTACAGATATCGCTTTTCATGTGGGACCGAGCAAACATCCTTTCAAAGTCTCACAGAGGTCATGAAAATTGCGCAACAGGACAATGATCATATCCAAGCTTGCACAGAACGTAAGTACTGCATGCACCATACAACTATCCCGACAGAAGTCTAACAGAGAATATAACGCTGTCAGCACGCGTGTCTCTGGAAGACTTGATGCGCACGCACCAAGCCTGGGCAGACGACTTCGACGCCGCGAGACTACTTCGTCTTCGGGCCCTCTGCGCAGCCGCATGCGGGCCAGGAGCAGGTGCTAGCGCCGCCAGACTCGACGTTAGCGCACTTCACGTTAGTGTCCTGGATAATCGGTTGCCGAAAGTCAGCATGACAAGCACGCAAGAAGAAGAGCGGCGTACAGCCATCGTAAGTTGGTATGTATGAGGGTGTGGAGGACGTGGGGTGGTTTGGGTGGTTGGTAGTCGGGGACTGAGGTCAATCCGGTCGGTCTTGGCCTCCTTTTATAACTCTGAATCCACAGTCGACTCGCAGCTGACCAGCCGTTCAGTCCTCGGGAGGCTTAGGTTGGCCAATTGGTGGACAGGTATTATTTGCACGCAGGCTTCTCAACCTATTAACACCGCAAATTTGACGTGGGCCGACCTCCTTCGGGTTTCTGAACTGGCCCATCATGGCAGTACTGTGCTACCATTTCCCAGGTGCCCTAATACTGTGCACGGTTCACATGTGCCAGTAGATCAAATTCGAGGACCCAGATGGCTTACCAGCTAATCACCCAGCTATGATAGGTTGATTCCTGCCCGTCACGTCCAGTTGCCTTCGTGCATGCATCATGCTCTACAATTCGTCCACGTACGATTGGTCTCTCAGGTGAGCTTCGAATCCAACTATTGCGACCACGGATCAGCAGTGTGAGGACGGTGGGCCGACCGTCCGGGTTACATGTCTGTGGAGATGTTCGTCCCTCTTCGCTCAATGTGTGACGCTGTCGTGTTCAGGCCTCTCTGTTACTGGGAAACTCGCATGCACACATCATGTATGGTGAAATCCCAGTCGCCAGTGCGATCATATTATATTGCAACTGATTACTTATTCACCGGTCGCTGGTCATAATGTCCTTTGAGCTGCGCCTTCGCCCGACGCTGTTAGTGAATGCGATGCAGTGCACTCTTGACGTACATGTCTCAATAGTCAGAGCCAAACAAGCATACAATTTAAATACCATCAGGCAGTCGAACATCGAGCGTTTTTGTGTGGGGCACTTGCGAGCCGCAGGAAACCTCAGACTTATACAAAGTACTGCCACGAATTACTTGGAAGCATGATTCAGCACACTGCCATCTAGGCTGCAATACAGACATCGAGCAGACCCACAGAATCTGCGAGATTAACCCTTATCCAGCGCGACATTCACGACAGCGCCCACAGAGTGTGAAACAATCGATATGGATAACAAACAACTACCACCCCCCCAAACAGGCGCATGTCGGGTATACGGCTGACACGCAAACACAACGGCAGTAACGGGAACAAGAAACAGACGCGGGGAGGGGAGGTATGTACGGAGGCAAACGCGCTGATGACATTGATGAAAGGACGAGCAAAGAGCACGATGAAGGGGAACGGACGAGCACGCCAAGAGAACAGGACCCGCAGTCTCCCTGGGCTGGTCTAAAGGCACCATCGAGGTGTGGGCTCTGCACCGTCCCTAGCGGCCGAGCCTACCCAGTCTGCAGGCGAGCTCAGAGCTCGTCGCAGAAAGGCAGGTTGGAATCGTCGCCATCGTCTTCGCCATCATCAGATGCCGTGGGGGCTGCAGCGCTGGAAGGAACCGCAGCGGTGGCCGAAGGGGGGATCGTTGCCGCAGGAATAGACGAGCCTGCGGGCGGTGGCGGCACTTGAGCGGAAGGCGCCGCGCACAGAACCTGCATCACGCCTCAGTACGTTAGGGTGATGGTAGACCGGAGATCGACATACCTCGCCGACGTAGATGTTGTCACAATCCGCGTTGATCTGCGGGTTGTTCGTGTACAACATAGTCGAGTTGATGTTGTACTTGGAGGCAATGGCATCGCAGGTGTCGTTCGGCTGAACGACGTGGGTGGTGGTGCAATCCTGGTCGACGTAGCCGAGGCAGTAAGAGTTTCCGACCTGGAGGTTGTTGCAAGCCGCAGCGATGTCTGGGTTCACAACAGCGAGCTGATAGCTGATACAGATGAACGGTGAATGGCTGCCCGCTGGCAAACACGAGGAGAGAAAACGCACGTCGATACGTTCTGCTTGGCAGAGATGGTGTCACACCAATCACCAGCCTGGACGGTGTAGTTCCTCGCGCATGACTGGGCAGAGACGGCTGTTCAGGAAAAATTGTTAGAGTAGACCACGGATGTTGAGGATGTACGGCGCTCACCGAGGAATGGGAGAGCAACGAGAGCAGCGACGACTGAGCGGGCGAACATGGCGTCAGAGAAGTGTATCGTGTAGAACGAATGTGGGATCTGCTAATGAAGGGCAGGTACAGTCGCGCGGGTCGTCGAGGGCGTCGGTGAGGAAGAGAAAAAGCGGAGGGCGTGGAGGTTGATGTGAAGGGGCAGCTGTCGCCAAGGCAATCATTTTAGGAAATCCCACGTGCCTCGGGCGCGTGGCGCCGCTCCGCTTGCCTTTACGGCAAACAATCCCCGCCTCCGACTCCTCGTGTCGGTGGGGCCGCATCCTCCAAGTCAGACAGAACATTCTGCCATGCTTTCACTCCCTCATGTCTCAAGTAGATTTATTGGGGACATCGCTCTGCGACCGCTTCACAACCAACCCAGCAATTTTTATAATCACTATTTTTTCGCAGGCGACCAACGAGCTGATAGGGGAGGTTAGGCCGGCATGTCCTTGAATGTCTGATCATCAGAACACCTACTTCTTGCTCTTTCGGTCTATAGAAAAAGGATATTATTTTTTACAAATATCAGTGTGTTGTGCGGGTCTCCGGAATCCAGCATGCTGGCGGCTCACATAGGACGCCTAAAGTTGGTTCATTATAAATGGTGTTTTACGAGTGGATAGGAGGCCCGAAGAAAGGGGGTGTCATATACTACACCTGCCATTTTTGGGCAGCTACTCATTGATCGTGCCACCGGGCCGAGTCGTAGCGCTGGACACCTCACCGTGAACAATCATCAAGCCATGTCGTCCTTCAGACGATGTTTAGCTACCTCCTCGGTGCTCAGGCATGAAAATCCGTTGGTGAGCAAAAAGTAGAGCCTGTCCACTGTACGTTCATGCCCATTTGTCTCATCTCGCACCGTTTTCAACTTGAAGGGTCTGCCCAAGCGCCCTGGTCCGGCCCCGCAGATGCCTCGAAGAGGCGGGCCGATACAAAAGAGGCCTCTGCCTCACGTCAAAAAGGTCCTTGCTGTCGCGAGCGGCAAAGGCGGTGTCGGCAAGAGCACCGTAGCTGGCATGTCTCGTCACAACGTGCCGTGCTGTCCGACGAACTGATAAGTGCAACAGTGAACCTGGCATTTTCTCTTGCAATGCGCAAGGACCCAGAAACGGGACTGCGGCCTCGGGTTGGAGTGCTCGACCTGGACATATTCGGTCCCTCAATACCCAAACTTCTGGGGCTAGAGTCCTCCGATGAGCCCCATCTCACCTCCGGTGCGTGAGGACATCCTACCCAGGAATTATTCAATGGCTCAGTGAGTCACAGAGGGGGCCATTGTCCCCCTACGAAACCACGGACTTCCCTGCATGTCCATGGGCTTCCTCCTCCCACGGACTGCCGGCTCGGACTCGAGTGCGGACACACCGGTGGTCTGGCGCGGGCTCATGGTACAGAAAGCCGTACAGCAGCTGCTATTCGATGTCGACTGGCGGGGCCAGGAAGGCGATACTGGCCTGGACATCCTAGTCATTGACATGCCGCCTGGCACTGGCGACGTTCCCCTCACACTTGGGCAGCTGGTCAATGTCGACGGTCAGTGCCAGTCGCGTCGAGCTGTATCGTGAGATCGAGCACACTGACGGAGAGATGCAGGCGCCGTTATAGTGTCCACGCCACAGGACGTGGCCCTGACCGACGTCCGCAAAGGCGTAGCGATGTTCCGCAAAATCTCCGTGCCTGTGCGTGCTCGACATCGTTCCATCGCATGGACCTGCACTAACGTCGCCTGGTGCGTCGCTAGATTGCCGGGATCCTGCTGAACCAGTCGCACTTCATTTGCCCGTCGTGCGCCAGCCCACATCACCTGTTCGGTTCGCCCGCGTCGTTCCGGGAGACGGCGGCCCGTATGGACGTCAACGTCCTTGGCGAGCTGCCGCTCGTGCCGGGCGTGAGCGAGGGAGGGGACAGGGGCGTGCCATACGCTCTGATCAAGACGGCGGATTCAGCGCAGGGTGGAGGAGGTAAGGAGTGGAATGAGGCAATGGAAGGTGCTGCGGCGAGGGTGTCGCGGTTCCTGGGGCTGTGAGTACTTGTGATGCGCGGAATACAGTACGCTATATCGGGTTGCGCGTCGCCGTCACCATTGAGCCGCATATCACATATGGAGGTTGGGATCTGTGGTTATCACTGTTCCGCTGCGGATTTGTCGGCGACATCAGCTGCAGTATGTGTTTTGATGTCATTAATCGCATTTTCTCCATGTATTCCTTGGTGGCTAGTGACTTGCTCGATGTTTTCATATTGAGCGAAAACACGATCAGTCATCCCAGGATCAATCCAGAACCATTTGGTACACAACAATATCTGGATAGTAATAAAGTATACTCATTCGTATGCCCTAGATCTGTGCAGGCAGACAGCAGCACAATGGTGTAGACCGTCGCGTGGACCCTATGAAGTATGCAAAAAAGCAGGATGTAATGCATAGATATAGAGAAGACGACGGCGTCGTGAAGCGATACATCATACTTGTACAACAATCTTCTTGATCAAGCCCGCGCCCAGCCTCTCAATTTCACTGAATATAGACACTTCATTCAGCACAACTAATGATTTGTCTTTCTCTTTTGGTTTTTCGGTGTCCTAGAGTCATCATTCATAAGACAAAAAATAGTACTTGATTGTCAAGGACTCACCTTGAGCTGGGGAGTACTAGAAAATCCACCGAGTACTCTGAACGGACGGGGATTCTTGAGACTCGGGTCCCACACCGCACCGAATCGATTGCCGCCGAATGGGTCACGAAATATCTGGAACGTGTCCTTGTATATGCGCTATGAGGGCAAAGTTCCGTCAAGGCTGCTGGCACACAAGCAAGGATGGATGCATCATACCTTGAGATCATCGAACAACATCTCCGCAGGGTCAAACCCTACGGATAGCCCTTGTTCTGTTTCCCGTAAGGGCAGGTTGACGTATTTTCCCCTTTTCGCCCAGACTGCCGGATCTGCAGCGATGTTCTGGTAGTATCTGGGCAGGGAGACCGGGTCTAGCTCGATAATGAAGTCGTAATGCTCCGTAGGGTGAGCGAACAATGTCTGCAAGGCACGTCGTGTTTCAGCAATGACGAAAGATCAGTGAGGCTGCGATCGCACCATTACATCCAGCTTCTCACTCTCCACACCTTGCAGGCAGTCCCACGTCGCCTTTGCGATCGCCCTGACCCTCCGTGCAACGAGTGCGTCTGGGCCCTTCGCCGTCCATACATGTCCTTCGCGGTCTACCTCTGTCGGAAATGCCCACACGCCCGCCTTCTCACTGGAGACCATGGGGACGGACGACTCGCCCGCACCCTCCGTGTCGCCGTACAGTGGCACAGAAAGTTCCGTCGTCCAGTCCCAGTCCCTCAGCAGCACGACAACCTGCGCGAAGCCGCGCTCCTTCGATCCTGGCACCCCACCGCCCACCGCCCCGCCGAGGAAGATGCGTGCGCAAAGCAGCTCCACCACTTCCTCGCTAATGTGCCCACGCAGGAGCCAGTGTGCCGCGAGCCAGCGTTTCGCGAGGCGCACCGTCCCCGCGAATGCCGAGAAACGGTGGCAGAGTGCTGCGACTGCGCGATGATGTCGCGGCGCGTGCACGAACCGCCGCCTATATACTGCCAGTGCATCCAGCGCAGCCTGTCGCTCCTGCGCATTGACAATCGGCCTGAGGTGCTTGGGCACATGAGGCGTCTGCCCGATCGCCTGCTCGAGCAGTGTCGCCTCGCGATCGTGCCAGATGTGCGCGGAGAATGCCCACCCGTCCGCTGTGAGCAGCTCGAGGCGAGCCGCATCCTGGATCTCGGTGCCCGAGCTATCGCCCACTACTACTGCGGCCCTGAGTCCCTTCTGGGAGGCCATGAGGGCACTGGCGAGGCGCTCGAAGAAGGCGAGCTTGATCTTCTGCACGGCACGCAGGTCATCCGGCCATCGACCAGACTTTTCGAACTCGAGGACGAGATCCATAGGGGCAACATAGCGTGCACCGGAGGGCATAGAAGCGAGCGTAGTGGTCGGAAGCGCGACGGGGCTAAAGACACTCGTATATCGCAGAGCTTCAGTGATAGGGCTGACGTTGAGGACTGCGAGTGGTAGCTCCTCGTCGAGGCTCTTGATCGCGCGCACGAGGCCATCGAACGCTGCCAGTGCAGCTTTGGCACCTGTCGCAGCGTTCCCTGTACGATATAGGGCGGCGATGGGCTCGGGCACCCGCAGCAGGGCGTCGAACTGGACATGCCATGTCCACACTGCGGCATCCGACACACCGCAGTGACGCGCAAGGACATGGCGCACGATTTGAGTGGGGATCTGCGCACGTTCTTCCACGCTGCTAACGTCCCAGACGACACTCTCGGTGATGCGTCCGTCCTTAAATCGTCGCAACTCCGCCTTGTCGCCCCAGAAGTCGCGGAACGCCTCCGTAGCGGCGCTCTCCTGTTCAGCGGCAGGGGGGCCATGATCGACCAACCGGAAGGCGTGTTCAGTATCGAGGATTAACCCGATGTATACGGTTGAGGTATTTGATGGTAATGCCTGGGTCACGGGACGGAGGATGGAGGACGGATGAAGCAGTGCTATGGCCTTCGTGCGATCGCCGAGACCCTGACGTAGTAGCGAGATGATGGACGCGAGCAAAGCGTTATAAGCTGATCCGTGTTCGACGACAGCCTGTGAAGATGTATTGCGGAGTTTCGCGGTAGACAAATCTACACTAAAAACGGGATGGATAAACTTGATTTAGTGTATATGTTTAAGAGGATGTTATTGGAAGTACCGTGCGATGATATCGAAACGCGTCGAAGTGTCACGTTGTTCCTTCAAGAAGACAGCCGGGAAGGGATCGTTTGAGATGGAAGACTGATCCAGCAACTCCAGCGTCGACTGCGCGTCATGCTTGAGCTGCAGAAGCCATGTGAGAAGGCAACCTACGTATGCTGGTAACATGAAAGGCCTACCATTTCGAGCGAGCCGAGTGGTACACCAGCAAGTAGATTTACAAGGGAGCTTGAGTCCACAAGCACAGCCTCGTGCGTGTTATAGTCTTGTGGCGTGAACTGGGTCCCAAAAGCCATTAGCGTATACATGTTCGAGAATGTTGAGAGCAACGAACGCGGTGTCCATCCTTTGTCTTCAGAAACACATGTTCCTGGCTGAAATCATGCCTCGCTGGAACAAATAGTCAGTCCTCCATTGACTACGCACGGCAGTCAAAGACACCGACCGAGGAAATCCAGCGCAGCCTTGAACAGCTGATACGAGCTCAAACTCTTCCCCAGCGGCCTTCTCTTCGCACTTGCCTTTCCTATTGAAGGAGCAAGCGGCTCCTCGCCGTGCACCAGCAACTCGAGTACGCCGGCCCACCACAGCCCACGGTCCTCAAAGCCATGCACGCACAGTCGCTCGCCTGGGCCGTACCCGCGCTGATTTGCCCATACACGGAGAAGGGCAAGCGCATCGCGGAATGCGGGAACTTCTTCTGTGAGGGTGTGTATGGAGAGGAAATGCCGCTTGGGTGTGGTGCTGAGCAGGATGGACGTATTGTAGAGAGGAGAGGCAGGGGCAGGGGCATCGTCTGAGGAAGATGCGGAGCGTATGTTGGAGCGCACAGGCGAGAGCCGTTGCAAAGGAATAGGGGAATCTGTCGGAAGCATGGGGATGATGCGCACATGTGCGTTGAGCTTCGTGAAATCGGTTGCACTTTCGTCTGTGATATCTGCGCGTTCAGACGGGAAGACTGCACACAAGTGGCAACGTACTTGCCTTTTCTGGGTTGTAAGACGAGAATTGTCAAGCGAGGGTCCCCCGATGCTGATTGGTAGGAAACATCGACGTTTAAGCCACTTTTCTTGTGACGAATGGACGCGGCGATCACAGCTAGGAAATACGCGCGTTTATGAAAAAAGCGACCATGGAGATAATCCTTTTCCTGGAACAAAGTCTGCATGGCAAGGTTAGGACTGGATACACCTTGAAAAACTGGCTATATGCGCACTGCAGGCATGGTGACAGCAACGTCAACGCCATATTTGAGCTGGTCCTTCGCCTTCACGCTTGTTTTGAGTGCCCAACTTCCTCCCAAGAAAATCTCGTCGGGTTTCTCGAACGCAACCTTCCAATTTGAGTCCTCAGTTGGGAGGGGTTGGGCGTATGGTACGGCTACACTCTTGGATTGCAAGGCACGCGAGGCGGCAAGAGGATGTTGTGGTGTAATGGACGGAAGAGCATTGAGGTGAGCGTGAAGAGACAGAAGGAAGCGGTCCAGGGTTGCTGAACGGGTGTACTTTGGACGGACATTTGGGAGGAGGGCATCTATCTGGACACAGGATTAGAGGCTCGGAGTGCATGCATTCGACAATAATGTCTGGCGCTGACCTGAAGCTTGAAAGACGTTGACCTGTACAAGTCGGTCGCGTCCTTGATGTTCCTTAGCTCTTCTCCGCCGGGTGGCTTCCTGAACTGCGCTCCGGAGTGACTTGGTGCACCATCTGCCTCTGCTTCCTCTTCGCCGTCTGCACCATCGCTTGAGGTATCTGAGACCTCGCTATCCGAGGGGAATGTACGGTTAGTGGCGGGAGGATCGTCGACCTCATCCGACGTGCTGAATTTGCGATTCGCGTCCGCGAGAGAGATGTCCTGGCTAAGATGTCGTCGCTGGGAAGACAATGAGTGCCTGTGAGCAGAAGAGCTGGATGATGGCACCTTTTCTGAGCGATGGTTGGGTGCGGCGGTGCGCTTTCTCTTGAGGTCGAGTGCCATAGCGCGGATGGGGCTGCTGAAAATTAAAATGCTGCAGCGCCTAGTGGTGGCGGACGGACCGATATGTCCGGGCGTGCCTTCGATCGAGATCGTAAGCAGTTTTACTTTGCTCGGGCCGGCCGGCGATGGGCCGAAGACGGCAGACCGCAGCCCCGATGGGATCTGCACCGCGTTGATTCTTCGAGGTCTGCAGCGCGTACCTGGCAAAGATTCGGTGCATCTTCGAGATTATATGCCGTGCATTGCTGCAGGACGCGTCGGATGGTATACATACTCGTCTGGATCGTGGGCGCGAGCCGCGCAACGCAAGCAGCGCGGGTCGTCGTGTGATGGACGTTGCTCGCTGCATGGAGTCGATCATTTGCACCCGCACTGACGCTGCTACCGCTCGGCATGATTGTCCTTTGCAGCCCACATTCGTGCCTGCTTTCACCACGACATCTCTTATAGCGCAATTCCATTTCATCCGGCGTCCATTGCATCGGCCATCTCGGGCCCCACTTGTTATATCCCCCTTGCCTCTCGCGTTGACTTGGACGACCATCGATCATTTCCCCGCCCCCCTTACTTGTTCCCCTGTCTGAGCATGGCCTTCTCAGGTCAGCCTGTCTGACCTCCTCACACTCTCCGAACCGTCGCTCACGCAGTTTATCAGACCTGGCAACGCACCGGGATGATCCAAAGGCCCAGTACGGGTACATTCCCACCGAATGGATAGCGATACTGTTCATTGTTCTCTTCTCTATCACGACCCGTGCGCGCTTCCCTTCTCGCACTGGTGCTTCCGCTCATGCATCTTCAGTCCTTCATGTAGGCCAAGCGATCCGGTCCCGCATATATTGGCTGCTCGCGACATCATGCATCGCAGGCCTCCTCGAGATTATAGGCTGGGCTGGTCGCCTCTGGTCGTCAAAGAACCCATATAATCTCTCTCCTTACATTATGCAGTATGTCCCTCTCTCGCCCGTGCACGATGACACCCCTAACAGACCTCCGTACGGA
Organism: Amylocystis lapponica; assembly: GCA_022376435.1. Taxonomy (NCBI): domain Eukaryota; kingdom Fungi; phylum Basidiomycota; class Agaricomycetes; order Polyporales; family Postiaceae; genus Amylocystis; species Amylocystis lapponica. Next base: position 284,160 of record JABYQE010000013.1, read on the forward strand.
CATCGTTAGGACGACCATGACCATCATTGCGCCCACATTCTTGGTCGCCACTAATTTTGCGGTGCTTGGTCAGATAATCCGCAGGCTGGGGCAGGGGTACAGCAGGCTGAGCGCAATGTGGTGTAGGTTCGCCGACTTCCACGTGTTTCCGACAGGCTGACGCGTGCCGGCTCCTAGACACAATCGTGTTCATCAGCTGTGTCAGTGCAGCAGCGCACGCTGAACCCAGTCCTCGCTAAACAAATCTACAGGACATCATCGCACTCTTGATCCAGGCAATAGGAGGCGGCAACGCGTCCGCTGCGACGAAGACCAACAAGAGCCCAAAACCAGTATGACATGCACTGCATTCTCGTCGCATTGCGCTCACATATATTGCGTCGCGCAGGGCGGCAACATTGTGCTTGGCGGCATTTGCTTCCAGCTCGGTGCGCCGTTTCCGCGCCTCGCCTCCCCTGGTGCACGCACTGACCATACGCAGCGGCCATCACATGCTACATGATCCTCGCCGCGGAGTTCGTCGTGCGCTTCATCCGAGACCGCCCCGTCCGCAAGAATGCTGCAGAGGGACACGGACGGCAGTCTGATCTTGACAGGAACATGAAGTTCATGCTCGCCGCGCTTGCCGCCAGCAGCATCTTCATCTACATCCGGTCAATATACAGGACAATTGTGCGTATATTGGCAGTGCGAGACCGGTCTCTGCGGCTGACGCGTGGTTGGGACTTAAGGAACTGTCCGACGGGTGGACAGGCAAGATCCCGCGTACGCAGGTGTGGTTCGGTACGTCACGTCGCTGCGCACACATGTTGTGGTTTTGATGATGGATGGTTCGCAGACGTGTTCGACGGCGCGATGATCTTGCTCGCGATGTTCACGATGAACTTCCTCCATCCCGGTCGGCTACTTGGGTCTGGAGACACATGGCTCACTTTGAAGAACAAGAGCGAGGATGATGTTGAGAGCATCGACGGCAAGAGCCAAACCGAGGCGAAGATGGTTCCGGCGTAGGCGCCTTGACTGTTCATTGACTTGTCGTTCTCGCATGGACACTGGACAGCGTGCGATGCAATTTAGAGTCTTTTCTGTTTTCAGAACGTGTGACGTTTGGATGTCAGATTCCACGAGGCATACTTACCTTGGTCAGATTATGCCTCCCATATCGCATATGGTCAGCGGTCAGCACTCAGCATGGCTCAGGACCGGTGTGAAAGCTACTATAGTCTCCCGTAGACAACCTGGCAGGCCGAAGCCCTCGGTGTGTGCTGGTACGTAAGTGAGATAGGATCGATCTCGATCGCCCCCTGTTCGGAATAAGGTCGGTGCAATGCGTCCGTTCAGGTCGGGCATCCTCGGATGCCTACGGGCCCTCCGCCGCAGAAAGTACTAGTAAGTACTTGGGGGCATGTTGTGCGTGCGGACAGGCCTGTAGTACTTCCCAGAATCCCCAGAGAGGCGCCTGCATATCTGTCTCGCTTACAAGTATTACTTATCCTGCTTCCGACGACATATCATGTCTGCCACCGGTCGCTTTGTGTTTTCTATGACATGTCCCCGAACGCCCACCGGCGTTCACCCCGTATCATCCGCACTATATCATGTCCTACCACCCAACCTCTGTTCCATTAATTACCGCCCTCTGTTTCCCCCTTGTGCATCATGCCCGCCCAATGTCAGTCCTCTTCAATTCTGCAATCTCCTCCTCCGTTGCTGACACATCTATCCAGCCCTGGCAACATCTCAGCATAAGTCGGGCTACGGGTACATTCCAACAGAGTGGATTTGCATCCTCTTTATCGTCCTCTTCTCCGTCAGTTCTAGTACGTGTTATTCCCCTCGTCTCGCTCACTCTGCCTCATCTCATTCGCGTAGTTCTCCATGCAGGCCAAGCGGTCAAGTGGCGCATCTGGTGGCTGCTCGCCACCCCCTGTGTCGCGGGCATCCTCGAGATCATCGGTTGGGCCGGCCGTCTGTGGTCCCACATGAACCCGGGAAATATCAACCCTTACATCATGCAGTATGCATTATCTTGTGTTCGCATGAGCATCTGACTCATTCCTTACTATCCGCTACCGTTTTTAGGATGACTGCCACGATCATCGCACCGACGTTCTTGATTGCCGCCAATTTCGTCACACTTGGACAAATCATCCGCCGCATCGGACAGCAATACAGCAGACTCAGCGCAATGTGGTGTCAGTTTTTCCCGTCCGTCTATAGGCAGGCATCGCTGACCCGTTTCCACCGCCAGATACGATCGTCTTCACCAGCTGTGTGAGCCAGCTGTATTTTTCGCCTCACACTGTCGCTCATGCCATCTGCAGGATGTCATCGCGCTTATTATCCAGGCGATCGGAGGCGCTACCGCTGCCACCGCCGTGCAGAATAACAACAACCCAACAAATGTACGGCAGTCTCCCCCCAGCCCACACTTTAGTCCGCTAACTCGCTCCTCGCGTACAGGGCGGCAACATTATGCTCGGCGGTATCTCTTTCCAAATGGGTGCGTGCGACGCACTCCATCCGACTCGCAGCGCACACTGACCGAACGTGCCGGTCGGTCGATCCAGCCGCGATCACGCTATACATGCTCCTCGCCGCCGAGTTCGTCCTGCGCTTCTTGTGGGACCGTCCGCTCCGCAACAGCGGCGAGACGCAGGAGAAGGCCAATGTCTTCGACCGCAAGATGAAGCTCATGCTCGCCGCGCTCACCGCTAGCAGCATCTTCATCTACATCCGATCGGTGTACCGGACAATAGTGCGTGTCCGTCGTCTGTGCCGTCGACGCGGCAGCTGATGTCGCATATGCATATAGGAACTTGCAAATGGCTGGACGGGCGTGATCATCACCACGCAGTGGTACTTCGGTGCGTCCCCCGTCCCGCGCGGCAGGGGCCGCTGGTCATTGATAATGGCTGGTTTGTAGATGTGTTCGATGGCGCGATGGTCGTACTTGCGATGTACACGCTGAACTTCCTGCACCCTGGTATGCTCCTGGGGCCGGCGAAGTCGTGGCTCAGCATCGGCCGTAAAAGCACACAGACAGATGACAAGAGGGCGTCGTCTGACTCCGCGTAGGCCCTTGCGACCTGCAAGTAGACTTTCCGCGGATTTATTTGGTAGGCCGTGCATCGACTCGCGGCGCACCCGCATTTTTTGGTTCATCTTAGATGGAATGGACATCTTAGCTGCTTTTCAGTATTCCACTGCTCATCCGCTCGTTCCACTACTCGCACCGTTCGTACGGTCACTTCCTGTATAATATGAGATATACATAATGGTAGAGATCCACAGACGCCGTGCGGTAGTCCTACGACGAATGACAGCATGTTCTACTTCAGTTCACGATCGCATACCGGATATTCCATACTCGCACGAGCACGGTCCGTGGCTGATATACAAAAGAGGAGCGGCATGCAAAAACGGACACTAAGTCAGACAAGAACACCGCAGATCCACCACGGATCCGTGCACGGCACCAAGAGTGAACACTTCAGTCTTCAATGACGATCACATCGCCCCCCGTCGCACGGCTGCCGCCCGCCCTCGGCGCACCCCTCCGTCGCCGCGCCGGACGCACGGGCGATGCGTCCTCTATGACCACCTCGTCCTCCGCGCCCCGTTTGCGCTTCGTGGCCGCACGCGTCCGCGGCGTCCGGCGCACGCGCGGGGAGCCCTCCCCGTCCGAGTCGTCGATCGTGATCACGTCGCCCCCCGCGCTCCCGCGCCGAGGATGGGCACCTGTGCTGGAGCCGGCGGCGGGGGGCACGGAGATGTCCGCGGCCCTGCTCTTGCCCTTCGCCTTGGCAGGGGCTGCGGGCGCGCGCGGGAGCGCGTAGATCTCGGTCCAGTTGCGCGCGGTGCGGTCGTGCTGCGCGCGGTTGCGCACGTATTCGGTGGCGATGGAGGGGACTGGGGAGAGGTTAGCGCGTGTGGGGCTGCGTGGGGCGTGGGGGCGTACCTAGTGGATCTTCTGCGGATGCGAGTTAGGGCGTGAGGACAAGCGGCACGACGTGAGCATGGTTTAGGGACGCACTGGGGTTGGGGTCCGTGAGCAGAGAGGAGAGGGAGAGGATGACCTTGAAGAGCGAGAGCGCGGGCGACCAGTTGTGCTTGAGGATGTCAATGCAGATGTTGCCGTGGTCGTTGATATTCATGTGGTAAATCCTGGGCGCACGTCAGATCCCGCGATTCAACCGTACTGACGTCCCTGAGTTGGCATCGACATACCGGGTGCGAAACGTCACCTTCGGTGCGGAGAACCTGCGGGGTCGCGCGCGGATGTAGGTAAGTGGATATGACGTGAGGGCGGTGTGCCACGCACGGGTAGTCGTGGGCGAGCTCAATGGAAACATGAAACAAGCCATTCTCGTAACAGCTGCCCTCGGGGCCGGGAATGGTTGCGGACCAGGCGAAGAGGTTGTCGTCGGACGGCGCGAGTGCGATGGCGCCTAGGTCTTCCTTCTTGAGATCGGCTATTTCGCGGTGGATGCGCTTGAGGGTGGTCTAGCAGAGAGTAAGTGCAACATGAGACTGGAGGAGTCGGATGGCTCACTGCGGTAGAGAGTGAAGGCGGCATGGTGGGCGAGAAAGAGAAGGTCGAGGCCGTGGCCGGAGGCGCGCGGGTGGCAGTTATATTCCAAAACTTCCATATATGGACATAACTCGGCGCGCTGTCTATTGCGGCTGACTCGCCCAGGCGCGACTCATTAACGCCTCTTGCTCTCGTACCACGACATACACACCCAACATGATCCCCCGAATATCTGCGCTAGTCTGAACCCATGTTTGGAGAATCCGAATCAGAGAGCCCCCGCGTCCCCAGTCCCTGGGACCCCTTCCTCCCCTCTCCGACCCAGTCTTCCCCCCGGAAAGGCATCCCCAGCCTGGTCCCCGAGGCAGAGGAGGTGCGCATTCCTGCACACTTCGTGTCATACGTGCCATTTCACAGCGCATCAGGGAAACGTCGAGTACAAGCTGAAGCTAACCCACATCTCCCCCGCGCGCTTTGCCCGCCTGGTCACACAGCTCAAATGGCGCCTCTTGGAGGGTGGAGGCCAGGCGTACTACGAGCTCGGCGTGGCCGATTCCGGCGCTCTTATTGGGCTCTCGCGCACCGACCTCGAGCACTCCCTCGAGACACTGGAGATGATGGCCGGCGAGATTGGCGCGTCAGTCATTGTCGTGAAGGAGATCGAGGTGCCACCCATCATGTTCGAGCTCGCGGGCGAAGCGAGCAAGTACCTCGACCCGCATACAGGGGCGTGGACGAAGAAGATGACGTCCAAGAGGCGGATTGCCGTGAGCATCAGCGGCGAGGACGATTCGACCACCACTACGACGGAGACGGAGACGGATCTGACCGACTTCGACGACACGTCATCGTCCGTTTCCTACACGAATACTCCCGAGGATCCGGTCCTTGCTGAAGCTTTTTCCCACCGACTCTTGCAGTCGCATCCTAACCGGCCTACTACGCAGTCGTCCCCATACATTTCTCCGCTCGATGACGACTTGGCGCTGTTCTCCATGGAACCTGAGCCGCCACACCGTATCGACGAAGTCGAAGAGATTGTGCTGGACACTGGTACATCTCCGTTCTTAGTTGACCTGGAGATCGCATCGGTCTACAAACCTCGACCGACCCGCAGACGTGTGTATTCCTCTGCAGGCACGACCTCCACAGCACCTCTCGCGCATGACAAGCACCATAAGAGCACGGAGAAAGCCAAGAAGCCCCAGCCATGGCATACTGCCACGACAGGGCACGGCGATGAGGTGCCCAACAGACAGGAGACGAAGGCTGCTCAGCGTAGGCTAGCACGCGACCGCCGGAGAGAAGAGAAGGCGAGGATGCTGCTTGCTTTAGGAGATGGGGCCTGTCCGGATGAGCTTGCTGTCGCAATCGACAATTCGATTGACGTCGAACCCGCTGCGCCTCCTGAGGCGGCCATCTCGCATCGTACCACCGTGGATGATATGCCACAGACGGAAGCGTTAGTCTCCGGACTGGATGCGCTGCATGTAACAGTAGAAGTGTCGACAAGTCCGGACGCCGTTCAAGTGGATCCAGAGCTTCCGCCTCCCCTGACCGGGCAGGGGCAGGGAAGTGCGATGGGAGAGCAGCGGGAGCCACGCCTGATAGTCGAGGCGTTGGTGGTGCGGAAGATGTCAATTGAGGAGGCGTTCTTGGATTTCGGGGGCTTCTCGTTGGTGTGAGGGCACCCGTATGTATTATCTCGTGCACCGGGTCTTTGTGATTAACCGTGCTATAAATTGTGGCGGTTGTCTCCTGTAAGGAGGCGAAGATGGCGACATGTACATCTGATCATTTGTGCCAGCCTGCGACAAATATGTAGGATTGATGATTGATGAAACTTGCCTGACGTATGCGTAGTCGACATGAGAATGAGGCTCCGCCACATCCAGACAACGGAGGCCGGTGACATTATTCATCTTTGAACCAATACTTCATCCAGTTGAACGGAATTCACAGCGAGAGCGGATGCCGATGAGTGCAAGCCTGATTCGAAGAGCAGCCCAGAAGCAGGAACCGCTGATGGCGCCGAAGTTGAATCAAAACACCAGGGCAAGATGGTGGCGGTCTGCGATGGTTGTGTTGCGCGTTCCGAGGAGGAGGCAGAAGCAAAATGAAAGAAGAGTGCGGCGTCCGTCGTCGTCTCCGGGCGCTTGTTCGACTCCGAATTTCATAGAGAAAAGCACGTGCCAGGGCTGGGAACAGGCGCCCGGACTCGGACCTGGCAAGTCTCTGCGTCCGTGGCTCAGCCTATCTCTCCCGACCGAGTCCCGACTTTGTTTCTCTGCCGCGACGACCTCTCCCCGACGACCCTGCCTGCACACGACCACACGCTATCCCCCTGCTTTTTATCCTGTGTTTATTCCCCCACACCGCTGTTCATATCACTGCCTGCGATACCCTCCCGAGCTCCGGACGGCCATACTCAACCTCCGCATATCCCTATCTCTCCTCCTCAGACGTCTCAGCCGTTCAAGTGACCACGAACCCTCAGAAACCGCTCATCTTGTATAATCCGCTATTCCGTGATATGCCATGTCTGCACCGGTAGAGGAGGAGCAACGCGACTCCGCCTCCTCATTAATTGCCGATGAGTTTGCGGACGAGAAGTCAATAGGCAAGTCCTGCCCTTCCTATATCTTGTCCCACTTACACATGTCGACTCCAGCGACCAACTCACAATATGTCTCGGAGCACTCTGTATCCTCCCGTGTATCTACCCCCCTCCCAGACTATTTTGACCCAAACTACGACACCGATGCGACGTGGCTCGGTGCGTGGCGTTCGAATCCCTCTCATGGCTGTCACTAAAACAGCGCAATGTAGAAGACGACTCACCATACCCAGAGGTACGCTCCGCCGTTGCGAACTTCGATGACCCGACCATGCCTGTCACCACAATTCGATCTTGGACCCTGGGGATTTGTTGGGCCATCCTCCTACCAGGCATCAATCAATTCTACTACTTCCGATACCCGTCATTACAGGTCGGAGGGGTGAGCCATTTTTGCGTTCTGACATGTTCGCTGTTCATCTCATAAACATGTCCGGTAGGTTGTTGCACAGTTACTTGCCTTCCCCGTCGGCCGCTTGTGGGCGCGCATACTCCCCAATGTAAAGATTTTCGGTGTATCCCTCAATCCCGGGCCGTTCACTATAAAAGAACACGTAGGTTCAGCACTGCTTTCGCATCACACATGATTTCAAATCTCCACAGGTCTTGGTCACAATCATGGCGGGAGTCGGCGCACAGTCCGCTTACGCCGTGAGCATGAGAATCCATCATACCCGCTTGATCTGACGTTACGTGAACTTGATTGTGTCAGACTGGGCTCATCGCCGTCCAACGCATTTGGTACCATCAAAACTTCCCTTTCATCTGTACGTCCTGCCTTTTGCGGATCCTGAGCCGCATATTCTCATCGTTGTGCCCAACAGACAAGTGGATGCTGGTGTTGTCTACACAGGTAATATTCCAGCCCCTGTGATTTTTTTGCCTTATCTTACCGTGGCACAGCTTATTGGATTCTCGTTCGGTGGCTTGGCCCGCAGATTGGTATGATGCGCGCAGTCTCCACGCTCGGTTATCACTGACGTCGCGCGATAAGCTCGTAGAACCTGCATCCATGAGTCAGTCTCGGATTGTTTTGCAATGACGAGGTGATTTTGACCGTAGGAATGCAGTCTGGCCAAATACACTGGTCACATGCGCCCTCTTCAATACGCTGCACTCGCAGAGTTACGCAGGGGTCGGTATGCATGATGGCATCAGCAGAGAGCGCTTTTTCACATACGCCTTTGTTTCGGCGGCGCTGTGGTGTAAGACAAATTGGGCCCTATGTGTTGTCGATTCTGTCCGCTGACTTTGCTTCAGATATCATTCCGGGTTACCTGTTTCAAGCCTTGAGGTAATGTCTCGTGCGGCGTGGTCCGGGCTTCATCCCTCATGTTGATGACCTTTTTTAATCTAGCATCTTTACATGGGTCAGTTGACAACCAGCTGTTCTCGAGCATGGTCTGGAACCTTATCACGGTTTGTAGGCATGCTGGATAGCGCCAGATAACTTGGTATGTTTCGTGAAAGTGTGTAGCTTCATCTGCTAATTCTGCTGTAGGTTATCAACCAACTGTTTGGGTGCGTGAGATGACGCCCTCAAAAATATGGTCATTAAGGTTCCTGTAGATATCACAGTGGTATGGGGTTTTCCATACTGTCGTTCGACTGGACACAAATAGCGTTCAATGGGAGCCCGCTTGCGTCACCTTGTAAGCCGAAACCGGCTACAGAATGCGGATGTTTTCCTAACATTTTTCCAGGGTGGGCCGAAGCGAATATCTTCGTCGGATTCATATTTTTCTATTGTAGGTTCGTCCAGTCATACGGATTACACTTACTAATGGCTTGTTGAAGGGTTCTTGGCACCCGTTCTATACGTACGTACTCTTTGCCTTGCTATTTCGCCTATATCTTATCTTGTCGCATTGCATAGTTCACAAACGTCTGGTATAGCCAATACATGCCGTAAGTGGAAATTCTGCATGTTCGTCGCGTTCAGTAGGTGATGGTATTGGGTAGCATCTCGTCACTTGGGGCATACGACAATCAAGGTAGAACGCATGATACGACGTGCACTCGTCATGAACTTACTGACCTTATTCCTAGGACGAGCATACAACGTGAGCAGGATCATCAGCTCCATGGCAACATTCGATGCCGAAGGGTACAAAAATTATAGCCCTTTGTACCTTTCGTAAGTTTCGGTATATTTGCACTGCATAAATTCTGACGGAACGGCTGGTTAGGATGACCTTCGCGCTGTCATATGGGCTGTCGTTTGCGTCTATTACCGCTCTCATCGTGCATTCGGTCCTCTACTTCGCGAAGCCGATTAGTATTCATCTACGCCGCGGTCTTGCAGAGCAGCCGGATATCCACGCACAGCTCATGTCGAAGTATCGGCAAGGTGCGTGTCCCCACAGACAGCCCAAGGTTTGCACCTAATATATTGTTACTGCTGTATTTCAGTACCCGAGTGGTGGTACGTAGCTTTACGTGTGCCCTCAGTACATATAAACTAATCAGATTCTCTTAGGTATGCATGCATCCTCGGTAAGCGGAATTTACGCAAGTCTCAGCGGCCAGCGGCCGAGCTAATTCATATATGAACGCAGCGGTCACTTTTTCATTCGCCTGCTTGTCTATCAAGCTGTGGCCTACGCAGATGACGATCTGGGCATTCGTCATCGCACTAGTGATTGCTTTGGTTCGTCTCGTCACTTTCACAGATCTCATTGACTTGACGCAAACTTCTCGCAGGTGTTTCTGGTTCCTATAGGTATATTTTTCGTGTAACATTGGTTTCATAACGTTGCTCACAGACCTTGTCCCAGGGATGATCCAAGCAGTTACCAATCAGCAAGTTGGATTGAAGTAAGTTCTATCTTGGTACTACGAGTTTGGTCGGTTGAGTTTGGCTTGTAGCGTGATCACGGAGCTCGTCATCGGGTACATGCTACCGGGGAAGCCCGTTGCAATGATGATGTATGTCAGATTTCTCGCCAGATTGTTCGGTGAACACTAACTGGGACTAGGTTTAAGGTAATGCATCCCCTATTCGAGTAAAATTGATCCTCAATTGACACTCGCTCAAGACGTGGGGTTATGTCACTATGTCCCAAGGTAGGCAATCGTTGGCTTTAGCTCGTGATCCATGCATTGAGCCCTCCCGAAGCCATGACATTTACGGCGGATTTCAAACTCGGCCATTACATGAAAATCCCGCCACGTCCGATGTTTTGGTGTCAAGTAAGCTTACAAAATGGTGTGACCCGCGAGTAAGACTGATTGTACTTGTACAATCAGGTCATCGCCACGGTTATTGCGGGATCTACACAGCTCGCAGTAGAATCCTGGTACGTTCCTACTTGACCTTGGATCTGTCCCTTCTCACTGTTTGGTTTAGGATGTTTTCCCATATCCCGTGAGCATAACGCTCCATAATATCTGCATAAAATTGATCCGCTTCTCAGGGAGTTATGCATGCCAGCTCAATTGGACATGTGAGCAAAGGAACATCTGCCTTACGAATTCTCTTTTGACGCCGTTGCATAGAGCCGGGTTTACTTGTGCAAATACTGAGGTTTGTCATTGTCAGTCTTCATCCGTTATCCCTCCCTTGACGTACTATCCCAAAGGTTTTCGCTACTGCCTCGGTCGTCGTACGTGATCACCTGCTGGCTTGCGCTCCGAGTCGTCTTACTTCATTTGTGCAGTGGGGAGTGATCGGACCAGCGCGACAGTTTTCGAAGGGCCAGTTGTATTAGTGAGCATGCTGCGCAATGCATATACATATAGCTCTAACTTGTTTCTCAGTCGTTCGTGCGATTTCAGATGCCGATGTTACTCTTTCTAATGCTACTCTAGCGCTACTTGTGTTTTTCTTGGTTGGTGCCGCATGTCCCCTCATCGTCTGGGGGATTTCGGCGAGATATCCCAATACATTCCTAAACTATGTCAAGTGAGTATCAATTATTTTGTCCCACGGACGACCACTGATAACGGGTTCGAATGCAGTTTCCCGTACGTGCCATGAGAGCTTTGGAGAACACGAACTAACAATGGTGCAGGTTAATGTTTACCGGCTTGTCACAGATACCACCCGCTACAGCCGTCAACTACATTCCATGGGCTATCATCGGGTTTTTATTCCAATACGTTATTCGTCGGAGATACTTTTCGTTTTGGGCCAAGTATAATTGTGCGTGCTTCCCTCTCCCTGTCATCCTACGCCGGCTCAACCGCCCATCACAGTTGTCCTATCTGCGGCCATCGACGGAGGAACCACTGTGTCGACTATCTTGGTGTACTTTTGGTATGTCCTTGCGACCGATCGTCATGACATTGAGCGGGAGCCGACACATCGTTGTAGCTTACAGTGGCCGAAGAACGGACGCATCGGAGAGAACACCATCCAGGCGTGGTGGGGGAACAGGGTGTTCAGGTCTACTGCAGACTGGAACGCGCGTCCTCTAAAGACCCTGAGAGAAGGGGAAGTGTTTGGGTCCGTCGTCTCACTTCCTTTCTCTGTATATGGGTACTGATGGAGATTTTCGTACGGTAGACCATCGACGTGGTAGATTTAATCGCTGTTGTATCATTAGAATGTTGTGCTGCTGTCTGTTTTGGTAAGACATTGCTTAGTCTGTACTTTACTCTGCTCGTCCTGTGCCTCGAGCCTTGATGTGACATTATCGCTGGTGCCTCAGGCATACTGCAGCCGTGAAAGCAGGAAATTTCGTCGAACAGGCCACGAATGTGATGGAAAAATCTGTCTGCGCAGCAGCACGGCCCCATCCAACACTAGGATTGTCAGATCAGTGGTTAGCCTTGATATCCGTCCGACTTCGCCCGTGCGAGATGCGGATACGCAGCAATATGTACATGGTTCCAGTTGGTCGGCTGTCCGGCGGCCGACTTGGCGACTCTCCATAAAGTTAGGCCCTGAGGACACATGGAGCTGCAATGTTGATAATTATACTCGTACAAGCACTCCCATGTACACTACCTGGCTCACTGCGACGAGGAAGAGGAATGTGATCCGCCTTGAACGCTGTGATGGGTTGTTCACGGGGGCAGCGGTTGCAGACGCGTCAGGTAAGACCATAGATCGCAGTGAGCGCAGCTGGGTGCAGCGAACGGTCAACCAGTCATCAGAAGCGGTGGAAGTATCATTGTGGTCCGTTAGTCAATGCATAAAGGGCATCACAAGTCGGTATGAATGCTTACCAGGAAGAATGCCGTCGCAAGGAAGGAGTAAGCAAAGACTAGCATGTACAGTGACCTGCCAAAGTCCAGGATAGCCGCCATCAATGTTAGGATGACTCTACAAAGTAACGATGTGAGAAACACCAAAGGCGTCAGTCTGAGACACGTACCCGACAAACTTGTAACCGTCATATGCCATCAAGTCTAGCACCTGATTTGAAATACCTCCCTGTAGGGTTAGGGTAAACAGTGAGGACTCGAGAACAAATTCGTAAGGAAGGCAGTGCTGACCTGAATATTCAAGAAATAGCAACCTAGCTTGACGAAAACGAAATCCAGCAAAACTACAGCAAGAGCCTTCGAAGCTGTAACACCGAGGATTTCGGGGTGAAAGCGGGACTGCAAGCCTGAATAAAGAGCTGCCAGCAGGATGTAGGTCACGAATGCCATCACTGAAGCGAGCGTACGAGTGAGATCGCGTTGAGGAAGATACCGAAATTGCTCACGAGGAATGTACAGATCGGGGGAGTTGATGTCGTCGCGGGGAGGCTGCCATTCCGACTGGCCGTTCTCCATCCTCCGCATACGACGGGACCAGGGCTTGTGTCTCCATGGAAAGAGCAAAAGACGCAGCTTTTTGATAACGTACGAATTCGAGACGTTGAAGTGGTGTTTGAGGACGCTGATCGGGATCAAGCCTCCGAGCTATAGAAGGCGCAGGTCAGCGAGCACGCGGAACAGGCGGGGGCGCGAGACGTGCGTTCTTCTGCATGTAGTCCTGGCCCGCGGCGACGGCACTCTGGCCGAGCTGCATGCCAAACTGCGCGGTTGTTTCGTTGAGACCCCACGCGGAGAAGTCGACTGGGGCATTCATGTGTGGTGGCTGGGGCTGGCGAGGGGGGGAGCCCATGGACTGGTACTGAGCTGCGGGCACGTAGGCGGACGAGAGATGGCCATTTCCGGGAGGTGGTGCGGGCTGCAGGAACGGTTGCTGGACGGGGGGTGAGCTGGTGTAGCGTTGGTAGCCCTGGGGTGAGATGGGGGTGGACGGTGGCTCGGGGATGTACGCTGGATGGGTGGGGACGGGGTGCTGGAGCGGCGGGGGACTTCTGCTGTTTGTAAAGTAGGACATGGACGTTGGGGACGACGAGGAGAGGGCGCTGGGGGACGGCGGGGACGGCGAGGACGAGTGGGACGTGGAGGCACGTGGCGTCAACAGGGCCAAACAGGAACGCGTGGATAAAAGAGGCAATGGGATACGCGCAGCTGCGGTGTGCATGCCAGCTGCGTCCAGCGTGCTCATGTCGTCCTACTCCGTCCAGGTCACCCGCACCCCCGCAATAAAAAATGCACCCCTCATCGGCCTCGCAGAGGGCAACGGCTACTTCAGCAACTACCACCTCGTCGGCCTCATCGTCGTCGTCCCCTGGTTCGTCAAACGCCTCCTGCCCCTCGTGAATCGTGGCGGCCTCAAGACCTATCTCTTCTTCGCCCTCGTCCTCGGTGTCCCCATTACCATTGCCTACTGGACAGTCATGAGCCTGTACGGTCCCCGCAAGAACCAGAAGGTCCAGCTTCCGGGCAAAAACCTCGAGGAGTACATCACCATCCACGACGAGGAATTGAAGGCAAAGTACCACGCAAAGGAGAAGATTCCCATGCAAATCTTCCACGACGCGTACTTTGACAACAAGATTGACTTCAACGGTCCGTAGCATCGCTTGACGCGACCTGGTGCCCCGTTGCTCACTCTTGCTCACTGCAGGCGACGTACTCGATATCTTGGAACAACGTCACGACTGGGCAAAGATGGTGTTCACCCCTGAGCTCTTCAAATACGTCTTTACCCAGTTCCTGCCCGAGGTCATCATGCACACGAAAAGCCAGGACGAGGAGCAGGTTCGTGGCCATTACGACCGTACGTGTTTTTCTACACCGTAACGTATATTCTGACGCTGACGAACTCAATAGGTGGTGACGACTTTTATGAATGGTACGCGACACGTGCAGTTCTGTGTGCCGTGCAAGCTAACCTACCTTCAGGTTCCTTGGCCCCCGTATGATTTACACGTCTGGTGTCGTTCGGTCTCTGGATACCGAGGAGTCACTCGAACAATTGCAGGACAACAAGTTGACCATCGTTTGCGAGAAGGTCTGTCAATGTGTTTTTTTTCGCTCGATATGTACTGAGTATTATTGTGGGACAGCTTAACCTTCAACCCACTGACCGCCTCCTTGATGTCGGTTGCGGATGGGGCACTCTGTCCGCCTTCGCCGCCAAGAACTACGGTTGCGAGGTTGTCGGTATCACACTTGGCAAGAACCAGACAAAGTTTGGCAACGAGCGCATCGCGGCCAATGTACGTTGCGTTATGACCGTTGGCTATCCAACTAAAATTCGTTGTAGGGCGTCGACCCATCGAAAGCAAAGATTCTGTGCATGGACTACCGCGACATTCCCGGCGGCAAGAGTGGCTACACGAAGATCGTTAGCTTGGAGATGGCTGAGGTATGTTCGTTTTTATATACCTCTGGCTGTTTAATTCAAGTGTACATCAACAGCACGTTGGTATCCGTCGTTATGGAGCGTTCCTGCGCCAGATGTATGATTTGTTGGACGACGATGGTATCTTCGTCCTTCAGGTTGCCGGCATCCGACCGACCTGGCAATACGAGGATCTCATCTGGTATGTGCAGAGCGTACTAAAACATAGTTATATGCATGCTGAGACATCGTTAGGGGTTTGTTCATGAACAAGTACATCTTCCCTGGGGCCGATGCGTCCTGTTCGCTCGGTTGGGTCATTAACCAGGTTGAGGCGGCTGGCTTCGAAGTCAAGAACATCGATGTCCTGGGTGTGCACTACAGTGCCACGCTCTGGCGGTGGTACAAGAACTGGGTGTCGAACAAGGACCGGGTCATCGAAGCATACGGCGAGCGGTGAGTGCAATCGGATCTGTATGATCTTAACACTGAGTGTGGACGCGACATTCTCGCAGGTGGTACCGTATCTGGGTCTTTTTCCTGGCGTATTCGACTATTACCTCTCGGTAGGGTGCACGTTTAGGATATATGAACGTGTCACTAACTTTATCAATAGGCAAGGAGGTGCCGCCGTCTTCCAGATCACTTTGCACAAGAACTTGAATGCCTACCCGCGGATTCTGGGCGTAACCAACCACGCCTCGATCCACGTCACGCCTGACCGCGAGATCACGTATGTCATTTTCGTGTCGTGCCCTGCGCTTGGCTCATGATGTTTTGTGTAGGCCTATTGTCTGAGTTGGGTCTTAGTTATTGTCAATACAGTCTAGTGCCTTCGACACAGGGGAGTGGGAAATGTGGCCATGAAAATTATAAATAGTTATCGCAGTACTTACGACCACCATTGATTTGGACAATCCATGGCATGTCTACCTCCCTATTTGCTTTGCGTTGGCTCTGGACAATGCTTGCTGTGCAGATGTTACGGAAAACGGGTGGTTCGTTACTGCTACAATGCAACTGACTGCTTCTCGCGATATATGACAATGGCCCAGCTGGAGCACTCCAGTGATAACTGATTTCCGGATAACCGTGACCAACTCAACAAGTCTCGGTGGTGGAGAAACAGTTCACACAATCGAAGAGAGAAAAATAGTTGGAACAGTTGCACGCACGCACGTACTTTCACACTTCCGGCAGTCGCGAGAAGTACTGAGAACCCGAAGCTTACCTGACGCACCAAATCACATATCGACGAATTCCAAGCAATGCGGCTTCCAGGAAGCACGGTGATCAGGCGGAAGAGGCCCAACCTATGGAGACGGAGCGATTAGCTAGCCAACTTTGAGTCGTGCAGTCTCCTCTGCACATGTCGTACACGGCGCCCTTGTTTCCATGCACATGAGAGACGGCGTTCCGGCATCGCCATGCTGGGCCTGGTCTGAGATGCAGGGCCGTGCATCTTCGAGCGGTGCCAAGGAGGTGAGAAGGCCGTGCGCAGCTAATGCCTTCCTCCCAATTGGCCACGCTCCACGGACTGTGCAGACTCGACGGCTGGTCAGTCACGGATCGAACTGCCGGTCGAGAGGTATAAAGAGTGCGCAAGACTCGCCGTAGAAACCCCAGTCCTCTACTACCTACCACTCCAACAACACTTGATCACCCTTACAACCAACCTTCACCTCTCCAACTAGCAATGGCTGTGCGTGTTTTTCTCGCCCTAGCACACGATGCGCATTAACTGACACCGGTTGCGGCGCAGGACCCCAACGTCAAGTGTGCGAACGTCGAGTCCGGCGGCGTCGGCGCCTGCTCCTGGCCCGCCTGCGGCTGTGCCGAGGGCCCCAAGACGAAGTAATTCTGCACGGTACGCAGACAGCTCCGCATACAAGGTGGAATCTTCATGCTGACGGAGGATGCAGGTCAACTGTACATATGTCGGAATGCTTGGAAGGTGCTCGAGGTCTACAGCGCGTGTAGAGACGGCGAAGTGTACATATATGCGACGGAATGTTTGATATGTTGGGATGTTCTGCTATTCGTGTGAGAGTGTCTGAGATCAGCGGTTCGAGTCTCTGCGGGACGACGTACCGTCGTAGTATGAAGACCAACGATTAGCCAACCTCGAAGCTGAATTTCACGTGCGTCATCTTTGGTTTGTGGGCAACTGAAACGAACATCATGGGAGACAATGATACTGTTGCTTGAAAATGAGAAGCGCAAGATTAACGGTTCAGAACGTCATAATAATTCGGTGCCCGACTCTCACTCTTTCAAAATTGTCTACCACGCCGTAGACTGAAGCATAAGATAGAGAACGCAAAGATGATTATGTGGAAGACCTGCAGCGGTGCTTCTACCCTATGCGCTTGCTGCGCAGAAGAGAAATAAGAGCAATGCGGATGAGAACGCAGACGCACGCAAATTTGTCGTCAAAGGATTGGGTTCGAGGATGGATAAAGCTCCATTTGAGGTGAGCTCTCCGCAAAATGCAAGGCGCATACAATACGCCGACCTTTTGCAGCCCGCGAGAGAGCAGGTCTCCGACCGCGATTGGCCCTGACAAGACGTCAGGCCTCGGGCGCTAGTCTCAGGTCTGGCAGTGAATTATGTCGGAAGCCGGCGACGAGGGCCACCACTCATGCAGCCAGCCGCCCTATTAGACGTTGTGAACTGCTTGCGTCAGTCGAGTACCGGTTTTGACTGAGTAATGCATTAGAGAAGTTGACGCCAACTTACCGTCGGTAAAGCAAAGGACAGAGGATATCCGGAGCCTGCGCAGGTTCAAGAAATTATCTACGGCGCCTTCTGGAGACTAAAGACAGCAGGCCATGAGCATCTTCCAACAGGTATTGCAAGCATGAATCACTGGCAATCGGATATTACCCGTGGGCAGCATCTGGGTGGTGTAGTACGATGCCAGGTTATTCACGCTGCGACAAGAAGGTGAGAACAAACGGTAGCTCAGCTGACGAGATGATCTACTACCACCGTATTTGTTTTTTGTGGGAGGTGAATTCGAATTCGAGGGGAAACGACGCGAGGACGCGGCGCGATATCGACTCGGAGTCTCGGACTTGGTCACATGGGCGAGATTTCTGCAAGCCAGCACAGGCGCCGGCCGATGCTGCCGCACATCGAATGCTTCCACGAGTCAGCGCACTCGTACGTTCCCATTCCCATCTCACCATTCGCCCTCGGACTTCAAGCCCCATAGGAACGGGTCTTGCTTGGGCTTGGAGACGCTACGCTCAAGCTGCCCCACGCGAAAACGCTACGTCGCTCGATAATGCTCCCATCCTGCGCCATGTCAAGCGGAAAATGGAGGAGCGAAGGAAGCTGCAGTCCGAGGTATCTAGCATGAGCCCTCGACATATTAGCAGCTTACCATGTCTCTAACAGATATCCGACGACTTCTCCCTCGCCGAGGATGTTACCAAAGTGAGGCGAATCAAAGAGCTAGAGGCCCTCGAGGCCGCATGGAACGAGTGGTCCCACACTCGACAGGTTTGTGACCCGCCCTCGCATACCATTTTCTCCTCAGCCGCATCAACAGTAGTCGCTTCAAGAGACCTCCGCCCTCTTGAACGACCAAGACCCTGCGATGCGCGCGCTCGCGGTCGAGGAGCACGCCGCGCTCACGCAGACGCTCTCTGCACTCCTTGAAACCACGTTCCCCGCCCTGCTCGTTCCCCCCTCGCCCACCGCGCATCTTTCTGCACTTCTCGAACTGAAGACTGGTGTCGGCGGCTCCGAAGCATCGCTCTTCTGTGGTGATGTCATACGCATGTATCTGCGTATTGCGGCCCTGATGGGCTGGAAGGCCGCCGTGCTGGCCAACAATGCGACGGAGAATGGCGGTGTGAAGGACGCCATTGTCGAAGTGAAGGGTGAGGGCGTGTATGACCTACTTAGGTGGGAGAGCGGCGTGCATAGGGTGCAGCGGGTCCCAGCTACAGAGGCGAGCGGGAGGGTACATACGAGCACGGTTGCCGTAGTGGTGGGTGTGCGGTGGTATACGCGTGCATAAACATTGTTGAACGTGCATCGCAGGTTTTACCGCTCTCGGAAGAAGTGGATTCTGCACCAGAAAAAGATGACCTCCTCTCTATGGATGACGTGAAGATTGAGGTGATGCGCTCGCGTGGTGCTGGCGGTCAGGTATGCATCCTGTTATTTAGCTTGTTGTCTTGCCTAAAGTGCAGTCCTGTAGCATGTGAACAAAACCGAGTCCGCCGTGCGCTTGACGCACTTGCCGTCTGGCATCACGGTCTCTATGCAAGACGAGCGCAGTCAGCATCAGGTTCGTTTTTTCGTTATGTACGATGTTTTCTGCTAACTCTGCAGACCTGCAGAACCGGCGTCGGGCAATCCAAGTGCTGCGGGCGCGCCTGATGGATCGTAAGCTTAGCCAAGAAGTCGTCGACCGGAGGGCTGTCCGGCGAAATCTCGTGCGCAGTGCCGACAGGAGTGAGAAGATCAGGACGTACAACTTTGCCCAAGTGAGCATGCACAGGTTGATCTCCGTTGGGATACTGAGGCGACCGTTCGCCGTTGCAGGATCGGGTAACAGACCACCGGCTCGGCTTTTCGATCATGAATCTCGCGTCTGTAATGGAAGGGGAGGGACTGCACGATATACTGAAGGCCTTGGAGAGGAAGCACCATGATGAACTGCTGCAGGATGTATTGTCGGAGTGAGGAGACTTGATTTACTGGACAGCTCTATACATTCACTCTCAATGTCTTTGGTCGTAATCTGACTCTGGGAGCGGAGCGCACTGGATGATTGTCCTTCTAGTGCATGTTAGAGGTCGTCATGTGAAATGGAGAGGTTCCTGCTCACCTGAACTGGACGCGACGGCGATGAGCGTTTGCCACGCGACGAGGTCGTGTGGCCCACGTACAGCTTGAGCCTGAGACTCTTTCACTCTTGCGCCACCAAGCAAGCGACACCCTTTGCAGCACACATCGGTCCTTGGGCCTACGTTTGTTCTTCAGACTCAGCTTTCGGTCATCTCGTCGGTCCTGCAGCTGCAGTCGCCTTGGGCTCCGTTTTCAGTTAGCTATGGCCTCTGCTGCCGGTCTACTGTCCTGGTGGATGGATCATTTCGCCAACTTTGAACCTGACGATGACGAGCCTGGACTTCCTCCTGGATCTCCGCCAACCTGTATGTTAACTCGTCCGTCTGTCCGTCTTGTGGGCTCACCCGTTTCTTGTCGAAACAGACAAATTCGAAGGCCCTTGGTTCACAACGCAAATTTTGCTCTCGTCCACGATAGGCCTCATATCGTTCTTCGTCTTTTCTTACTGCCGTACGAGATGGCCACTGCTCTTTGCGCCGCGTACTATATTAAAGGGCAAGTGCCAGGCTCATAGGAAGTGGTACAAGGTTATTGACTTTGTCCCAGGATTTTCGCCTCACGAGGCTCACGCACATCAGGCCTTCTTTGGCTGGATTCTACCAACTATCCGGACATCTGAATTCTCTGTATTGCAAATCGTGGGACTTGACGCTGCTGTGGTATGCGACGAATCCTATCCGAACTTGTCATTCTTCTGAGATCTAAGGCTTCTTCCGCAGCTCCTCAATTTCTTCAAGATGGCTTTCTACTTGTTCTCATTATGTTCTGTTTTTGCTGTCGCAGTGCTTATGCCAATCAATCTGAAGGTTCGCGCTCCTTGCTCATGTCCGTGACACGAGATTTCAATCAAGCTTGTAGAATAACATCGACATTGGAGACGGAGCCGAAGACGGCGACGGTGACTGGCTCTTCGCGTCGGCTCCCAACGGTACCACTCCCGCTCCTGCGCGTGATTGGCTCGATCTCATCAGCGACGCCAACTCGTACCTCTCTGTCCACCTCTTGTTCACATATCTGTTCACCTTTCTCGCGTTATACCTGATTTACCAGAACTACCGCCGCTTCATTCGTGCCCGCCAGCTCTTCTCCCTCGAGCTTGTTCACTCCATTGCGGCGCGCA
Source organism: Amylocystis lapponica (assembly GCA_022376435.1). Lineage (NCBI taxonomy): Eukaryota > Fungi > Basidiomycota > Agaricomycetes > Polyporales > Postiaceae > Amylocystis > Amylocystis lapponica. The sequence continues at coordinate 304,933 of JABYQE010000013.1, forward strand.
CTGTCATGGTGGCACGCATACCACCGCACTTGCAAGGAGAGCGCGCGCTGGCGGAGTACTTCGAGAACATGGGGATGAACGTAGAGAGCGTAAGCATCTGCAGAGAGATGGGTTCGTTGAAGAGGTTGTTGGATATGCGGACGGCGGCTCTGCTCAAGCTGGAGGCTGCGTGGGTTCAGTACGTCGGCAATCCAAGTGTAGTCGACGTGCGTCGGCCTGCGGAACGAGAGGCGCCGTTGGTAGACGTCGATGCCGCCGAATCTCAACAGGTTCCTCTAGTTGTACCTGGGCGCAGGCGGCCTACTCACCGACCAGGATGGTTCAAGCCGAAGGTGGATGCGATTGAATTCCTAGAAGAGAAATTCACAGAGGCGGACGAGCTTGTGAAGAGACGGAGGAGGACAGGCCGATTCAAAGCTTCCCAGGTCGCCTTCGTCACCTTCGAGAAGATGTCGAGTGCTGTGCGTTGTATTCTAGATCCTTTGTATTGCTTCCGCTGACCATCAACGTGAAGCAAATAGCCGTGCAGGCTGTTCATGCCCCGAATCCCGCTCAATGCGTTACCCATCTCGCGCCGGAGCCTCGTGATATCGTCTGGTCGAATGTTGGCCATTCCCCGACCTCACTTCGTGTCCGAGAGTTAATCGTTCTGGGCGCTATGGGCCTTTTACTGTTCTTCTGGTTGATTCCGATTACTGCGCTTGCCAGTCTGCTGAGCTACAAGGAAATCAAGAAGACCATGCCAGCCCTGGGGCGGTTGATTGATGCCAATCAGCAGATTCGTGCCATCGTGCAAAACTCTCTTCCTTCGGTTGCCATGATCACGTTGAATGCTCTGCTCCCTTTTGTACTAGAAGGTGCGTAATTGCGAAAGCTCGAGCCATCCCTTTATTTATTGGACTCTTTAGCTCTGACTTACGTGCAGGGATATCCTGCCCGTAGTCTAATTGAATATTCCCTTATGAAGAAGTGAGCCTAGCGTCCCGGATCATGGGCTTCTTCTGACCTTGCTATCTAGGTACTTCCTCTTTCTCCTGGTTAATGTTGTCTTCATCTTCCTGGTGGCAAGTACGTACTGGCAACTTGTACGGGATCTCGCAAGCTCGCCTGCGAAGGGGGTAGAGAAATTGGCCGATGCTCTGGCTGCTGGCCAAGCGAGGTCAGTTCTGCGTCGGATCTGATGTATGGAGACATGCTGAATCGTATTTTCATGTTAGACATTTCTTCCTGTCTTACGTCATTTTGCAGGGTAAGACGGGTCTCAATTCGGTCTATATTTCCCTGTTAATCTAGTGTCGGCAGGTCTCGGGATTATGCCCTTACAGCTCCTCAACCTGGGAATCCTGATTCCGCGATTTTTCTCCCGATTATTCGTCACTCGGACACCGCGAGGTGGGCTATTATGCACCGGCACTCGTGGTCCTGAAGCTAACTGTCTTCCAGACTTCGCGGAATTGAACGCGCCACCTATGATCAACTACGGAGTCGTCTACCCCCAAGCTATTCTCATCTTCACAATCACATTGCTCTACAGCGTCATCCAGCCTCTGATATTGGTATTTGGCGCGGTCTATTTTGGTGTGGGCTACGTCGTCTACAAGTATAAACTCCTTTTCGGTGTGTGATTTCATGACCTAGATCGCTCTCGCTGACGCCCCCGATCCAGTCTTTTACAAGCCTTACGAGTCCCAGGGGCAGGCGTGGCCCATAACGTTCGCCCGTCTGATATGGGGCGTGATCATCTTCCTAGTGTTCATGATAGGACTCTTTATTTTGAAGAAGTCTTACGTGCTCGCAACACTCCTCGCCCCTCTTCTCGGTGGTGTCCTACTGTGGGCTTGGCTTACAGACCGAACATTCCGACCATTAAGCAAGTACGCCAGCTTGAGCTCGGTGTTTGAAGTGCAACGAGGAGAAGATTCGGAAGATGTCGTGCGGCTGAGGACTGGGCATCCTGTCACCTGGTCACAGAGGTGCGGTCTCGTCGTTCAAATCCCATCGGCATATTAACAGTCTGCATAGCAATCTCAATCGTCGACGCTATGCGCAAAACGACGAGACACTGTATGTTGCGCCCGAGGATGAACGAACGGACTATGTATGTAACCTTGTCGTTTCCTCGTCCGTTAACTGAGCCCGTATCAGCTGCAACCTCCGATGGCCAATTGGTATAGAGGAGTATTGAAGTGAGTCTGTCGTCGAATGCTGGCCTTTCATTCTAACGCTTCGTCTAGCACGGGCAAACGAAGATATGGCCATCCGGCTCTTAACGGTGTATTACCTTTACCGTGGCTCCCTTTGAAGAAGGGACACGTGCTCAGCAATGACAGCAATCCCGGTCCTTCCAAAGCAGTCAACGATCCCCCACCGGCCGTTGTCCTGACCCTACGGAAAAGATACAGTACGTTGAGGCGGGATAGTCAACCGCAGGACCCTGCGCACGCTAGCGTAAGCGGTGACCATGCAAACCTAGAGAACGGAGAATCTCCTGGTGAACGCCGCGGTCAACCACTCGAGGATGCGGTCGCTAACCCTTGGCAAGATGCTCCCATAGTGCGGCCTCCTGCACGCGCTGTGCGTCCCGCACAGGTGAACCATCGGCTCAGCTTTGATTATGGTTCGGGCGTTATTGCACTTCCTGAAGGCGAAGACTGGCTCCCGGATGATGACAGTGATTCTGATGATGCTATGCATGGTTCACAGCAGTCGGTGGGACAGAGTGGTGTGGCGGAGACGGAGAGTCAATCCTCGACATCATATAAACGATACAATACTTACTATCATCACCCAGAACGAAGAAAGCAGACATATCCTAAACTGTAGTTTTCATGCCGAACATGATTTAATGCACATTTTAAATCCGAAAATGGTCACACTCAGTGAAAAGTCTCTGAATTGTTGCTGTTTCTTGGTGCATTTGTCTGTGTATATTTGCGTTAGCCACTCTGTCATGATACCCAGTGAAAAGTGACAAGTTATAGATTGAATAAGAATGATAAGATCTGCCAAACCTCTCAAGCAGCCAGGAAAGTGTTTCATTTCTCGGTATGGAATGAATTAACACAGAAAAGTGGTTTTTCGCGCGGGAGGAATCTTGAGCTTCTAACCATTTCAATTCAGTCTAAAATGCAAATTGAAACACTTTCCTGACCGCTTAAGGCATTTTCTGATTTTTCCGACCGTATTCAATCTATCCCTTGTCACTTTTCACTGGGCATGATACTTTCCGAAGGACTCACTGATATGTGGCCATTATTTTCAGCTTTCAAAACACGCTGCACACATGTTCCGAGTGGCTGTTTGCCATTGTCCACGCTCCTGCGATCCCTCCAAACAACCTCATGACTGCTGCGTGCTGTTTGAACTTTGTGCATTGTTCTCTACATCATACTTAGTCTGGTCCTCAGTCCTCTCTGAGTCCTAGGACAGGACTCTTCAACACTGAGACTGGACTGGTTAGGACTGGACCCAAAACAGGTTCTTTGCTGGTCCTGTCCTCCCTTCAGTCCCAGTCCTTGAGATGCTCTACTTGTGCAGAGTGGGCTGATGCTGTGCACGACAAAGACAATTTCTGGTTTTATTTTTTGTATATATATCCAGATCATGAATTATGTTTATAACACTTGTACCTGAAACAACTGACATACTATTCAGAATAACAGTAAACTGTACAACTGAAGACACTAAATATGAGACCACCAAACTCAAAATAATCACTGTTGGATTCATATAGAACAACACTAAACTACTAACTTCAAACTTCTATCTCTTCACATTCTGAAATGATACTGAAAGATAAATATTGTATACTATGTTATCTGCACACCTCTCCATCTGCTAACATGTGTCTAATGACAAAGAAATAGGTCAATAACAAGCATCAGAATAAGAAATAGGTGTACATGGAAGTTAAAATGATGAAAGTATTTAATGGTGATATGCTAGCCAATCACTGACAAAGTTGCAATGCTAACCCAGAGGGATAATACACTCCTAACAATCAGTGATCCTGTATCCAACTAGATGTGAAGGTGCAAGTGGGGGCTGCACGGTCTTGACATGGCAAAGGAGGGAGAAGGTGGAGTGGGTTTCAAAGGTGCAAACAGTGAAGTAAGCTGCTGCTCGAAGGTGAGTCTATTCCAAATGTAAGAATGTCATTGTCGGGTGGACTATTTGGAAAGCAAAAAGTTGCTCCAAAGTGTGCATAACTGCTGTATGGCTGCAGTGTCGGTGGCAACCTGCTGATCATGCATTGTGGTGGTCAAGATCAGGCCATCTGCTGGTACTCTCCCAAGATCACCTTGATTTGTCTGCATGATCTCTCAATGATAAAATGACAGATGTTCTGATGTATAGTAGATGTCAAGGCTTTCAGTTTGACTGACTGATATTCTCACTTACATGACAACCAAAGCTTGCTCATCTGTTGATAGGTTTGAGAGCACACTGTGACAAAGCAGCAGACCAATGATAACAGAGGTTGAAAATGTTACCCATGTCCATAGAGGACTGTGAACAGCACTCAGAGGACCAGTTTAGGACTGGTCCAGTTCAGTCCTGACACAGCAGTCCAGGACTGGTCAGGATCAGTCCTTGACAGTCTCAGAACACTTACTAGTTACAATTTCTGAGTTTACGAAGACATCATCTATTATGAGGTGGACTTTCAGCCAAACCATGTAATACAAACCACGTCCCATAAGGTGTGGGAAAGTGCAGATTCAATATAAATTTGTATGGGCTGAGTTTCAAAATCTAGGGTTAGGGTCACTTTGGGCATAGCTGACTTTCAAATTTTGTAGTGGTGAGCTGTGGCTAGCTCGACACGACTTGACCAAACAGCACCACACCTCTTGTGGTGCACATTACACTCATTATAGTGGTCACTTTTACAACACACTATATGTATTGTGTAATCCTTCATTATATAAGCAACAGCTGAAGTGATTACCATACAGCAATATATCACACTATCACTGTGTTATTAAGCCACCCATATAACTCTGCTGCCTTATATATGATGAGAATGATGAAGGGACAGTTTGATTATGCTTTAAAACCAATGAGACACTTGATACAGGAGCCAAAACATGAAAAACATATAGGACAGACTATAAAACATATAAAAATATGGAATAAAACAGAGTGATTTACGGTTGTTAAGAATCTGAATGGATGAAACATGATGGCATATACATACAATATAGCAGCAGAGGATGAAAAAGAAGGTTCATCTATTTTCTAGCCTATTGAGTGCTTAATAATGCAATAATCACACTATTGCTATATATTCTGATTTATTGAGCATTTCTCCTGCCTTTTTCAGGCTGAGTCATATGTTTTTGAACACCTCAAATGTTCTGAACACATTGTGGGGCATCACCTGATTTTTTGCTTATTTTTGGAACCCCGGGACAGCCAAAATCATTCAAAACCACAAAACAACCAGATTTGGGGACTTTCCGCTTTGAGCGCTTATTTGAGTGCTCGATGATGTCATTCCAGTCGGCGTGGCAGCCCCGCCGACTGGAAGCCCCGCCGACTGGAATGACATCATTGGTTGCCTAGTTTGGGGCCTGGGCCAGCCTGGGCCTTTCCAAAATGGGAAATCATGGTTTTTGTGCTGAAATTGATGGTTCTTTCTGGTTGTAGGCCACAAAAAGACTCCAAAAAATACAGAGAAAATTGGAAAATCTCCTCAAATGTGTTTCGGAATTTTTGGTATGTTCAAAAACATATGCAATTGCCTATTAAGGGCATGAAAAATGCGGCTTTAATATGAACAAATTGTTATTGCAGCAGAAACCAAGGCAACATATGAAAGTTCTATGTTATAAAATATGTATTTGATGCCTCAATATGACCTGATCAATGCCCTATCTGTGGCCTTCATATCTGTGCTGCAAAATATATGGTTTAACTGTTTCTGGTGAGAACCAGTGAGGAATATGTAGATTTTGAGTGTTTTAGCAGGCTTCAATACATGTCCTGTTCCCAAATTAATTAGAGTGTCTCCTTGTATATGTTTTGAATGTACTCAGTGACAGAAACAATACAACTTGGTATGCAAAACATGTAAAGAATGTAATTATCCCAAACTTCTATGTTTGTGTAGTACAGACATGTTGTAATTGTATTGTCTGGGGCATATAGAAGGTATATGTTGGAGTTGATTGTGAGATTAATCATGGAATTCAACCTGACATATATGATGAGGCCAAAAGAACATGTTATTGTATTGAAATTGGGTATATAGAGTATACAGATATGAAGTCTTTGCTATAAAAAAGATCACAAACCAGCTGTTAGACATACTAGTAGTGCACTGCAGATTGACATGCACACCGTAACACATCTCTACTCTTACTAGTAGCATACTGTATATAACACACAATATCAAGTCTCTATTTTGTATTCTTAGACAATAGTTGATAAGTTGTAAACACTGAGCAGTGCTGCCACCTTGACCTCAACCTCTGCTGGGTTTCTGATCATTATGATGTTCCTAGTAATGAATTGGCTGACTGTGATGCAATGCAAGCTGCTAGCAGAGCTTTGAGAGCAGCCTCACTTCTCTTGTAAGATGTGTACTGATATGCACTGCACTCTTTTTTGGCTGTGAAGTTGCACACAACACATGTTTTGAATCTCTGTGAACACTCTGTTTGCACTTATGTTCACCACATTGCATCTACAATATCATTATCCCTACATTATGGTCATTGAAGCTCACTGCCTGTCTGCTCCATGTGATATACACACATTTTGTACATGTCTTGTCAGATCATGTTGCGGATGTGATTATTTAAACACTTAATCACACACAAATCAACAATACATCTATTTGTACTGGGTCTCCACTGTTCAGGAGATCACAAATGGAGAGACTACACTCAAAGTGAGTGACAAGTGGCTGCAGTCCATGCAAATTCATCTCATCTCTTGTCATATCATTCACTTAGCCCATCTCCAGGTCTGTGTAGGGGACCACAATCCACATCTTGGAAGGACATCTATGCAGTTCAACCACCAGAATGTTATGCATGGTTTATTACTCAATCACATATGTGATTGTGCCTTCAAAGTATGTGTTGGCATCACCGTACTGGATGTAGCTATTTGATGCAGTAGAGTGAGGAAGGTGTCTGACTGTAGCTACAGTCTAGAATAGACAATACAGAGCAGAAGCTCAGTCTCTCGAAAAGAGTGTGGAGGACTGAATATTGGTATAAACCTAGAATAGACAATACAGAGCAGAAGCTACTACAAGTCAGGTTCTGGTCTGTACAGTAAGTGGAAATATGCTCACCTCAGTTTCCCAAGAGTATGGAGAACTGAGGGCAGCAGAGGAGAGAAAAATTCAGATGACACAGATTGCGCTTATGTAATCCTAGTATAGTACTGAACACTACCATTGGAGTATTGTACTGGACCCATCAACCACTTAATATGTATATATTTTCTCTGTTGAGTAGTGCATATCTAAGACTATATTCAGTGCACATCATTCCATGACTACCTTCAGCAGCCCACCGAGTGGTTCCACCAATTTGGTGGTCCATTGATATGCGCGCCCTCTTTTCGGCTATGGAATTGCACAGGACACACATTCTAAACCTCCATCTACCATTGTCCATGCTCCTGTGAACCTCTGTCTACCATTGTCCGCGCTCCTGCAAACCCTCCGTTTGCACTTGTGTTCGCTATGATGCTACCCTTACATCACTATTGTCCGCAGTATCTCCGCTGAAGTTCTCCACATGTCAGCCCCTACTGTAGCCACACCCTTCATCCATGCCCGGATGATGCAATATTCTCTGCAAATGCTCACATGCAGTCATCGACCCCTGGCAGTGTGGTTGGCTGAACACTATGCCGAGTGCATGTTTGCACTCAATAACCTGTGCGCACCGGCACTCTCCGCGTCTCTGATCCCCTCTGATGCCAAGACACTGTGTTTTGATCCCCTCTGATGCCAAGACACTGTGTTTTGATGCCCTTTGCCCATATAATGCCAAAACATGTCTCAAAGGACCACAAGTTTACCATCCGGAGGCTGTGCGGTCTGCATGTCCCAAATGCACCATTCGGCATGGCTCCCCAGCTTTGCTGAGATAACAATCTCACTCCTGGTGCATTGCCCCTTCTGGCTGTCTTCTTAATGGTTATCCTGCCCTCAATCAGGTTGCCCTTGAACACATTGGACTTGTTCGCTCGTGTTTTATTGTCACACTTGGCTATGATACTCTGTTCACGCCATGTGTTCACCTTTCTCTTTCACATGTCATATACTTAGGTACCTTGTGCTCATGTTCAGATTCATCGCTGTTTTGGCTTTATCTACATCTTAAATATTTTCATGTATTCTACTTGGACTGGAGCAATTCACACCCCACTGCTCAGATCTCACTGTTCCAATGCCACATGTTGCCAATAGCTCCAAACATCATATTAGTCTTTGTTGTCGAACTTCGCAAGCTGTGTCTCCAATATTGTTGTCTCGAATATTGTTAAGTAACAATGACCTGCTACTCTAACTAAAACATATTCTTGCACTATACAACACATCCAACTACTAACTACTCTACATTAGGGTCAAGCCGATGTCAGCCGAAATGATCATTTTAGCTCTGGTTTGGCCTATCGGTAAGGACCGGCCACTCTGCAACTTCCAGCTTTCTTCCAACATTTAGAGTGCTTTGGCCGGTTGTAGAAACAACCCTTCATGTCACAGTCTAAGTGTTGGCTGGAAGGCAAAATAAGGTATAAAGCAGCCATTGTCCATGCTTTCGCTGCTCCGGAACCAAATCATGGCTCTCCAGTGGCTTGTGTCGGCCGGCCTCCACATTACCACCTTCTTACCTATCATATAGCATTGGCTGAACTGTCTGGGACATCTGGAGCACTCATTTAACATGCTTCCGCTGAACATTAGTTTATATCCTCTCTCACCATATACAAAGCACCGGCCGGAGTCTTCAAACAACCATACAGCACCCTATATATACTGTTGCTTTGGCTGAACATCAGTTTGTACCCACCCCTCACCATATATCAAGCATCAGACGAAGCCTGTGAATAACTCTACACAGTTGTACCAGCTGAACACTTGGAGTTTTGAAAATGCACATCCGGACCAGATTTCAATACACTGGAGCCAAAAAAACAGTTGTAAATGAGTTCTAATAGCATATGTACATTAAATGACTTCCGGAAGTATAGACACATTGAAGCATCATATATCTGAAGGGTTTCCGGCCATCAACAAGCCCTTTTAAGTGTTTGTCACCTCCAAATTGCAGAATAACATCTCTGGAACACTGAAACCTAGATTTTAATAGTCCGGAACAATACAAATGACTTCTGGCAGTATGGACACATTGGAGCATCATATATCGAAAGGGTTTTCAGCTATTAATGACCCCCTCCAAGTGCTTTTGGCCTCCAGAGTGCAGAATAACATCTCCAGAGCACTAAAGTCCAGACTCTAATAGTGTAGAACAATACAAATGGTGTTTGTCACCTCTGGATTGTAGAATAACATCTCTGAAACACTAAAACCAAGATTCTAAATAGTCCGGAACAATGTAAATGACTTCCGGCAGTGATCCAAAAGGTTCCAGTCATTAACAACCTCTGGCCTCCGGAGTACAGAATAACATCAAAGTGCTCAAACCCAAGTTGTGATGGTCCGGAACAATACACATGACTTCTAGAAGCACATACACATTGATTTGTGACATATTTGAAGTATTTCCAGCCATAAACAGCCCTTTCAAGTGTTTGTCACCTCCGGATGTTGGAACAACTGCTTTGGGATGGAGAGGCATACAGACATATGACCCAATGTTTGGACCTTATGGACGCTTGTAGCTTACTTCACACCTCAGTTGAGTACCGCTGTGTACCACACGACTGAGGTGAGTACAACCTTCCAATACTTTTGTAGCTTTACGAATGTGGACTCACCCATACTGTACTAGATGCTTGCCGTTCTAACAGGTACAGTAGCATCAATATAGTCGAGTACCGCTGTGTACCACACGACTGAGACGCTTGCCATTCTAACAGGTTATGAGCCTCTAAACGCACGTATACAAGCATCTCTTTCACGTACAACGTACAATAGGCATAGGCTTGATTCGTTTTTCCATCCTCTACCACTGCTGCTGCTATTCTGGGGTTTTTTTCTCGCCACGCCTTTCAATATGCAACTTCCAATCCTTCTAGATTCACAGCAGCTCAGGCTCATGAACTGGCAGAACTGGAAGGAGAAGATCACTGCATTCATCCGGGTCCGTAGACTCCACAAATATTTGAATGGGACTTCTCTTCGGCCCGCTTATCCTTTGTCTTGGCTGGAGGACCCTGCCGAGACTCTGGCCTTTCAGCAGGCTCAGGAGGACTGGGACGATGACGATGAACTTGCCAAAACTATCATCATTACCAACATCGTCGACCTTGCAAGCTCGGGCTTGGAGACTTTGGGATGGACTTCATGTGAGGTTTGGGAACAGTTGGTAGCTCTTCAGGAGAAACGGGATCAGCTGAGCATTCTCAATGCCAAGGTGTTCTTGCGGGCCTGCAAGTGGCAGATGGAGACTGAGTTGAACACACATATAGCTGAGCTGCAGCGTCGTTTGTGTGTCACTCGGGACGTGTGGTCTAATCTGACTCCGGCTGGCTTCTCCATTGTCATATGTAACTCAATGCCACACTCTATAAAGCTGGTCACCATGCCTTTGCTTACTCAGTCCGACCTGGAGAAGGTCATCAAGACAATTCTGGCCGTTTACGAGAACAAGCGCATACAGGCAGGCAACCTGTTCAATCCCCTCAGCGGAAAACACAATGACTTCTCGACAACGTCTTTGCCGGTCACCAGTGCTTACATGACCGGTGTGAAGGTGGCCCTGATCTGTGAGTGGTGCGGTTGGCACCATCACTCAAAGGGCGATTGCTTTTACGAGGGCAGGGAAAGGCGGGACGACAGCCACCCACTTAGAAAGGCCAGCCGAAGCCTAAGGCGGGGTCTCCAGTGGACTTAGCTTCCGAGGCTTCTGGACAAGGCCCGGCGGGGAACCTCGCGCAGGTGTACTTGACGGAGTACAGTCTCGACTACCTTGATGACCTGTATACACCTAGCTCTGACCAACCCTATGTGTACCATAACTGTTTCCTGGCCACCCGTGAAGATTCTTTGTCTTCGGCAATCTTTCATGGAACATCTTCTTGTGCCTTCATCAACTCGGGTGTGACTCATCACTATTTTGTGGATCGCACGGCCTTTTGCGAGTACATGCCGTTGACACCTATCTATGGCAGTGGGGCAAAGAAGGGCTCACGTTTTCACATTGCAGGCATAAGGACTGTTTGCGTGGAGGTCATGGTGAATGGGCAACGGTCCATCGTGACATTTAAGGATGCGATGCACACACCGGACTTGGCACCCAACCTTATCTCAGTTTCAAGGATGGACCAGGGCAGTTGTGCGCTGGTTACTCGCGATGACATGACAAAGGTGATCGGAAAGCAGGGCGGGTGCATTATTGTCGGGTACGTCATCCAATCTGGGGAGTTGTATGAGGTCGAGATGGACATAGCTAGTGCCAGCGTCATCAATTCTCTTCCTTGCACTCATTGCCTACAACCCTTGTGCATTGGCGGTTTCCGGAGCCGGTTCTGCAACGGACCTCGCTACCTGGCATTGGCATCTTGGACATGTCAGTGAACATACCGTCCGGGACATGGTCAGCGGCGTCACGGGGACTGCACCCATGGGGAAATGCAAGGACTGCATCAAGGGAAAGCAGATGCGAGCACTATTTCGAGCTTCTGTGATTGAAACTGAAGTTCTCGAGCACGTCTACATTGACCTGATGGGTCCTTTTTCAGTTACGTCCTTGGGGGAGCCTGTTATGTCATGATGATTGATGATGGGGTGTCATCCTTTACCACCGTCTATCTTCTCACCACCAAAACCAAAAATGAGACCCTTCAGAAGTTCCAGCTTTTTCATTGCACTGCAGAACATCAAATGGGGAAGAAGCTGTTGAAGGTCCGTTTTGACAATGGGGCAGGTTTGCACAATAGATACTAGTGTTGTACAATCCGGACTTATTGTCTATTTGATGTTATCTATATAAAATGTGGATTATACCAGGGTTACTGTGGGTAATTGCTATATATTCCGCTTTTTACAAAATGACCATATGGGGGTGAAATTCTGCAAGGTCATCATATGATTGCAGATGATGAACATGACAGTAAGTTTTAACTATACATATGTAGTGTTCTTGACAGACATCTGACAACAACTTTTCCAGCAACAAACATCACCATGGTCTCCCCTGTCAATGGGGATTTACAGTACCCAACATCTAACAATGTTGTCAATGGTGCTGTTTGACTTTTGCATCATGTATGTTCCATGATGTATGTTATGTATACTCGCCCTGCTCACATAGACATACAGTTGTCCTCACTTCAGTCCTGATTCCTTTCTCTCGTTTCTGCCCGATGAGTCTGCACAATGTTTGTGGAAAGTCTCCGTATGATCTGACCATAGCACATGTGTCCTGCCCATTTGCAAGTATATCTTTGCATCAACAACATTCATCATAACCTGGTTGGTTACAAGCACAGCAAGTACAATTCCTGCTTTCCTTCTGATTGATATTGAGACAATTGAAATTGAAGGTAAAGCTCATATTCAGTGATTCTGAATATGAGATTTACTTCAATTTCAATTCAGCTAAATGCCGAACTGAACTCTAAACTCTGATTTCAGATAAAAGTATAAACTCAGCTCCTGGCTATATACTTGTTATCTGACATAAATATCTTAACTAAGCACATAACTATCTAGCTATAAGAATTTGTTGCATTAGATCTTTCCATATATTATCGCACAACTCTTTCTGGTTCCTGACTTGGCAAGAACATTCTGATTGACATTCACAATATTTCCTTCCAGCTTGCACATATTACCTGTAGATATTCCATCATTGAACCATATGCTACCATCAGACATGATTATCCTTGATGTGAAATGGAATCCACCATAGTAGATAATTCCACATAGTCTGTACTTCTGTTCCTGGACATAAATATACTGCTCCCATCTAATTTTCAGTTCATTGCTAATAAATGCATGTTAGGCAACCTAGTATAGCTGATATTGACTGTAAGTGGTATATTGCAGTCAGGACAGTCATGCTGAGATCTTCTGTTGAATAGTGGCTCTAACCAGTCTGTAGAGGTCTTGCACTTGTATGATCCAATTACATATAGTGATGCCTTCCATAGATGCTTGCTACAGTCCCAGACAGTGGTGGTCTCAAAGTCTTGCTCAATGTCTATATGACAATCATCACAAGTCAACATACAGCTCATAATACTGTCTGGTACCAGCAGCATCTCTCTGCAAAGTGCATAGATGTCAGTTCCCTCTGTTCCAACAATTGGAAAAGTGCTAGATCACTGCTTAATGTTGCAAGACCTTTGGTGTCTTTTGCTGGAACAAAGTGAGCAACATCAATGTGCTTTGTCTTGATATCACCTGAAGAACTTTCCTTTGCATGCTGAACACCAGACTTAACAGCCTTAGATTTTGAAACCAATTGAAAGACTGCATCTTCACTTGGCTTTTTAAGCTCAAATGGCTGATCTTTTGTCCATCTAATTGCTTTATGCATAGTGCTAGGAACATAATGTGTGCCCTTCCATGTTCTAAATGCATGTATCAGAGCACTCCTATTCACACCTTGAACAGAATCTTGAAGCCGCTGTGCATATCTAAGCCTAGTCACTTCATCTAAAAGTTCAAGCTCACGAAATTCCTGTCTCAAGTATCCTGATATTCCACTGGTGATTTTGAGTGGATCATATCCTTGGACAATGATAGTGCCATCATATGTAGACCCCCGTGATAGGCAAGTATAGACTGACTGATAACTTCTGTAATTTTGAAGATCACATACATTGTCTGGTCTAGTGCGTTCTTGGGAATTGAAATCTGTCATAGCAAAGTTTGGCAGTACAGCAGCTCAATCTCTGGATATGGATAGATGAGTTCTATCAGGCATTGTGCAAGTTACATCTTGTGCTTGGTGCATAATAGGGACCACATTTTCAGGCAGGCCTTCAAGTTGAATGGAAAATGGTGGAGCAGTCAGCTTTACAAATAATGTATCAAGACTTTGTTTGTCTGAATCAGCTGGACATGGTCATACCTTCCAGCCAACACCTATATATACAGTCAGCTTTCCAGGATGATGCTTTGTGCAAGATGGAGGCAAATTCCACAATCGTTCTTGTAACAACACTGATATGACATTTGTAGACCGTACAGGATCAATAGTCTTCTTGGTCTTTCTATGCTTGGTTTTGGTCAAATCTTCAGACTTCCATCTATCTACAGAATAGAATGTAACCAGTTGTTGTCCGGTCTCTTTGGTAAAACACTCTGCACCTAGCTCATTGATTCTATCTCTGTATGAATTGTATGCAGTCATGATAGACACATTTCTGAACCTTTTCTAAGCTAGCTTTGGCCTGTCTGCACTTCAACCTGCAACTTTAGACTGTAGCAACTTGATATCTGCCTGTGTACATGCCTTGTACCACATGTTTTTAAGCATTGTTTGCATCTTTTTGTCATCTGAACTTTGAGACTGCTGTCACATGTTCTCTCTCAGAATAACCACTGGAAAGTCTCAAGTGATCAAGGCTTTGATTTCATTTTTTGGCAAATGAGAAGAAGGCTATAGGTTTATGTGCATGGCCCCAACTGGTGCTGTAGCTGCTCTAATATCAGGGTCTACATATCATTCAATGCTTGGTCTGGGTCAGTTTAGTTCTGATTCTGTGGCTAGTCTGAGTCGTCCATGCACACCTGAAAAATGTGGACTATATTTTTGTTGATGAGATCTCCATGTTGGACTGTATAGGACTGTACACAATCTGTTCAAAAATGTGCTGTGCTCTCAAGAATGAAAGTGATGCCTTTGGAGGAGTTAATATGATTTTTGCTGGAGACTTTGCACAGCTTCCACTGGCTGTCAGCCCATATACATTGTATACACACAATATTGACTCTGTTATACATACCACATATAGTCACACTCAGCAACAGGCTGCAATTGGTAAGGCTTTGTGGCATCAGTTTACAACAGAACAGCTTGAGCCATCCTGAAAGTCAGTCTTCTCAAGTCTAATCATGTCATCTGCAGGCAACTGATCCATAGCTCCAGAGGTTTGCATCATCCTCTCAGCTTCTTGCATCTGAGACATTCTGAATAAAGCTGCTTTGCTGAGCTTGTCAAACTGGCTGACTGAATATGTGTTTGCAAGCTCTGCACAAGATTCATCTCTGTAATATTCGAGCCCATCCAGTGACAAATCCCGTCTAGACGGGCCATCCGACGGTGAGTTTTGCCCGTATAGAACGGGGCGTCCGACGTCGGCCGATGATAAGAGGGCACCCATGTAGATGGGTGGGCCGACGGGAGGATTGCCCTGTAGGCTACGGGTGGGCCGACGGGAGGGGTACCCCGTAGCCTACGGGTCGGCCGACGGTAGGGATACCCCGTAGCCTACGAGTTGGCCGACAACAGGAACTCCCGTTGGCCACGGGTGGGCCGACGGTAGGGATACCCCGTAGGCTACGGGTGGGCCGACGGGAGGATTGCCCCGTTGGCTACGGGTGGGCCGACGGGAGGGGTACCCCATAGCCTACGGGTCGGCAGACGGTAGGGATGCCCCGTAGGCTACGGGTGGGCCGACGGGAGGACTTCCCCGTAGGGTACGGGTGGGCCGACGGGAGGATTGCCCCGTTGGCTACGGGTGGGCCGACGGGAGGACTTCCCCGTAGGGTACGGGTGGGCCGACGGGAGGATTGCCCCGTTGGCTACGGGTGGGCCGACAGTAGGGGTACCCCATAGCCTACGGGTCGGCCGACGGTGGGGGAACCCCGTAGCCTACGAGTCGGCCGACGGCAGGAGTGCCCCATCGGGCCAATGGTAGGGGTACCCCGTTGCCTACGGATGGGCCGACGGTGGGACTACCCCATAGGCTACGGATGGGCCGACGGTAGGGGTAACCCGTCAGCCACGGGTGGTCCGACTCTGCAAATTTCCATTGGCTATGGAAGCCAACCAGCTCTGCCGTGGAGTTGTACTTCCATGTAGTAGCAGCCTGGTGTTTTCATTTCATACCTACATCTCAAATTGAATGTATTTGTGCTGTCTTTCTTAGGATGCCACACTCCTCAGGAACCAAGTATCCATACATATTCAATCATCCATTATATTATGTATACATTGATGCAGACAGTCAATGTTACCTGCAGCCATGACAAGCACCACTACTTCGATGTGTACACGTTCAGCAAGGCGTCCAGAGCTGCCATGTTCTGTCTGTTCACCCTCGACATCTCGTGCAGGCGAGTCACCGTGGCAGTCAATCTGGTTGTCTCCGCCTGCATCTGCTGCAATGCAGGAAACAACGGACCGACCACCTGCTGGATGTCCTCATCCAATTTGCGACTGTCGGCTGCTTGGGCATCCCTTTGAGATTCATCTTAATGGTTCGATTAGCATGAAAGAGTAGGTTATGTATCAGCGCACTCACCATTGTCGTCTAGATGCATGTTGGCCAGGTCCGACCCCATGCTCATACGCCGAGCGGACATCCCTTCCGATGGCTCCAACATGTCGGCAAGGGCATCTGAAATACCCATGTCATCGTCGATGTCGATGTCGATGTCACCGGCAGACTCGCGCCAGACGGCATCGGTGTTGATGGGGTGGGCAGGGCCGCCCAAGATATCATCAACGTCAATGGGGTCGGCAGGACCGCCCAAGATATCATCGACGTCAATGGGGTCGGCAGGACCACCCATGATCGCATCAAGGTCTATGGGGTCGGTAGGACCACCCATGATTGCATCAAGGTCTATGGGGTCGGTAGGACCACCCATGATCGCATCACAATGAGGTCGACAGGGTGGGCAGCGCGATGACTGGTGCCGGCGGCGGCGAAAGAGGATGTGATCGCGGCGGAGGCAGCAATGGCGGCAGCACGGCGAGGGCGCTTGGTGGTGGTGGAATGAAGACGACGATGGGACCGTTCCGATAACACGACACCCGCGAAGACATAGCGGACTGGCCGCGATGATGAAGACACGACTTCCGCATCATGTTGGGGAGCCGGGAGGGCAGGGTTGACTTGACGCTGTTTCCCTTTGTCGACATTTACCACAGGTGCTGTAATGGACATTACATTAGAAAGAATATTTGGGATCAAACCTCCAGAGCACTCACCGGCATCTTCATCTTCCTCATCCACCTCACTTTGTGTCTCCCCCATCAACATTCTGTAACCTTTCTCCTGGGCCTTGATGAAAGCCTGGGCAAGTGCTTCCTCTTTCCTCAAGAAGACATTTGGGTCTGGCGGAGTGCGGTCTCCATGCAATCCTGCTGTCATCATTGGGATTCTGGAACCAAACATCTTCCAGCGACATCTCTCCATGGTGTTCAGGCCATCCGGCCTCCTGAATTGGAGAGGTTCTGGCCAGAAGATGGTTCCAGTAAACTTATGTACCAGACATCCATCTGGGATGATGCGTTGGGCCTGAAATAGGGAGACCGCTGGTGAGATGCCGAATAGCCGTGCCTCTCTGACATGATAAAAGACGATCCTTGGGAACTCGTTTGGTGATGTGGACCGAATTGTACGAGTGGAGGTGGAGACGGCGGATGCTGACGGCAGGGAGGCTGCAGACAGCAAGGAGACGGAAGACGGCAGGGAGGCGGCAGACGGCAGGGAGACGGCAGGCGGCAGGGAGACAGCAGGCGGCAGGGAGACAGCAGACGGCAGGGAGACGGCAGGCGGCAGGGAGGCGGAAGTTCGCAGGGAGGCGGCAGACGGCAGGGACGGCAGCAAGAAGGCGGCAGACTGAAGTCTGCCGGAAGATGGCACCAAGGCGGCAGACTGGAGTCTGCTGGCAGCAGGCACCAAGGCGGCAGAAAGTGGTCTGTCGGCAGACGGCGGGGTGGCGGCAGGCTGTCGTTGTCCCTCCATGATGGAACCTGACCTGGTGGGTTCGCCCGGGTTGAATCCCAAGCGTCCAGCCGACGGAGCTTCATCAGAAAAACAGCCAGATCAACATTGACTCCAAAACACATCATACAGAAACGCACCTGTCCCCGATGCCCGCTCCAACTGTGAGTCACCTCCTTCTGCCTGAGGTGCTTGTCTCATCCGGGGTGCTGTTATGACAGGTAAGTGAGGATCCTCTCCAAGTTGAACAAAAAGCGAATGAGATGTACCGGAAGGTTGCACCGGATACCCTGTGCTTGATGAGTCTTGGACTACAATAAAAGAACAGCATTCTGAGATGTAGGATTATGACATGTTGAGATCTCAATTCCACATACCCTGGAAGGGCCAGCCAAATGGCAGCCTCCGCGAGTTTTCCGAGTGGTTTTCTGACGGCGGAGAGGCGGTTCAGTGAGATTTCTGATATTAGACGTTGGAGACTTACGTTCCGGGGAGGGCGACATGGCTGCAAGAGTGACCGATGGATGTGATAACAAAGGAGTGAAGGGACGAGGCGGGGACAACGCGGCAGGGTCACATGATGGTTCCGCGGCATCCGCGACGTGATTGCCGTTGAGAATCCGCCACATTCAACACTTCGCTCCGTTCTCTTCTTCTTGTCCACACGTCTCTGCACACTCTATCCCTCACTCTGCTCACTCCGGCTCCTCCTCTACACCATCTTGCCTTCTGAACATGTCCACTGCCGTCGCTGCCGTCGCTGCCGCCACCACCTCCACCACTGCCGCCGTGGGACCCGCCGCTGTCCACAACCCGAACAGTGCCCCGCCGCCCCAAACCGAGATTCAAGAGCGGGTTTACCGCATTGCTCAGGTGGTATTGGCTGCACTGGATTGGATTGTACCACAGGAGTCTGCCCGTCGTTCGTGGTACTTGGAGAATTTGCGGAAGGAAATTGTGAGTAGTATTGATTTTTACCATGTTGTTGTAATCTTGAGTCCGGACGATTATGGGACACAGATGAATGTGTATCCGTTTCTGAAGGAGGCATTGAGCACGAAGAAGTGGTTTCACATCCCCCGGCTCCTCCTCAGTGCCATGCAGGAGATTCGGGAAGCCGACAATGGTCACCGGCCTCTCCGGCCGGAATGGATCACGCACAACGACGGGAGAGCTCGACAAAACAGATGGTGGACAGAGTGGAATGTGGATGACCGGGTGAATGAGGGCGTGTTTCCACATGATTCATGGTGGATGGAGACCTATCCTTGTAAGTAATTTACTCGACTTTCTTTTGTGTTGTTGTACTCATAAGGTGCACAGTTGAGTTCCATGTAGCCACTGGCGAGGTCAGGAAGCGCAGAGATGCCTCGGAAGATGAGGACGAGGATGTGCGGCCACGACAGGCCGAAGTGCCACGTCTCGAGGAGCCGGCCTCGGAACCCCGGGGAGGTCCGGTAGCCCCTCCTCGTGCGAAAGCACCTTCACGCCCCAGAGCCCCCTCACGCTCAACGGCTCCTCCGTATAAGAAATCGGTCCGTATTGAGGAACACCGGCAGCCAGCGAAAGAGGACGGCATCGATGATGAGGACGAGGAAGTTGACCAGCTGAATGACGACGATGACGATGTGGACAGTGTGGTGGTGGGTGGGAGCCAAAGCGGCGACCGCAGGCGAGGGCAGGGCAGTGAGGCAGAGCTGCCTCCGATGTCCGAATTGTCGGAAGGTGAGACGACGGACGGAGTACGGAAGTCCCGTTGCCAGGAGGAGCTTCGGGGCCGCGCTGGGGCTTCTGCGCCGTCCCGGCCAGGAATTCTGAGGTCGAAGACGCCGACACCCGTCATTCCGGCTGCCGACGAGGATCGCGGCCGTTCACGTTCCCGTTCCCGGTCCCGGTCCCTGCGCAGTGCTAGCGCCTCCAGTCGGCGGGATTTCAGTGCCAGCGACGGGTCAAGCGAGGGGTCGCCCGTCTGGGCGCGGTTGGTACTGCCTCCTGGAACAGTACATGAGCTCAAGGCCACGGTAAATCGTCAGCGTCAGTGGATGCGACTGAAGGTATGTTGTACACAATCCCAATGCAATTTATAACGTTCCCTGACGGTCTTGAAGGAACCACCATGCACCAATTGCCCCGGCGGCATCTGCCTGATCTCGACGAAGCAATCTGGGAAAGGCGGAGGAGGAGGAGCATGCGACCGGTGCCACTCCCGCAAGATACCCTGCAAGTCTCCGGGAGAGGAGAAAACAAAGAAGGGTGCAGCGCAGACGAAGTCGAAGTCGCGCTCCCGGTCACGGTTGCAGTCGCGCAGCCAGAAAGCGACATCGGCCACACCGAGCGCATCTCCCAGTCCCCCGCCCTCACAAAAGCCGACACGTTGTGCCTCCGTTTTGAAGGCTACTGCTCCGAAACCAGCTCCAACGCCGGTCACTCCGAAGCCGGCTGCTGCAAAGCCGGCTGCAAAGCCAGCTGCTGCGAAGCCGCCTCCGAAGCCAGCTGCTGCAAAGGGAGCCGCTGCAAAGTCCGCTGCCTCTGCTTTGAAGCCTACTGCCCCCAAGCCGCCTCCGAAGGCACCCGCTCAAAAAAGGGCCCCTGCAAAGTCGGCAGCACCCAAACCGGCAGCATCGAAAAAGGTCCCTCTTACGCTCACTGTTTCGAAGGGAGCAGGACACTCTCGTGCGAACTCGGTGCCGTCGAGTCCAGCTAGCACTCGTGCCGAGACCCCTGATCCGCCCACACGGGCTGTCCATCGGCGACATGCGGAGCCAGGTGAGTGGCAGAGACTGTTGTCTTTGATATTCACCGTATGTAGACTGATCCATGCTTCAGCCCAGGATGAACTGATGTTGCCGTCCACGTTTCGTGCACTGACAATGGCCCGTGACACCACCGAGGCCATGCGGCAGCATTCCGCGTTCATCCGGATGCGAGAATTGGAGGAAGACAACGAGATCCTCCACGAGCGCATCGCTTCGCTAGAAGGATTGCTGGAGAGTGTCCGCCACAACGTCTGGGTGTTGGTGGACGAGGCTCAGCAAGGTCAGCCTCAGATGGCCACCATGTCTACCGGAGATGTACTGATTTTGGGCCACAGAGGGAAGCGGAGGGCCCAACGTGGGATCATCAGAGCGGGCGAGCACAAGTTCGAGGGAATTGGGAAGGCAGGGTCGGCCGCAACTGTCGGCCCAGTGGACTGGGAACCTTCCCGATTGTGGTCTCCACATTCGGAGTCAGACAATGAACCGCCGCTTGAAGAGGTGCTCATACATCCTCTGCCATGGCTCTGCATCCCTCCGATTCGGACCCCTTCGCCTGTTCCGCCACGCTCATCTCCTCCGGCTGCTTCGCCGCACGGCTCTCCAGCACGTCTTTTTTTGCGTGAATATTTGGCACCCCCTCCGGCACCTCCAGCTGCTCCGGCCCCCTCCGCACCTCCAGCTGCTCCGCCTCCCTCCGCACCTCCAGCTGCTCCGGCCCCCTCCGCACCTCCAGCTGCTCCGGCACCCCTCCGCCACCTCCAGCTGCTCCGGCACCCCTCCGCCACCTCCAGCTGCTCCGGCACACCCTCCGCCACCTCTGCCTGCTTCGCGCGCCTCTCTCGGAGTCCTCTGCCTCCTGTGCCATCTCCACGGCAATTGTCTCCGGTGACCTCCCCGCCACATTCGCCGGCACCCCTGCCAAATCCGCCACCACCTGTGCCGACTGGAATGATTGGTCTGTCGGAATACACCGATGACGATGTGGGCATGGGCGACTCCACGGTCCCTTTGCCTCCACATGGAAAGGCATCAGAGGAGACTAACGTTGTCGGCGCATCTGGTGGCATGGATGTGGACGGAGGGGACCCGATCCCCGGAGCACATGTCACCAGTGAGGTGCAGCAGTCGCGAGATGGCATTTCCAAAACCCTCGGCACGCATAACGACTCTGCAGGCGCATGGAGGTCGATGGGGGTGGCCATGCTGCCGGCGGAGCGGACACCGGTGCTCTCAATCCCGTGGAGTCGGACATGGACATGGATCATCAGCGTAGCACTGCCCATCATCTTGTATCGCGTTGTCAATGGAAAAGATGAGACTGCATCCCATTCAAAACCAAATGAGTGATCAGTACGAATACAGACATCGGCCTCACCACAGTTAAACAGCAAGACTCTGCGGTTAGAGGCGGGGATGGCAGCACGGCACTTGGACATTAGCACAGCACTCACACGGCAGCACGGCACTTGGATGGCAGCACGGCACTTGGACGGCAGCACGGCACTTGGACGGCAGCACATCACTTGGACGGCAGCACGGCACTCACACGGCAGCACAGCACTCACACAGCAGTACAGAACTTAGAAGGAAACAAAAGCATTGACCATCTGTACGGCACATGGGGGAAAGATAGGAATGTCCAGCATTGAGTATATCGGTCCACAGAATACATGCAGTAAGATATCATGGCTTGCCCTTCTTCCTCCCCCACCGTTGCCCGGTTTTTTTGGTTCCCCTGCCACGGATCGCTCGCCCTTCCCAGACTTCTTCTCAGAAGTCCCTCCACTCCGGCGCTTCTTAGCGGGTGGCTCTCAGCCCCGGAACCACTTTCGTCTTCGTCGTCGACGTGTTTGGCTGACTTAGGAGGGGGTCATTCCTCTTGTTCGTCTTCTTGGGGGGAGCCGGCAGCTCATCGTCGTCGTCTTCCTTGGCAGCATCTGGCTTCTCTTCGGCTTCAAGGAACCAGTGTCCTTCCTGGTGACTCTATGTGGCGGAGGTGGGGTCCGTGTCAGCTCGGCAATCTGCTTGTGATCTTGGCACATAACGGCAGCAAATCATCCTCGATGCTTTCAAATCCGAAGCAGGACTGGAGGACGTATGGGGGAATGCTGCCGTCCTCCGGCTCTTCATCCGGATCGCCGGTGGCAAACTGGGATGCCTCGATATCATGGATGACCATTCCGACCGTCAAGGCAATGAGTTCGAGTTTCGCCTTGCTGACGTGCATCTCGTTGTACCTGTTCATGGTGGGATTGGCATTCACCCACTTCATAAATCGATCGCATTCCGTCTGTTTGGTGTGCAATGTGGGCGAACACCATGCTGATTCGTACTTCCAGGTTCCCCACTCCCATTGTAAGGCCTTTCCGTCTGGCTTGCCGACTGCCGGCTGCAATGGAAGTGATCAGGAGGACGCGGGCACTGCACCGGGACGCACTCACCATCGAGAGGATGGATCGAACACATGCCTGGTATACCGAGGATTGAGACAGGCCCAAGAGGTATGCACCTCGGCCGCCTTCTTTCCTGACGGCGGCAGCGGGGGACTCCGGATGTGGAGGGGGAACGTCTTTGGGTGGTGGTGGGGACTCATGCCGAGACGACGGCGCAGGTGACGGTGACTGCCGTGGGACTCACTGGCTTCCTTTTGCTTCTTGACCTCTCTACGGCCGCCTTGGTTCCGTCTCCGGGGGGCTTTGAAGGACCTGAGTTCGTCAGAGCCTCCACCTCACTCTCGTCTTCCGCCTCTAATTCCTCGTCGAGATCGTCCTCCTCCTCTTCTTCTTCATCCGAGCTGCCGTCCCTGGCAGAATCCCACCCATTGGGATCGTCGGAATCATGAGCTGAGTCCGATGGCTCAGTTTCCTCGTCATGATACTTCCCATTCCCTTTGCCCTTCCTCTTTCGCTTCTCTTTCCCTTGCCCTTCCCTCTCCCTGCCCCCATTGCCTTTGCCTTTCCCTTGCCCTTTCCCTCGCTTCATCCTCTTCCGAGTCCTCATCATACGCCCGCTCCACCGGCGGACGGGGCCTATTGTCCGAGCCCTTGTAGGCCTTGAACCGGAAGGTGACTTCGCAATTGTCGTCCGCCTGCCGTTCCCTCCAGTGAGCGAGCAGGGCATCCACGTCGTCCTGCACCATCTTCGTGGGCTCCTTCAAGACGAAGCGCCTCGGCACATGCGACGACTCGATGTAGTCCTTCGGCGAGGCCTGAATGGCCGCCCACGGCACTTTCGCATTGGCTTTGCCACAGCACAACACTGTAGGATGTTATGTCTCTGATGAATCACCATGAGCTCAGGCTGCAACAGAAACTCACCATAGTGCATGGACAGAAACTTGGCAATGATCGCCTTCTTGTCCGGCAGGGACTTCACTCTCTCGTCCGTCCCCGCCGGAATGATGGGCAACCCCTCGTCGTCCAGATCCATCTCCGGCCTGGGAAGCTTCTTCTTCCTCTTCGGCAGGTCGTCGTCGCTGTCGTCGCCGGCATCCTGCTCCGGCACTGCAAATATGTGAGCTGCCGTGGGCGGGGACATGGAGAAGTCGACCATGACAAAATGGGACTTACGGAACTGGGTGCAGCATACCTCCTCCACAATTCCACATAGCTGTTCTCATCCCACTCCTTTATGACGTCCGTCACCAGATCGCCGTTGCCGATGGAATCGTTGTTGTCAAAGCTGACCACAATGGCGTGTCCATTGGTGAGTCGAAGCATGTATATGAACCAAGGGGCAGACGCACCATGAGACATTGACCTTCCCATTGACGGCCTGGAATGCCCCGAGCACCCACACCCGCATCCCCAACATCTTGAAGACGTCCTCGGCGAACTTCTTCACAATTTTGTCCCCCTCCTTCACCACCAACTTCCGCTGCTCCTCTGGCAAAAACCCCTCCCGATTCTGCCTGTTCGCCTCTGCTTTGAGCTCGTCCTTCTCCGCCTCCGTCACCTCAATGAGCTTGTTCTGCTCCTTGGTCCAGTTAGACTTTGCCATGTTTGAAAGAATGGAAATGAAGGGGAGAGTGTTGTGTTGAAATCCGTGGTTCGGCTAACTGCTGCACTCAGCAACGCGCATTGGTATCAAGTGTCCATGTGATCGCGCTGCAAGTACTGTGCACCATCTGTAAAGTCCCTTACTTGTAGTGCATTGGTCCCCATCCTCCTGCTATTCAGAGAGGAAACATGCCAGGCAAGCAAAGGTACCGTCAGACGTCCCCAGTGGTCCGGGTTGTTCAGTGGAAAACTGTCAACACGAGCAGGGGTGCTCAAAGCACAATGATCAGTGTCGATGATAATACCTCTGGCTCATCTCTTCCCAGCACTCCTCGTCGCGCGACCCCTTCCTCGGCGTCACACACTCCCGGGCGACGTCTCCCTGCTCTGGCACTAAGCCAGGAAGACCATCCTATAGAACAGCCTAATTTTGGAGCCCCCCAGGTGGATGCAATTAATACATTAGATACGAACTCTACTTACATCATTTGATTCCTGATTCACCAGACCCAGCCAGAATTTCTCAGAGATTGGATACATCGGAAAGGGGCATACCTAGAGAGACTATATCAGCAAGAAGCCGGACATACTCAGCATGCTCGACGCGAACCTCATTCAGCTGACACAGAGTGCGAGAGGAGATGCGCCTCTTGTCAAGTCGAAGAGGCTACTTGGCGGTGTCTTCACTGTTTTGGGAGGCCTACATACTGTACCTTGTGCTGCAGGAAACAGCATGAACGGAATCCTTTTCACCGCGTCGAGAAGTGGACCAACAACCTCTATTATTCTCCAGCATGGCTCGCTGAGGCAGGTGTTGTGCTGCAGCTCGGCCACGGAGGCGGAGAATGTCCAAGCCATCGGCAATACACTTCGGGTGACTCTCGGGAGGACGAGGACGACAATGATGTAGAGGCTACCGCGGCAGCCCACAGCAGAAGTGCCGATGGCAGCCGCTCCGCTGCCACCACATACACGGGAAATCAGACCGCCATGGTCATAGTAGATACAACAGACATTCACCGCATACCCGTGTGGTGGTGTGGATGTGAAGGGGCACCTTCGGACGAGATGCAGCTGCTCGACATGGCACTGTACCCAGCGAGCCATCGAAGGATAAAAAGCTGTTTCACGTTCAGGGTATTGGACGACTTCCTCCTGGACAATCTGGAGTGCAAGACGTCCGCACTCAACTTTTACAGCAAGCTGCGACGGACCACCAACAGCACATTTCCAGACCAGGTGCCGGTGAGCATCACCTGTCACCTGACCGTCCAGACCTCTCTCACACATGCTCAGAATCGATACCAGGAGTTGCTCAGAGTGTCCTGGCAGTGGGGACATATGAAGGACATGATGAGGTATGGTTTTGGATATCCCGGGCGTGCACGGCCTGGTCCGGGAGACCTGACTTTCTTTTGTGCGGCATGTCCCCAGCCGGGTGTGAATTTACCGCCGGAGTGGAAGGAGGATGAGAACCAGTGCGTATTGTGATCAGGTCTTTACTTTAGTATGCAATCTCACAGATACCTGCACAGGCTGATTTACACACGTGGATTCATGATGGACGGCAATTTCTCTGCCGAGCATCTCAAAATGCGTAGGCCTGCCAACGATGTCGCTATATCTGATGGCACCGGCTTTATGGTTGGCGAAGGCCGATATAAGGCCCACCTCAAAGTTGCAAAGGAGGTAAAATCGGTGAGTGAGGACGACATCACGTGTGCCCGCAATCCATCTTTACCCGCTATATTGCAGAAAAGCTCCTGTAACAACCACAAAGCGGTCAATTTGGCCAATGCCGATAGACACAAGCTGGAGGCCACCGGCATCGGGGCTACCGCTTGCCCCTGTCATGGCTGCTTTCTGCCGCATGCCGTTGTTGATTTCCAGAAAGGCGAGCGGCAAATGAACATGGACTATTCCTTCTCCCAGGCCCTCGGTTGCAACATGGAAAACATTCAGAGAGTCATCCTGCTCTACGACATCAATTGTCAATACGGAGTTCATCTTAGGCAGCGATTCACAGAGAGTCCATATCTCCACATGCCACGTCGGCTCGAAATAGTGCAGGGCATAGGTTTATTCCATGTTCACGGCCATCAGGACGCTTGCTTTATGCGTTATTCACCTACGTTTATTCCTGGGGCTGGGCTGGTCGACGGCGAGATTCTCGAGACATTGTGGTCGTCGTTGAACAAAGTCTCCGGCAGCACACGAGGCATGGCCACATCACACCAGAAGGAAGTCTTGAACCGCCACATGAATGACTGGAACTGGAAGAAGATGATTAACATAGGTAAGCAAATGAGCATTGCAGCAGACATTTTACTCATCCATCATGCCATCCAACTACTGTGCTGCCGTCCAACTACCATGCTGCCGTCCAACTGCCGTGCTACCGTCCAACTGCCGTGCTGCCGTCCAACTGCCGTGCTGCCGTCCAACTGCCGTATGCCCTCATTGCCATTGATGCTGCTGTGGACGGTACACTGCATGACCTGCGCTCAGTACCAGCTCTTAGGAAAAAGTACACAGCAAACCTCCCCTTGATGGAAGATGTGACCACTTCTTACAATGCCATGGTGGCGAGCGCCGATCCAGAGATGATTCAAGCATGGACTGTGCAAATGGAAGAAGCCCAACGGAAACGGTTCACGGATGTCAAAGCCATGGATGTCTTTGATATTAGAACCGATCGTGGTATGCTCCATAACTGAATCTATTGTCAGCGCCAAGCCGGGCCAATATTCAGCTCAGTCTGACCGACAAGGAAACTCAGCATGGCCTGCAGAGGGGTACAATTGCATGGCTATCCCAAGGGATCAAGGTGCAGGAGGCACAGTAAGTCTACCTTTCCTGCCGTTGTGCACTGCAGCTGACACGGCCTTTCAGAGTCTCCCTGGCAGCGCACGTTCGCAGCCTTCCCAAGTCCCCCACCACCAAACAGAAAATCGACTTGCTCAATCGGCGGAAGCGGCTACAAACACGTGTGGACGCCCATGAAGGCAAGAAAGCCTGTTACATCGTAATAGAAGACAACAACGAAGACAATAACGACAAGGATGTCGACGATGACCTTAGGGAAGAGTGGGATGCTGTTGAGCCAGATGATGTCTTCTGGGCCGCTCCTGCACGGGCGTCTGGAAATGCCATCAGGCTCGCCGAACGGGTGGCAATCACTCTGCCTTCGACGTTGGGGCACGCCAGATGCGAGGCTCTCAACATACAGCAGCTCACCGCACGGGAACTAAAGCTTCGCGAGGGCCAGGCCAACGACACTCTCCATCAGATTCGTATTTGTCTGGGGCAGAAATCCTTCTTATTCCGCACCTCCATTCGTTCCGCCCGCTCCCAGCATAACAAGACTAGGGCTTGGGGAGACGTCAATGCTGTAGATCGCACGCTTCAGCATCACGCGAGAGTCTACTCCAAAGCCCGAAAGGCCATGGTCTCCCTCGGTGCGTCAGAAGCACTTCTGAACCATTACAAGGTCCTTCGGCAGGAAGATCTCAAAGTCAGCACTGCGGTCGCTGATCCAAATATGAGGGGACAGAGGGCGACTACCATGGCATGGTTTTGGACATGGATATTGCGGAGACGCGAGGGCCAAGCTTGGATGGAAGAATGTGAGGAAAGTTCGCTTGCTCGGCCACATGTACTGACATTGGCCACCAGTTTACAGGATCAATTGGATAAAGGCCAAATCTCGCTACGACCGCGTGCGTGAAGAGCACGACCTTCTCAAACACGAAATTCTATGGACCAACATTTTCTTTGTTCACCAAAGCGAGGCGTGGATCAACCGGATGCGTGCGTGTTTGTCTGACGATCTCGCAGGACACAGGGCATTTGCGGGGAAGCAGGCGGATATGTTCAAGGCCCTGCGGACGAGGCCTCGGCTCTGCACAAGTTCACCATGAATGGGCAGTAGAATACATACCGCATGCTACATTCTACAGGCCGGAAGGTCTCTTTAATAACACATATTGTGTATTTCCAGCTGAAAAGAAATGTTGAACAATGCCCCAAAACTTCCGTGCCACTGCCGTTGAACTGCCGCTGAACTGCCGTCAAACTGCCGTCGTTCTGCCGCCCTGCCGCCACCATCTCATCTCGGTCATCAACAGCAGTGAATCTGTGCCAAGATCTGCAGTCACATGACATTGACAGGCGATCATCCACCGCGCGTGTTCCGCCCTTTGATCATCTTCTTCTCTACCACTCCATCTACCCGCACTTCATTCCTGCAACACGACTCTCTGCCATGTACACACGTCCTATTGTGGAAATGAAGTCTATGCGTGACATGGTGGCATCGGGAATCCACACTACCATGCCGGAGGTCCTCAAAGCTGTACTTGAACATGGGGACGGTGAATGGGATGCAAAACAATTGTGCTATTCTCTTGAGAATATGGTATGTTCTTAGAACTAGCAGCCACATCTTCACCACTGGCAGCCTCACATGTGATCTGCAGTTTTACGTAGCTGCCGCGGTTGGTCTGAAGCAGGCCAGAGATGGTGATTCCCATTTCCCTCCAGCTCTGCGGGAGTTTGTGCGATCACACTTTGAAGATGACCTGGAGCTTGTAAGTGTGGCTCTGCCATGTATTTCCTCTCACCACTAACCATAAGTAGCTCCAGCGTGATGTATACTCAGTTCCGCCTGCAAGCGATGCACACCAGCGGCCAGGGAACGTCTGCCGGCACCCAGCCAAAGCAACACTCGACTGGCACCAGTGGAACTGCCGCCGACAGACCGTGCGCATTCCCAACCTCTCCATGCAATTTCGGCAATCACCACATCCACTCCCCTTGACATCTCCCACCCCTCGGTTTCTGCAGCACCACCCACTGCAACTGGTGCCTCATCGCACCAGGTGGTACCGCCGCCAACTGCGGCATTGCCCTCACATCACCCAGCACAGTCGTCGGCGGAACACACCTGTCAGGAAAAACCGGCGGTACTTCCTGCCGATATCGCCTTGCTGTTGGAAAACGCAAAAAGGGAGACAGTGCAGACAGAGGAGGCTCTCAAACAGGAACGGAATGAAATTGCAAAGAGGGAGTCAGCAAGCCGCCGTGCCGTAGCCTTGCTTGCCCAAAAGGTGAGGCACATTTTCAATGCCAAAACTGTGCTCTAAATGTAATTTGTTTTGCCAGCTCGAAAGTTGGAGAGTGAAGTTGGCAGAGGAGGAAGCAAGACGGAAGTCCCGTCGCCAACCATCCACCTCCCATCTCACATCGCCAGATCGCCTTCCTCCTGTCCTTCCACACGACCTGCCACCGACCTTCCGGAGTCCTTTATCAATTATCTCAAGAAAATTCGGTTGTCCATGGACGTCATCCAGGAGGACTTGGATTTCGAGACAAGGGTGACGGAATTATCCATGCAACACCTGTGTGACACTGCGGACTTATTGTCAGACAAAGATTCTGTGGTGTAATGTATATAGCATATGTCAAGAACAAAACAAACTGTGATATATTGCTTTTCTCCAATTCCACTGCTGCGAAAATTCTCAAAGCCAAAGCCCTTACCATGCCATCCAACTGCCTTCTGTCACAAACCTTCTGCCTGCCGAATTCTGTGAAGCTGCCGACTTCCGTTGACCTGCCGACTTCCGTGAAGCTGCCGACTTCCGTGAAGCTGCCGACTTCCGTGAAGCTGCCGAGTGCTGTGAAGCTGCCGACTTCCGTTGAGCTGCCGAGTTCCCTCAAGCTGTGGACTCCCATACAACAGCCGACTTCTGTTCAGGTGGCTCTTGTGTTCCCAATGTTGTCAACTCATCACTCATCGTATGCATTGCACGCAGGTGACATTGATACAGCTAAGAACAATACATCTCCTCGAAAGAGCCACGCGCCGACCCGGAGTGACCACTCCTCAGTCCCAGAAGATGCGGACCACCTGGAGGAGCATTCGGAAGAGTGGCGTGTCCCGACAGTGGCGCCGTTCATGACGAGGAAGTCTTTTCCCCACCAGGCATCAGCACGATGTCCGGCTCCTCGCCAAGCTCCCCAGCCGGTACGCGGCATCCTGGTCGTCGAAGTTGTCGGGGAGGTTCCCGGCAAGCGCGGCTTGCACTGGTCATTGTTCAGCACAAAGGCGTCAACAGAAACCATGCAAAAGACGTACCGTAGACATCGCTCCTCTTTCCATCGGCGTTGGCCCAGATGTACCGGTAGTACTTCCGGTGAGGGACATCAAGGCCGTGCTCCTCCATCTCCGGGACCATCTGCTCTAGCAGCTCCTGCCGATTTGTGAGCAATTTCATTGCGATCCACATAGTACAGAACTCACCCAGATCTGGAGGACTTCGGCGACCCACATCGGGTTGCCGGAGGCAGCGGTGTCGTACTCGTACATCTTGCGGTAGAACACCAGGCGGGCCATGATATCGTAGTATGCGGAGGCAAGCTGGTCGGGGTAGAATGTATCGGACATGGTGGATGAAGAGAGGAGGTGGTACAGAAAACATCTTATAACAATGAATGACGGGCCATCCCTGTGCCATGAGGCATAACAATTATGTATACATTTAGCACGAGGCACGGCCATTGATATGACTATACCCCTTCGGGGCAGGTCTGTGTAGAACTCCGCCGTGACTGTCGCAAAGCTTTGGATTCTTGGACACTACTGTCTTCTGTCACAAACCTTCCGCCTGCCGTCTTCCGCCCGACTGCCGTCTTCCGCCCGACAGCCGTCTTCCACCAGACTGCCATGTTCCACCGGAACTCCGTCTACCGTCAACCTCACATCTTCCAACAGACTGCTGTCTGCCGCCCCAGCACCGTTATTCTGCTGCCGTCTCACTTCCATCCTACCGCAGTATTGCCGATGTCGGCATTCTCCCCAAACAAAGTTCATCTCCAAAATCTGGCCTGCCATCCCATTGGACAACCAGGAAAGTGATTGATCAACCCACCTATTGCCAACCTGTTAATATCGGGATGCACTCATTCACCGGGATGACATGCATGTCAGGTGTCAGACAAGGTTCATTTCCGAAATGCCGGCGCCGCCCTGCCATTGGACCACTATGCAAGGTCATGATGCACCACGGAAGTATGACGCACTGTGGGAGTTACTCAATAGAAACCGGTAGATATTTACATACATTTCTCCCATGTGGTGTCCTGCAGGTGGTGTTCCCCTTTGATTAGTTTTCGATATGTCACCGATGCCGAAATGTGGTAACCAAAGTCAACAACACTGACGTCCAAAAATCCCAAGCTTCCTGACCATGATGGCGGGCTTCTTCACAGACCTTCCCAAAGTGGTTTATCTATTTCAATGACCATGCCTCGTGTCGAATGTGTACACAATTGTTTGGCCTCATGGCACAGGAATGCCCCGCCATCGCTAGTTATGTTAAATGCTTTCCATTTCATCTCCTACCCACATCCACCATGTCCCTCACCCGCCAGGAACTCCTGCTCGCGTACTTCGAGGCCCTGTTCCCTCTCAATCTCTGCCGCCGCATGTACGAATACGACGCCTCAGTGTCTGCCAACCCGATGTGGGCAGCCGACGTCATCTCGAGCTGGGTAAGTGGTTCGTGCATCCGATCTGAATGAATCACTAACCGATCTGCAGGAGAACCTAGAGCTGCTGGTCCTGGAGATAGAGCGGCAAGACTTGGTCTTGCTGCACTGGGACTTCTACGCCTATGTGTGGGTGGTCGCCTATGTGCGGAGGACGATCCCGACGGTGAGTTTTGGTATGATTCTCTTGAATGTACCATGCTAACCTTCATCAGTGCGAGCCGCGCTTGACGGCGAAGTCCTGCCCGACGATGACGATGACGATGACGACGCTGCAGTTGGGATGGTGCGCCGCCATGACATCGGTTTCCTCATCATGAACGGGGCCATCGTCGGCACGCGGCGACTCTTCCACATCCTCCTCAACGCTTTCCAGGTCATCGGGAATTGAGGAGGGTTCGTCTCAGGGGTGGCACTGGGCTCGTCTCGTCGGATGTATGCAGTAGTTGTACTATCATAATGTCACACGCGTTGGATTCGGATACAGAGTGATAAGTCAAGATAGTGCAGTGGCAGGAGGCTAGATGGAAGCCACATAGCACACAAAAGTCAAACGGGAAGTCGAACGGCACAGAGACGGCAGGCAGAAGTCAGACGGCAGTCAGGCGGAAGACGACAGGAAGACGGCAGTCGGGCAGAAGATGGCAGTCAGGCGGAAGATGGTGGTCTGTCGGAAGATGGTAATCTGACGGAAGACAGCTGTCTGGTGTTGGATGGCAGTTTGGTGGTAGGCGGACAGTAGACGGCAGACTGACGGAAGATGGCAATCTGACGGAAGACGGCAATCTGACGGAAGATGGCAGACTGCACTTTGATGGACAATGGCACTTTCAAGGTGTGATATAACATTACTAGGATGGTCGAGGGATGGCAGTACATGAATGGCAATAGAACTGTGGTCAGAGGTCGTTGGTGGGACCATGGGCAAACAAAAGGGCTTCCTCACTTGCATTAGGCATCACTTTCCCTGCCAGTGCTCCTTCACAACATAATAAATCAAAATCTTGGGTACATAATCACCAAAACACCCTACATATATGTGGTAGTGTACATCCACTGGGGAAAATCAACTCCTCCCTTGCTATAGACTGCTGGCCTCATATAATAGGCTATGCAAACTCTCTCTTCACTGCTCCTCTCCACCTTGTGTATAATCAGCCTGCCTGAAAATGCACTGACTGTCCCACCACTGTACCTCAACCTCACCCCTAACCCTGGTAGTTCCAGCTCTACTCCTTTCTCCCTCCCCAATGTCAACAAAAGATCATACCACATGTAGTGGGACTTTCTATCCCTGTGTAATGGACTGCCCCTGTTGGCCATGAAGGACAGTGCATTAAACACCAGATGCCAACATGCCATTACCTCTGATATCTTGGGATCCTCCTTTGCTTGTTTCAGTGACTCTTGCCCTGCCCTGTACATCTCTGCGTGGATGACCCTGAGAATGGCAGACACAAGCGCTGAGGTGTCTTTCATAGCCTCTAGCCATGCTCTCCCTACAGAGAGGGGGTCCTTTAAAAGGGCACACACTTCAAGGGTGTCATTGATGGTCTAGAAATGCAAGATAAGAAATAAAATAAAATCAATTCAATTTTGGGTACTGCTCACCTCATGTCCTTGTTGAAACCATGCTGGAGAAAAATTCAAACACCCAGGATGAAGGGTTGAGCAGTCCTGGGGGTCCAGAAAATATTGGGATTGACTTCTCCAGGTCCCACTGGAATGTGGATGATGTTTCTGCAGCATGGGATTGAGAAGGTCCCCCAGGGCCCATATCTCTGCCTGAAATGAATGAGCCTGATCAGCTGAGGTTAGGACAGAGTTGAAGGGCTCTCACCTGTCTCTCTGGGCCCATGATGCCTGGTAAGTGCCACAGGAGAATTCTGTTCTCCTTGTCAACAATAATTAGGGGCTCTGTATATAGTGGAAAAGGCTGTGGGTGGAGGGGTGGAAAGAAAGAAGCCATAGAGGCTTCCTTGGCCTCATTAAACCCAGTGAGGCCAGATTTGACAGCAGTGGAGTGATACTCTTCTGCATCCCAGTCTACAGTGACTGAGAATACTCAGTAATCTATGCAGGTTGGCAGAAAACTAGGCATTTACCTTGGTTGGTGAAGGCTTTTGCAAGCTGATGTGCAATTCTTTCAGCATCTCTGACTAGAGACACCTGGAAGTCAAGGGGTGGCAAAGGCCTGGAGGGAGGACAAGATGAAGAAGAGGGGAAATGGTCATTTAAGTAGTGTTGAAAACATGAATGGACATAGGTGGCTACTCTGTCAGTGTATGAAAAAGGGGTCTGGGGGGGAGTGGACATGGTGGGAGGAAGAATCGATGGATGTGCTGGCAGGGGCCAGCAGCCGAACATACCTTTCCGGAACCGAACACTTCGCGAAATTCGCGTGGCGGTCCGGCGGGATTTGCCGGCACTTTCACGGAAATCAATATATGGATGGAATGCGGCGCTTGTGACAACAACAATCTGAGTTGCGTGAAGGGGTAGTACAATCATTATAGCAGCACTACACAGGCACCATGGCTTCCAGGGATGCAGGGATACATTCGTGCAAAACATGCAACCACCCAGTTTCCTATACATGTATACATGATTATGAAGAGATCTACGTACCTCAATGGAGAACCCATCCGTAGGCTACGGGCGTTCCTGTTGTCGGCCGACCCGTAGGCTACGGGGTACCCCTACCGTCGGCCCACCCGTAGCCAACGGGGCAATCCTCCCGTCGGCCCACCCGTAGCCTACGGGGTATCCCTACCGTCGGCCCACCCGTGGCCAACGGGGTACCCCTCCCGTCGGCCCACCCGTAGCCAACGGGGCAATCCTCCCGTCGGCCCACCCGTAGTCTACGGGGTATCCCTACCGTCGGCCCACCCGTGGCCAACGGGCGTTCCTGTTGTCGGCCCACCCGTAGGCTACGGGGAAATCCTCCCGTCGGCCCACCCGTGGCCTACGGGGTATCCCTACCGTCGGCCCACCCGTGGCCAACGGGCGTTCCTGTTGTCGGCCAACCCGTAGGCTACAGGGTTCCCCCACCGTCGGCCCACCCGTACGCAACGGGGCAATCCTCCCGTCGGCCCACCCGTAGGCTACGGGGTACCCCTACCGTCGGCCCACCCGTAGGCTACGGGGTACCCCTACCGTCGGCCCACCCGTAGGCTACGGGGTACCCCTACCGTCGGCCCATCCGTAGGCTACGGGCGTTCCTGTTGTCGGCCGACCCGTGGCCAACGAGGTACCCCTCCCGTCGGCCCACCCGTAGCCAACGGGGCAATCCTCCCGTCGGCCCACCCGTGGCCAACGGGCGTTCCTGTTGTCGGCCCACCCGTAGCCTACGGGGTATCCCTACCGTCGGCCCACCCGTGGCCAACGGACGTTCCTGTTGTCGGCCCACCCATAGGCTACGGGGAAATCCTCCCGTCGGCCCACCCGTGGCCTACGGGGTATCCCTACCGTCGGCCCACCCGTAGCCAACGGGGCAATCCTCCCGTCGGCCCACCCGTAGCCTACAGGGTATCCCTACCGTCGGCCCACCCGTGGCCAACGGTACATCTCACCTCCGTCGGCCCACCCATCTACACGGGTGCCCTCTTATCGTCGGCCGACGTCGGACGCCCCGTTCTATACGGGCAAAACTCACCGTCGGATGGCCCGTCTAGACGGGATTTGTCACTGGATGGGCTCCACTTACATCGGATCCACGAACTAGTGACGCAGACAGCCGGTGGCTGATGGAAATTATAGACACTTATTTTTGTCGTGTATACAATGTGTAATTCCTCGTTCGCGGACTTCCTCTCTTATATTGACAATCATCTATGTACCATTTGTGAAAAATACTATTGGGTTTTGCACATGTGACGCAGCGGCATATATGTCAAGGCCAGTTGGTACCTCCCGGCGTTCGTGACTGGGGATCAAACGAACCGCGATGATGTTAAATTCAGCGCTAGATGTGGTACTATCTACTGGATTATCGACACGAAGAGGCTTGACCAGCCGCTGCACATGCGTATAGCTATGAAAGACTAACGTCTGTTCAGTACAACTAGTTCTTTCGCAAGTATCACGAAGCTAGGACCATTGGTCGGCAGAAACACACCCGGGGCACCATTGAGTTCTTCCTGCAAGACGTGACCGCAAACACCAAAGTAAGGCCCTCGCGCCCTGACCACTGCTCATTCACCCTTCCCTGCATGCAATGTGGTGAGGTACTGCGGAGAGACAAACAGCGTCCGACAATCCCCAGGCCTGTTGACCTTGACGGGGACTGTACCGTCTCTAGGAAGCGATCCCTTAACGGTGTTATGGCGCTGTTGGTCGTATAGACCGTGTTCGCAAGCACCTTTGCTATTGATGACCACAGGGATGCTTTCCTGCCTAAAGAATTCGAGTACTGCGTGTGCAGTGTCCAACATCCATGCTTCTTCATCTATTGAGTGTCAGAAACACGGGACAAGAAAGGTAAAGTATGACTTACAGTCCAGAACAGGCACACACCGCCACCACAGATCATTCCCCAGAGGGTCAAATTCATGAGGAGGAGTACACGCAGTCGGTTGCCATGCGTCATCGGACGAATCTGCTTCTTGGCGACGAGGTGTCGAGGACCCCGCAACGGCGGGAGCGGACACCCGAGAACGAGTTCCCCGTTTAAATGTGGCCGGAAGCTCGTCTCGGTTGCCCCTATAATCACGAATCAATCAACATTCAAAAATGCTATAATATGCATGTACTGGGTGCCGAATGTGAAGGCGACTTGCGCCGGGAGAAACGAGTCGAGACCTCTGCTCGAGACGCGCGTAGCTTCGAGTTCGACCTCGTAGTCACCTCTGCTCGTGATGTTGCGAAGAATACCGAGGTAACCCTTGCGAGGGCCATCGATAATCCTCACAGGTTGCCCAACATACTCCGAAATTGCATCGCGATGCGCAAAGTATTCCGCCGCCCCTTCGATAATCCTCACGGGTTCCCCAACCCTTTCCGAGATTGTATCGAGATGCACAAAGTGTTGCGCCGATTCTTCAGATTGCGTAGGTTGTGGGGCTGGGTTATTGCCATATGTGTAGCGGCCAACGGGCTCGTGCAGCTTGATATCGATTTGTAAGAGAGTAAGCTACAAAAAAAGTCATCAGCTCTATATTCAGGCACAGGGACAAAGAATACATACATGTTCATGCGTGTAGCGCTCCACAAGAGTGACTGTGGTGTCATCCAGCCCGACCACTTGTCCCTCCTTGCCGCTGAAATTGCCAACTTTGACAAGAACACTGTCACCCACTCCGAAGACAGGGCGCAAGAAACGCAGAGGCACAGTGAGGTCTTGGATGCCGCCTTCGGACCCATCAACAGTCCTGTCAACGAGAACTAAGCCGGAACCTCCGGCCTCACCATCCATCTCCCCAAGTATACCCATTAACCCTTGCTGAGGTCCTGAAATGACACGGACACGAGCTCCGACGTCCAACGTGAACGCGGGTCCTCTTGATATAAGTCGCGTGAGATCCGCTGGCCTGACGAAATTCGCGCAGACGAAGTTCATGAGCTCCTCACGTGTCGGCACCACACGATCAAGCTCGACCTGCGAAGAGTCGAGCACCAATTTTTGCAAGCCACCTTTGAATTCTTGATCGTGAAAAACGATGCAGTCGTCTTGTTGTTTGACCGACTCCGAGCCAAACATCTGGGTAATCACGACAATGTCGAAAAGGCAGGGTAGAGGACGACATCGACCTCAGTGTGGTCGTTTCCGGGAGATACAATCTTCGAGGTCGAGACGAGGTACTACCCATACATGGAACATGCCGCCTTTGGTATGATGACACCAGGCGAGATCTTTAGCATATAATCCGCGACGGATGCGCACCCATGCCATATCAATGTCGCTACGTTGTTGCAACAGCTCCGTCCTTTCTTCAAGGGGAATCAATGTTGTTTGTCGAGAAGATAGTAGATCGCCAATGTGATCGGCAACACCCCGGACGTCCGAGGGATCAGTGGCTTCGATGTGGATGAAGCCACGCGCCCATGGAAACCAAGCGAACGAGCGAACATTCAGAGACGTTTGCATCTCACTAATGGCATCTTCGGAGAAGAGCAGTGCCCTACTCAAGCGATCGACCACCACATTTTCTTTGCCGACCTACCGAACGTATCAGATGTGCAAATGAAGGAAGATGTTCTCCGAACCTTTACAGGGATGGCCCACATGCCAGGATTGTTGGCAGTTGGCAACAATGACTCCGGTGGGACGTCGACATCGGCATTGTAGTCTAGCCGTGAGTTCGCCGTATTGAGATATTTGTGCCTGAAGCCCGCCGCAATCTCTTCCGCTTGTTCTGCGAGCTCCCGATTGCTAAGCTGGTTCAGGAGTGCCGCATAATCTGTCTGCCTCTTGTGCATAGCAGATGTCGTAATGGATGTCTCCTCTACTCATTATCAGACAGTGCCGACAGCACAAACATAAATGACGCACCTTCTTCCACATCGTCGTCATCGTCGTCGTTGTCATGCTCTTCCTCGTCATCATCGTCAACGACCGCCTTGTCGTCAATGAAGCATGTATACACTGCCTTGTCTGACCATCAATACAGAAACAACAGCACAAAGGTACACTTACCGCTAGTCTGCTACGTTTCGAAGACGGCATTGTGTCTATCTACTCAGTGAGAACTGACCGGTGATAGTGATACTGATACTGAGAGAAAGGGAAACCATTCAACGATTCACCGGCACACTTCGTCGCCCAGCGGCTTAGGGTAGGCTACAACCTCGTGTCTACCTTGACATCATAGAAT
Source organism: Amylocystis lapponica (assembly GCA_022376435.1). Classification (NCBI taxonomy): domain Eukaryota; kingdom Fungi; phylum Basidiomycota; class Agaricomycetes; order Polyporales; family Postiaceae; genus Amylocystis; species Amylocystis lapponica. Next base: position 344,113 of record JABYQE010000013.1, read on the forward strand.
TGTACGTAATCAATACACTCACACTCACACTCACACTCCGCGAGCATGACATTCAAGACACTACACTAATTCATTCTTGACCAGGCATCGCGGGCGGCACCTCTCGTTATGGTGACTGAACTCAGATTACCGTACTGTGCATCCAATCGTGCCACGAGATCTCCCCTCTCAGGACCCGATCCCTCCTCCAGTGCTAAATGACTCACTTGCGGAAAAAGACAGATCCAGCGCGGCAACACATCCTGAGCAGAGCATGAACATTTGTCAAGATGGATATACAAAAAAAACATACTTCAAATGTTTGATGGGAGCGTGAGGCCAAGTCCGACTTGATGGTGATCGACTGGATCGACCACATGCGCCGCTCCGATCGATAACCAAACAGATCGTCCTTAGCGAAGAAAGACGTTGACGAATGCGCCGTATACCCAGCGGGGAGCGTAAGCAGGATGGACCGAAGAATGGGGGAGAAATTCTCAATGAGAATCATGATCTTGTCGAGGTAAGCATCTACGTGGTGACTGGGGATCTCTCGTTTGTCGGGAAAAACAGACAGGTCCAACAGGTTCGGAAGTTGTCCAACGAGGACTGGTATGATATACCGGGATGGTCCTTCCAGCGTACGAAGATACGGCAAACTGAACGCGGGCGACAGTGATCTGTAGCTGGCCGCAGAAGATCCTTTACCGATCTTGAGATGGACGAGGGCGAGATGGCGGCGCAAGAACTTGTAGAGTGCAGTGATGGGGATGTCACCATCAATACCGAACAACTCGAGGTGGGGAGCAGAGATACGAGGGAGGATCAAAGCCCACACCGGGGAACTGCCAGTGTATCTGTATGTAAACAGACGGGGACTACTCAAAGTCGGATGGTTTATGGTGCGGAGCGTCAACAAAACATTGTCTTTGGAAAAGAGCAATGTCGTTCTCACATCAAAGCAGTTCAACGTCGGGTACGTCGCATGATGGGAAGGGTCAAGAAAGGGAATGTCGGCGGCTTTGGTAATGTCGAGCGATTGAATAGTATGACGACCGGCGATTCTCAGATGCTCGACACCCATGTCATGGGCGGTGTGGAGAAAGTCCTTGAGGGCGCATAGCCCTTGGGTCTTCGTGAACTGCGTCGACCCGACGTCCAGGTGGATGACGCAAATGGGTTTTGCAAGTACGTCGTGAAACAAGTGGACCAAGATGCGCAGCTGACACTCCGCCTCGACAATCGACGGAGATATGGTGATGACAAACGTATCGGGCATGACGAGAGGCCTATCTAGCAGCTGGCACAATGCGGGAATGCCAGAAATGATGTCGCAATCTAGGAAGAAGCAGTCTCCTGGACCTCGGAGTGCGTACGTGATGCGCCTGAAGTACTCGGCCAACCCAAGACTCTGAAACCTCGAGCAAACACGGGTTAAATGCAGTACATCTTCCGACGCAAGGTACTGGATTATCGTGCGGAGTGCATCGTTGGGGAGAATGTTGATCTTGCTTGTGATACCAAGCGCGATCAATGTTTCATCGGCCAAAATATCCGTGAGCTCAACACCAAGCACGTCCAGTCTGACGAGGTCAAAAACGACTTTGAGATCGGCTCCAAGATTAACCTGCTAAATATGTTAGAAAACGGCCGATGTACAAGGAGGAGACGCACGCTAAGTAAGGCAAGGTTACGGTTATATTCTACAACAGCAGACGAGCGAGCTTCCTTCCCTCCGAAGGCCATACGGGAGAATAGATCCCTTCTGTGAAGAGCTGCATAGGAGGGTAGGGTACCTCCAGATGGGGCCTCATCGAGGCGAAGCTCAAGCTGCGAGTACGAGTGAGGACGCGGCAGCGAACAATCAAAACACAATGCACAGCTAAGCTCTCCAGTTTTGCACTACTTCGCGTCAATTCGTCTACTCTCCCTGACCAAGGGGTATGTACAGCAGCACTGACTAGATGATAGAGTACCTGCCGGTGCAACATTAGCGAATGAAAGGTACGATATAGACGGATAGGAACCTTCGATCACCCCATAGTAAGCTTTGATTCCTCAAGCTCTTCGTATATCTGGGCTCCCTCCCCGTTGCCCTCTTCGTATCATGATGGATAATGAATCTTTACCATCGCAGCCGGGAACACAGGTCCTGCAATAATCCGTTCTATGTCCTGTCGAAACTGGAATCCAGTGTCAATAAACGGTGAATAGGGGGACAACAATAGATGGACAACATTATGCCTCGGCGAAGTGTGCTGTGGAAGGCCCAGGACATGTGGAGGAATACTGCGTGGAACAATGCTGAGAGTCTTCATTTCAACCGATTGACTGTCCATATTTTCAATATAAACATAGAGGCTCAAAGTTCAAATGGACTCATACCGAATACTTCTGTACGATGCAGGCTGTAGATGATAGTGAAAAACTTAGAACACAGAGCGGGACCATGTGTCCCCCTTTAAAGCGATCGGGAGTCCACCCAGTACCAATGCACGCTACAACGTATCAATCATTACAACAAAAGGAAGTCGGCGTACGTTACCGAGTGATGCTGCCTTGTTTCCCAGCTACAACGGGAGACAATTAGTATCCAGAAGGCACAATTGCGGCATTGCGAGACGTACCTATGCCCGATGCCTATCTGCATTCTGCAACAACCCCGCCCTGCTGACGCTCGACCAGCAGCACAACAATAATTCAGCGAACTTAATCAAGGCGACACTGCTTCTACTCCAGAACAACAATCACATTTTCATGAAACACAATTACATGGCTACAGCGATACGTCCGTCACCATGCTACAGCGCGCACAGAACCACAATCCACCTGCAGAACAATGACTGAGCAGATGCCATCGAAGGCTGCGCAGCATAACAAGCTTCACCTTTGTATCTTCATAGCCTGTCTCCGTTGATGCAATTGTCTTAAGGATTCTTGGTCGACTTTGCATTCGTCTTGTACGACATTAACACATACTACATACTATGTACTACGTAGTACTGTACATACACCATGTCAGCAACCGATTCTGACGAACTATACGGACGAAGAGGAGAAAGAGCTGCAAGGCCCAAAGCGGTCATATAAACCATGCAGGTTTAGGGCAAGCAGCGGCTATACATCACGTGATTATGTCCATGTGGCCGCTTTTGTAACCGTTTGTGCTGGTGGCTGAAAGCTATACGGGTCCTTGGGCCCGTGCCTACCGCCAAATCCATGCCCGAGACGGGGTTAGTAAAGGGTTTGGGCTTGATTTTGGCTGCGGGTCCGGGCCCAAGCGGGGCTCTCGAATTGACCATATGTACTTAGACTTGAATAGGAGAGCGTTGGCATCGAGCAGCAACAAAGATGGATAAGTCGGTTGAAGCACCATCGAACCAGTACGGATGGGTGACTAGCGAGCCCATGATCCAGCAATATAAGTGCGATAGAAACGACTCGATTGCGACAGAAATTGTTATCATGGTCTCCTCACAATGTAATTTTTGATTCACACATCACAACAAACTGCCGTGCGTCGGGAAAACCTGGTAGCCATTATGAAAGTATATGTATAAAGGTACATTAAAGACTAAGGCTCCAACTCTAGTACGCCCGCCTGGTTTCTCCTCCATTTCCTACAATCATCATCTCTCTTCATCGTAACCAAATCTAGCATAGGACAGCACACCCCTAATTTTGCAGCGAGGGCTGTCCTGGTGGGTCCGGGTCCTTCGCGCAGTCTAAAGCTCGTCACCGATGGAAAGAGGCTGATCCATCCAGGCAGAGCATCCTGAAAATAGACCATTAGTAAATCACAACACAACCAATGCAAATAAACATACCACGTGCGTCTTATGCAATGATGAAGCATGCATAGCTGTCTTCGCTCCATTCTCGCACTCGATACTGTTGAAGTAAGATCCTAGAAGGGCGATATGCCGGCACTAGCAGAGTCACACACAGGACGTAAGTCCTCAGTCAGAGATAAAAGACTGATGATTACAACAATACCTAGCAGGGTCACACACAGGACATAAGCTAGTACAGGTTGTAAGCAAGAATAGAGACAGATAACAACGAGTGGACTTACTCCTCAGTCAGAGATAAAAGACTGAGGAGCGACGTACAAAACCAGCCTCTATATATACTGGACAGAACAATGGAAGACCCGAATTGGGAAGACAATGGAATGTCCCAATCCAGAACAAAGACTGTGAGAGTTGAATCCCATATAGGGAAGACAAAGGAATCCTGAAAGAGGAAACAAAGGAACACCTATCTTATCTTGTGAGATAACATGTGAGATAACATGTGAGAGATAACGGTGTGAGATAACGGTCCATATCTAATCTACCAGAGACAATGGCTGTAGAAATAAGAAAGTTCAACAGATACTGAGGTAGTTGACATTATGGATGTTTTGTTCTGGCCGACCACCGTTTAGCGGACCTGTAGAGAAAAAGGACGTCCGGGAGGCTACCGCATATCGAGCAGGTAGTTTGATAGAAATCGCCCACATGCCGAGCATGTGAGTCTGGAGAATTGTGAAGATCTCACCTAGAGCGGAATCGAATCGGTCGAGCGGGAGTGAATTGCCATCATGGTGGATCTGTAACCACTGGAGGGATGGAGGGTCTCGCCTGAGGAGTGGCGTGACGTACCGAGCTGGTCCCTGCAACATCCAGAGATGTTCCATGCGAGGCACGACTAGTGACGATGATTTGTACGTCGCTGCACGGGATCCTGGGCCGATTCTCAGATCCGTCAGGTTCCAATGGCGACTTAGAAAGGCAAACAGTCCAACTACGGAGACGTTGCCGTTGATGGACAATGATTCGAGAAGAGGGACAGAGACGCGAGGGAGGATGAGAGACCACACTGGCGTTGTTCCTGCGTCCATCGATAAATCCAAGTGGCGCAAGACCGAAGAGTTGATCGTTCTCAGCGTGGACAAGATGAATGGTTTAGAGAACAAGGCTGGGATGGCCAGGGTGATCTGCTCCACAGATGACAAGGTCGCAGGACGAGAGGGGTTAAGAGGAGGGATATCTGAGGCCAACCTGATGACTTCCGTGACAATCGCTTCCACATTAAAGCCTTTAACGCCGAGGTCCTTGATCCCTAGATCGCACGCGCTATCGACGAATGCCACGAGAGCGCAAAACTCAGAAGGTGGCATCGCATTGTCGCAGTACATGTAAATAGTGATGGTGTGAATGGGTTTCACCGCCACATTGCAGAACAAGTGGACCAAGGTCCATAACTGCTCTGTGGTCTGGCTGTGATTGAGCGATAGGTGGATGTGGAGGGTGTCAGACATCTCGAGCGGCTCAGCTGGATGGAGCGACTGCTCGCAAGTACACCAGGCGGGAAGAGCGCAGATGCATTTTTCACTAAGGAAGAGATGGCCAGGACGTGTTACCGTGAAGACGTCGCGCTTGAAGAACTCGTGCAGGGCGAGCCCACGGAATCTGCTACACACGCGGGACAGCATGAATACCGTATCGGGTTGGAGGAGATCGATGATTGCGTATAGGATTTCGTTAGAAAGCGCGAGTATTTTGCAGGGCCTCGCTGCAAGACCAAGTTGTATACAGTGTTCGGGGTCGATATATTCGGCAGGATCAATATCAAAGGCCACCTGCGTATCTATCAACGGAACGTAGCACATAACGACTTGAAGTTACTTACCGCTAGCCGCGCGACCGCCTTCTCGAATGCACTGATATGTGCCAATAAGGAAGATTTGTCAACCATCGAAGTAGCCACTGCGGCAGCCGGATTGAAGCACTTCTCCATATGACTCATGGCGCTGTTGAAGAGACGCTGCGCATGCGCGTTTCCTGAGAACAAAAGAACCCGCGCTTTGGGGTCCGGGTTGAGTCCGAGGACGAGCTGTGTGTCAAGTTAGTGAATGTCCATACAGTACTGCATGAAAACCCACCGCCACTTTTCCCATTCGCTCCCTAGCAATTTCGACAGTGAAAGCTGCCTGTCGAGCCGCAATTGTGGACGGGGTAAGACACAAAAATGGAGAGGATGGTTCTAGAGGCTACACAATTGGTCTCAGCAGAGAAATAAACGACACGATCATACTTACACAGACTTCAGATGATGTATTACCGGAACTTTGCTTTTTGTTGTCCTGTATGGGCCCATCGTGCCCGTTCGCCGTGCGAACCGTAGTGGCGAACGTGACATGCTTCTTCTTGCGAGGCGGACTGTCGGTGTGCTCTCCTTCCGAGGAGTGTTTGGTTGTCTACGGCGCTTCAGTATAACACATACAGCGACTCGGTGGGAATTGTACCTGAGGCAATCCCGCCAAACGTTTACGTGCAGTTGATCGTTCTGTTTGGAATTGGCCCACAAGCTGAATCAGAGCATTAGTGTAAAATCTTCAACACAGATACAATGACGGCACCTCAGTGAGGGGCCACTTGTGACAACGCATGTCCGAACCTTCGGGTACCTTATGATCACGAAGGGAAGTACTAGGAACACGCAGCGTGCTCAGATCAGAACCCATAGCTAAGTCGAGTACAAGATGCGGTGGTGAGACGGTAGAATTGAGTTCGAGAGATCGTTTATGATGTTTCGCCGGATCGTGCACACTCCTTTTAAGCAACAATTCTCGGCCAGAGTCCTCGCGAGCTCCAGTACCTCTCTCTCTCGTACGGGTCCATCAGCGCTACAATGCATACAATTGGAAGGCGAATACTACAAAAGAGTGGAGACATTGCTGCATACCAATCCAACTTGCAAGTCTGGACCACATCCAAGAGACAATAGGTTCA